>QJNX01000018.1:0-401999 GCA_004155925.1 Monosporascus sp. MG133 | reverse complement strand
CAAGGCCGTGGGCGAGTCGGCCAACTCGACCAGCGGGGCGCTCTCCAGCTTCTGGCGGCGGAATGGCCCCTCCCTCTGGAGCTGGGCCGGTTACCTGCCGGTTGTCGCCGGCAGCGCGTGGCTGCTCCTGTAATTGTGTTTGAGGGAGCCGGGAAGAGAGAGTCTCGGTCTCTTTTGATATCATTATTACTTTTTATTCAATGAGCGTTGAGGCCGTGGCGGCTGCTGGCAGATATCCAATTGTATATAATCACCTTGTCGATTCTGGGGTATCCTATACCGGCGTACTGCAGCGGTTTGGAGTTCAGGGGCATTTTTTTAAAGACTTCGATATATCCACTTAGGTGTTCATCTCTACGCGGGTCTACGGAACGCATGGGGGGTCCGTAATCATGAAGTCCTTGAAAGTTAGCAAAGACCTGTCCTGTACCGTTGGTGATTTGTTTTACTGACATGTCCATCAAAACCACGCTGCCGGATCCTGGCTATAGATTCCCAGGCTGATCCAGAATATTTCATACTCGTCCGTGTTTGGGCGATTTCAAGTCCGGTGGGCGGTCAAGCCGTCAGCTAGCTGATCTGGGGAATCTACTTCTTATGACATTAAAGACGGCTGCGCCGTGGTCAACCTCCATCCCTTGACGATGAACGTATCACCCTTGGCAACGTTCACGCATAGTTATATATCGCAAGACATATGTATCATCTGCGGAAGCTAACCCATTCTCGTAGTCAACCGACTGCATACGACATCGGCTGAAACCCCCCCGGTATCCAGCACGCATCCTCTTCTAACCTCGTCCCGGATTTAGCGACGAGACGGGTTGGACTCGGTCCGGCATAAGCCCCAAACAGGGGGTAAATCTATTTCCGCACATCCGCCCCTTTCCCGACCCGGACCGGACTACGTCAGATCTATCTGGCGCGCAGCGGGCCGCTTCGGACCCCGGTAAGCCGACTTCGGTCGGGCTCTGCGCCAACCCCTCCGGAGGGGTTGGCGTAGCTGGGTCGAGGAGCGTTCGAGTTGCGAAGTGATATGTCAGCCTGTTCGCCCCTAGTTGTTCGAGAAGTTGATACCTACCTGACTTGATCAGGTAACCCGCTGCTACCCACCCACGTGCCTACGCTTCCGTTCTTGGCCCAGCTGATCAGACACCGAGGTAGAAAACAAAAGTCCTGTAAAGGCGATGGCGTCGACGCACGAATGAATGGTGCTAAAGCTACCCTACAGGAATGGGAGTAACTAGGGCAGATGGGTCGGAGAAGATATCTTCTGTAAACGCAAATATGTTGGTCCATCAGTTGCAGTAGTCACGACGTCCTCGGGCCTCGCGTGCTAGTGGTCGCGCCATGTGCTCTTACACATTGATATATTCCATGGTACTCAACATAATTCATCTTGCATCCCGGACGGGGAGTAATGGCTGTGGGCCGGGAAACAGGAGATACCTCGGAATCGAATTATCCTCTGCTGGAGCCAGGCATAAACTCACCGGCGTTAACGGCACGCTCCACTTCAAGGGACGACTAATGAGCCAACTGCCAAGATGGATTGCCAGAGATCTGAAGAAGGGTTTCCTGCTGCTAAGGCGTGTAGTACAGTCCGTTCATAATGTGGTAATGCCCGAGATTTTGGGTTCTCTATAGTTCACGTGTGAACAGGGAGTTACTATATTCTTCTACCTCGTTCGGGCTGGTCGGTATTTTGAGTGTTCGCACGAAAATTCCGTTTCTACGCCTCCGCTCCAGGTCTAACGGTTCTTCAGAACATAAATGGCATATCATGGCCATGTTTCATTAAGCTCTCTCTATGGGCCATCCCCATGTGTCTTGCCATGCTTTCTCCACGAAACAGCGGACAGGCACACTCATCTACCACATATGTACCTTCAGGTCCGCCTCCATTCCATTCCATTCCATTACCCGCCCCTATTCGTTCATATCTCATACGCTGCTATTTTATCAACTCCAAGCACTCCGCCACAACCCCCTTCACCCTGTCATCAGCGACCCTGTCCCCGACGCCCCTAATGAGCTCCCTAAGGCTCTTGGCCTCGGGCGACGCGGGCCCGACGACGGTGATCAGCGTGCCTGTGGCCACGAGGGCGCGGAACACGACCTCGCCGTCGCTCTGCTTCCCCAGGATCTTCACCAGCGCGTCCAGGAGCCGGACCTGCGCCAGTCGGGCCACGCACGAGTTCTCCCGCGACGGCAGGACCGCGAAGTTAAGCATCGCCGTCGCGAGCGCCACGAGCAGGTTGCGGTTGAACTCTCCGATGGGGGGCGTCCGGCCGCCGACGCCCAATACGCGCTCGAAAAACGATATCGCCGTGTCGACGTCTGACTTTGAGCTCCCGATCTGCTTCCGCCCCGGCGCCGACTTAAAGAGGTTCGCGATGGTGCGTGCGACCATCATGGCCATGTTCTCGTTCGGCTCGCTGCCCGCGGGGACTCCATCCAAGGCGCCGGCGACGGCGACCTGGATAATGCTCCCTACGCCCGGGTACTGGAATTTAGCGACGGCCGGGCTCGGCGCTATACAGCGCAGCACGTCCAATGGTGCGAGACGGTCACTGTAGTCCCACTGCGTGCACATCATGGCGACGATGTTGATGGTGGTCTCGTCCGTGACCGGTTTTCCTGCTTCTAAGCTCTGCCGTAACTCGGCGAGGGCGTGCTGGGCGGATGGGTTGAGACTGTAATCCTTCCGGCCGGCGGCGACAAGGGCTGAATTCACCTTGAGGATCTTGTTGAAGACGGCTAGAGGAGGCTGTTAGTAGCACGCTAGAGAAGGGGATTTGTCTGCGCATTTGTATAAATAACTTACGCTCATACTTGGCAGCGGTGATGTCGAGGTAGTCGCGCTGCGGGATCGCTCTGGCCTTACCAGAGCTCACTTCGTCGCCAGGGCGATATCGCGATTCGGTGCCGTATGGATCGGTTCCTCCCGCGTCGTCGGACGTCTGGCCGATGGTGGCCCCTTGGGTATTCGTGGTAATGAAGTGTGCGACTTGGTCTAGGTAGGATATGGGGAGCTCGTTGTCGTTGAGGAATTTCGTCGCTCGGTCGTATGGATTCTCCGACAGGTTGTAAGGTAGTTTGAGAGAGGGCTGGCCTTCCTCTATAGCCACGTCGAAGACATAGTCCCACGTCTTGCCGTTGTACTCGACCTTGCGCCCGCTGCTAGCACCGGAATCCACGACAGTTCCAATATTGACCCATTGCTGTTGACTCATGGACCACTGGTGCGCAGTGATAGATCCGTTGTCCTCCTTGATCATCTGGACCTGGCCTTCCTTGGTTCCAGACTTTGTCTGCAGGAACTCGGGACCGGGAAGCTTCTCCTTGTTGATACCACCGACTTGCTGTTGAGGTATCGCGGAAGACTTGACGGCGTCGTCGAACTGCGCCAGGGTTTCAGGACTTGCGACGCGGTCCGAACTTCGCGAGAAGACGCGAATAACACCGTCGCTAGAGCCCGACACGATGTCCCCGTTTTCGGCACACGTGGCCACGCTCCAGACGGAGATGGCAGGATGCGTGATTGTTTGTATGCACTCGAACCCGCTCCATATCCGCACCGTCCGGTCTTCCCCCGAACTGACCAGCTCGCCCGTAGGTAGTGCGGTAAGACAGTAGATGAAGCTCTCGTGACCGCGGAGCTCACCAACTTGCTGGCCCGTCAGCTTCCATAACCTGATGACACCATCGTTGCTAGCACTGGCGATCTCGGCTCCGCTGGGATGACCCGGTGGGACGCGACAGAGGGCTCGGACGATGTCGGGCGTGTAAATGGAAGAGCGCGGCTCGACCTTGCCGGCGATGGCCTTGCGGAGGTCGAAGATGCGAATGCTCTTGTCAGCACAACCGGTTACGACGGTGTTCTCGTCCAGGGGCAGGACATCCCAGACGGCACCTTGATGGTCGACCAGGGTGACCTCGGTTTCCCACTTGTCAACGCTCCATACGCGGGCACTATGGTCCCAGCTACCAGAGACGATATACCTGTCACCGGGCAACATAGCCAGGGCGCAGACATTCCGCGAGTGGCCGATCAAGAGGCGGTCAGCATTGTCGGCAGGCGTCGAGGTCGGGGGCCTGACATCGATGATGGAGTCGGTACCCGCAGAGACGACGAGACCCTGGGGATATTCGGAGGAAGGCGGGAGATAGGCCAGACTGTTGATGAACTCGGAGCCCTGGTTCGTGATGGAGGCTTCGAAGGTAGGCGGAGAGGGCGATGTTAGTTTCCATGCCCTTACCGTGTGGTCGCGGGAAGCCGAGAGGACGAGGTCTGGCGAGGGAAAGAGGACATCGCGGACGTCTGCATCGTGGCCGGCCAGTTGCGCCGATAACTTAAAACCGGGTTGGCCAGACATGGTGAGCGAGTTGTTGAGGGATCACGACGGGAGTATTCTATTCGAAAGCTTAGGTATGTAGCTCTAGAGGCCGCCGAGCCACCCCATCCGAGAAGTCAAAGGAAGCTTATGGAAACCTAATGGAGGGACTGAGTAGCCACCTGGGTTAGGTGAGTTAGTTCCAATCCGACATGAAGAGGGCGCTTGAAGTGAGAGAGCATTGACAGGTAATAGGGCTCTAGAAGGAGTCAGGAATGCCACATACATGTAAGCCCTGGGTTTTTGTTCGACAGCGATTTGGCTCTGGCTGAGGTGTGGTTATGTTGTGGTTTTCCACGATAAGCTGGACTTTTTGTTCCTCCCAGCTACGGATTGGTAGGTAATGGCTTGTTTGAAATGCCAGCAAGCTGCTTGTATGTACTTAGCAGTTATTTATTACCTACCCAGCTGCTAGCTAGCACCGGAATGCGTCAGTCATATGCTCCTTAAAGGCATAAAGAGGGCATCTCATCTGTGGTGATACTGCCCAATATGAAGGTAATCATCTCTAGAAGAATATCCGATTCTTTGTTTGATGGCGGGGTAATTGCGAGTACCCCGCACTAAGCCTATTGCAGCTCCAGGGGGTCCCTTCCAGCTGTCCAGCTATTGAAAAGCACCTGCCCAGGTGGGCACCGCGGTTAACCTTGGAAGAAGCTGACAGGCGTCCTTGGGTACCAGGTACCTAGGTAGTATTATGTAAGGGGTGCCATACTGTGGCTTTCATACTATACCTTAGTGGGTAATCTACGTATCTACCTCCCTACATAGGTACCTTTAAGCGGTACGTTGTAGTTACTGTGCTGCAACCCTGGGTACATAGGTAAGGTAGGTACTTAATGCAGGTGATTCCACTGGTGGCACATTCAAGCGATCGATCTCGTTGGGGATTTATTTCCTCCCGCACCTTGTCGCATTTCTGATACGTACTAGTAGGAATTCCGATACCATGTAATCGCCGCCCATCACCACCACCACCATCACCGTCACCAACGCCGTCGCATTGATTCACTTTCCATCCCCCATCACAAGACATGATCACTTGACCACTTTGGACCCTCGCCCCCTTTTTGTCATTGACGTGGATTCGGTCCATTCGTATCTCCCACTTATCAAGTGGAATCTCGCTTCAATCCACTTCAGTTCAACTTGTTTCATCTCATTCAATTTCACCATATTCGAAGCGACATTGTTGTTTGCCCTAGACTTACTTCATATTTAGACTACCTGTGTTTCGAGAGCCTTCAACTAGCAATCACATACTACTTTACATCGCCAGCGTAAATTATCCATCGTACACCAATTTACCATATACCATACCCTTACCGCTGCGCCACGGCATTCTGTACGATCTCGACGAGGTATCACGACTTTATCTCCTAACGAAGAAGGGCCAGTGCGTGCGTATTGAGCTGGACGTTCCTCGATCTAACTCCCAAGGCGCCGTCGTTGTTTACCGCATCTTTTTGCCTGTCTCTTCCGTAATCGCGTAGAGTGCTCTCGAGCCATCGATCTTGTTGCGACGAATACCTGGACTCGCGCTCGTTCTCCATGGCTTCGCAACCTCAGGCCTCTTTAACCCCAGCCGACACCCCGAGACAATATGTCCCTCTGACATGCCACGGCCACTCCCGGCCCGTCCCCCACATCAGTTTCTCGCCTCTCGAGAAGGACGAATCCTACTATCTGATTTCTGCTTGCAAAGGTGATACATTCCATTACCACCCGCCCAGCCGCATCTCTGTTCGATTCGATTGCAGCGTACTGACTTTTGCGCCTCCTCCCACAGATGGTAATCCCATGCTTCGCGACGGTCAGACTGGCGACTGGATTGGCACCTTCATCGGTCACAAGGGCGCTGTCTGGCAGGCCAGGTTGAGTCCAGATGCCTCCACTGCTGCTACCGCCTCTGCCGATTTCACAGCGTGGGTAATCCCGCCCGGTTTCTCTGATTAGGCCTTCGGCTTACTTGTTGTGGCAGCAAGATATGGGATACCCATACGGGAGAGGCCCTTGTCACCCTCCAGCACAACCACATTGTCCGCGCCGTCGCATACCCTCCCGACAATTCTGACCTCGTGGCCACCGGCGGCTACGAGAAGAAGCTCCGCATATTCGACATCACCGAGATGAAGCCTCAGATCAGCGACTCCGAGACCAAGAGTGACGGGAACCCGGCCGGTAGCGAGTGCACCATCCAAGCTGCTTCGGCCTTCGAGATCGGTGTCGGCGTCCATACTGCTTCTATCAAGTTCATCGTCTGGACTAAGGATCCCAACATCTTGATCACGGCCTCCGAGAACACGTTGCGATGGTTCGATTTGCCCTCCAAGAGCGTTGTCAAGCAGGAGGTTTTAGATGGTGAGATCGGCTCTTGCGAGTTCTCGTCCCTAGCCCCTGATTATACGTCCGAGTCGGATATCGGAGGTGGTCTTCCCGTCCTCGCCGTCGCCGCTGGAAAATCCGTCTACTTCTGGGGTGGAATGCGCGCTATGGACGAGCTCAAGCGTGTCAAGATGGACTATAAGGTTGCCAGTGTCGCATTGGATCCCAAGGGAAAAAAGTTCGTCGTCGGCGAGGACATTCCTGCCACCTGGGCCAGAGTCTACCGATGGGACGACGACGCTGAAATCGGTAAGTCTCCCACGCTTCTTGTACAGCGCGGCGGCATAATTGTAGTGCTAACAGAACCCTGTAGACATCCACAAGGGTCATCACGGCCCCGTGTGGTCCGTCGCCTTCTCGCCAGACGGCAAGCTCTACGCCACGGGGTCCGAGGATGGCACCATCAAGATGTGGAAGAACTGCGAGGGCTTCTACGGCCTCTGGAGGGGAGGTCCTGGTGCTGGTGCCGCCGAGCGTGGTGCCGCCGAATAGGGAGGCGACGTTCCGCTCGGTCGCCACTTGAGCAATTCCAACCGCGATAGCTCATTTGAAGAATCGTCAGTGGGCTCCGCTTAGGAGGTCGTCCCAATGATAACTTCGTGAGATAGCTCCTGGCCATATTCCTTCGGGATGAGCCGCTGGGGGCATGCGCAATCGAGTTCGGAACGCAGTGCAATTTTGACTGATGCCAGTTTCCAGTCTACAACCACTACGGACTCGAAATAAAGGGACGAATAAGCAGCGAATGCGAAAATCTTACGACCTTGCTCATGACTTTATGTTTGTCCAACGCTATGGCTTCAGTGACAGCAAAAAACCCTGTGCGTATCTCTTCGCATCCGCAGTCGCACTGTTGGGGTAACGAATTGACTGACTGCTTCCAGTAGAGAACAGATCAATCCTGCCCTTCTGAGATCTTAGATCTGCTGTAGATTTTGCACACCAAGGAGACGCCGTAATAGTGGAGAGGCGACGTGGATGTTGGCCAAATATTCTTGTATGATAACATGATCCACCCTTGATAGCTGGAAGGCTCCCTTGGCAATAGATACCACGGCGCGACTGATCCCATATACTGTTATTTTGGCGCCCAGAGGTGATTGGGGAATACGTCGTTGCCTGCCTATTGATTTTGGTGTTGAGTCTGGCTTGGTGTTTTGTGGTCGACCCGAAATAATTACCCGTATACTCACGCAAGGCGTCGCGTACGTAACGAACTACTACTGTCCCTGTATGAGACAGTCAATGTAAGAGAAAGATGATGGCAAAAGATCCCGATTATGCCATAGAACGTACCAGAATCTTCGGCGAGAATCTCGTGCCCTTGTCGTTGATGGATTGCTTGCGGAGTAGATGATGACAGCAATGAGTGAACCAAATGAGATATGATACTACACACCTGAACCAATATTTAATCTATTTATTTTCGTAGCTTATTAGTAGCAAGTATGTCTTTATACGCGTGGTCTTCGAGACGGCACTACGCGTTGGTGTGCTCAGCGGTTGGTCACTCCGTAGTCTGCCGCGTCCATATGGGACAGCAGCTGGATATCTTCTACGGCAATGATTACCGTTGGATGACATAATCCCAGTAAAGGTCGTTCGTTCTCTCTTATGAATCAACGGATAGGATCTAGTTACGGGCCTCTGTGTTCCCTCTCTATCTCCCTCCTCTCTGTCTGTGATTGTGTGTGTTTGTGTGTGTGTGTGTGTGTGTCTCACACGTGAGAGATACATCAGAGACGGGATTTTCTTGTGCTGTTGACGAGTGATGCTAGCAGGTCCCTTTGGGATTACTGGCGTGGCCTATCAATTTTTCCAGAGCTGTACGAGACGAAATATTCTCGGTTGGAAGAGCACTCGCCTGAGAAAAGACTAGTCTAAAGTCTCGAACAGGAGCCGCTGGCGGGAAGTATCAGTCTCTCGCTGTCGCCCCCTGCGAGGCTGATTCAGTGATAACTTCTCATGCAATATCCCCTGCGTATCTTCCTCCACATCCGCATATTCAAACGGTTGAAAGAACGAGGCGGCTAGTTCTCTCTCGTGCTCCAGCCTCGTGCTTGCGTCCAAGGGTTTGTGGAATGGGAAGGATGTAGATTATAAATGTTGTTAGCAGATATGTGCCTGCCGTGTTGCCATACTAGATATATGTGTTCCGGGGCCCCGACCAGTGGGTTCTCTCGTGGGATCGAAGAGACCCTGGTGGCCCCCCCGGCTGCCATGGTTAGCTTCGTAAACAGGTCAGTACGCAAACCAAGGGCACATTTAATATACACACACTTCATCTCCGGTTTCCGCCGAATGTAGGCGATTTGGCGAGCGCCGTACCTTGATAAATGCCACATCGTGCTTGTTGCCAACACTGTTATTCCGAGGACGGACAGCCATGCGTGGGATCGAGGGAGGCGTGCTCATGGGCTTATCTGCGGTCGTAAACGATATCTCGATATTCGCGTAAGAATTGGATTATAACACTATACGGGGTAAGGAGTACCACATAGCCATGTTAGCTAGCTTGCTACTAGATAGTTTTATGCTGGTACTTGGATAAGAGGTGTAAAACCCTCGACATGCTGCGGACTTCTGACAGTAGCCCGAACGACCGTCGGTTGGCCATGGTAATGAGGGGATCAACGAAGCCTATCTCCTGATGTTATATACAATACTACGCAACCGATGCTCGAAGATCGGGAGGAGGGCTCTCCTTTATGACAACCTGGGCAGGAGGGCTCGAACTTGCAACTTCCGGTGAGCGGTAAGACACATAGATCCGATGGCGCTGGTATGGACGGCTCTGCTAAGGGGCGCCAGGACTTGGTGATATCGAATAACCCTGGAGTAGAGGTAGTAGAAAGAGAGATAAGACAACCTCTAAATTTCCAAATCTCATTTGCAATTATATGACGCACCAAGTGTCCCCTGACTAGGTGTCAAGCAATATCGTCGCGTGTCGGTACATAGGTACCAAATCTCTATAGCAACGTTAGTTGACTTGTTCCTTTTTCGACCTTTACCATAACCACCTCTCTAGTTCCTTCCTATTCATATCCCTCACTGCCTCCCTACCCACCTACCTCCCCAGCTACATAGGCAGAGATCGATTACTCTGCCTACATCTACGAGGACGTCCTTCATTTCGATCGTCAAACTCCATTGCATACCTATCTATCGTACCTAAAGGTAAGTAATTTTCACGTCGTCGACCGCCCTAATTGAACTACTTCATTGCGTCTTCATGTAAGACGCGATGCGACGCGTTCCTTCCATCTCGTCAACAGGGCCCCCTTCAATTATTCCGACATGATTTTCACATACAATGAACTTGATCTTACAGTCGATGACACGAGCCGCTGCCCCTTTCCATCTCCTCACTCTTACTCCCTATTCCATCTTTTACATCATCGAGTGTCTTGTTACATCTAGTCTTTCTTCACTAACCACCGGATCTTCAATCCTCCCGGTACCGCTTTTTCTTCTTCTTCACCCCAATCTTCCCAGATATTCTCTTTTCTTAGTCGATTCAGTCAGTCCATACCTGCCTAGATATTCCAGCACATAACCTGCAACCACTCCCTAACAACTCCTCCCGTCCCCTTTCATTTCACCACAAGGCCGTCTTTGCATTTCGCGTCTGCCGCACCTTGAACAAGGTAGGAATCCTCCACCGGCCAAACACTTGTTCATAGACCGTCTCCCTTTTCGACTCTCCACTTCCCACTGCGAAGACTCTCTGTCCCTTTCTCAGCGTGTACGTAACTATCTACTGCCATCCCATCGTCGGAATAATCCAAGCCAATGCCCAGGATAGCCAACTTGGTGTCCCCTCTTTGACATCAGCTGCCTGATACCCTCCCGTCCCTCCCCATCTACCGACTTTGATCCCTGATCTTTCTTATATACCTTTCCTACTTATTCTATTACTCAATTTCCTTTCGCATACTCATGCCTTGTGTCTAACAATGGCCTCCCTAGCCGCTTCTCCACTCGTCCACCATGTCAGCCCCTGCTGGTATAAAGAACCCGCAGGACTATTCCACCAATCCGAACACGGTTCGCGCACGGCTGCGCAAGGCTCGCCTAGATCCCTTTAGGCGTGTGAAGGAACAGGCTCTTGCCCAGGACTCCAAAGCTGTGAACCGAGCTATCAAGATTCGCAGCGATACGGAGTCGTTCCTGATGGCCGACCAGATTACACGCAGGGCCATCTTAGAAGAAGTTGAGAAGGAGGTCTTGGAGCGCCGGTATATTCTTTTCTTATTTTTGTTCATAACTTCAGTGCCATATAATCATTTTATCTTGCCCTCCCCTTTATCTTGTTATACACGTACTTAACTGACCGCTGTTCTCGATGTTCATATAGTCGCGCCAGAGGTTGTGATGCTGCGTCCAAGATCAAGCGGTTCCAGGAGAGTGCGGCTGCCAATGCCGAGGGTGCCTCGTCCGGTGGCTCTGTTGATGGCACTGATGACACTGATGGTGCGACTGGTGCTGTTGCTGTTACCGATACGCCCCCTGCTACGCCGGGTTCTCTATTTGGACCCGCCACCCATCTGCCCAGCGACATCCCCGGCACTCCTGTGTCAATGGCTGCCTTGGGCTCGTCACTGGCCGTTATGGGCTCATCGTCATTTGCACCCATGCCGATCCCCCATCTGGTAAGCAATCGCGCAACACTTTGTCTCATTCCTCCCATCCGCGCTTCCTACCACCGAGCAGATCAGCCGATGCTAGATTTTAATCTTCGTCGCAGCAGACCCACTCTTTCCCTCATGACGATAGAGCCTCGATGGTCCCGGAGATCTCGATCTACGACCACCATGGCAACTATGACGACGCTAGCCAATCTTCCACCATCACCCAGCAGTTGCAGAGAGGCATAGCCTCTGATGCAATGAACATTATCAACATTCAGAGTCAGCTGACTGCCGTTCTCAGCGAGTTTGAGGGGCTTAAACGCCACGTTGAGGCTCTTAACGATCATTTGGTCGCCGCCAAGTCTAGTATCGTCGCCCAAGACGCCCGCCTTCACCGAATCGAGTGCCTTAATTGCGGTGGCAGTTATGTCCCCAAGGACATGAGCATGGACATCGACATCAATCCCCAACTGTAACTTCTTGTTGGCCGACAGCCCCACCCTGTCCCCTCGTATGCTTCTCCTGACTCATAATCACTTGGTTTAACGCGACATTGTTGGCACAATGGTATTGCAGATCTTATTATAAGGGACCAGAGAGGATGGAGAGCATGGCAGATCATAGATATGAGCATTTATGGAATGATCGGTGGCAAGTTGGGAGAGAATTACATAGTATTGCATTGTCCTTGGAATTTGAGTTTAGGACAAACTGTAGGCGACGTGGCATTGGTACTCTTGCAATAGTATCAAGCTGCTTGTCCTTGGAATTACATAACGCAACGACAACCTCTGAATACCAAAGTTGTCACATGACACCAACCTTATCTGACCTTATCTGAACAGTCCGAGATATGATCATGTCTTACAAATGTGAAGCCCTCTCGGCAGTATACTGACTCTGCTCTATCTGAACTAAATTCAATTTCGTGCCGAATAACTGTACACATAGCTCCACAGCATGCTGGTGAGCTAACTAACTTAAGCCATCAACATAAAGCGTGCGGTAGAGGGCAAGGTTAAGACCCTCAGAATCAGCAAACCCGTAAGACGACTTATCCGGGCTTGCTGCCATCGCCTTAACCCAGATCCTCATGGAGCCTTTACAATTCTCGTGGTAGTCATCGGCGTCGAGCCGGAGTCTACCGAACTCAGAAGAGTCGGTGTTTCTCTCACAAAAGCTAATCTCATTACCCACCATATAGAGTCAGTACGTGGGATGAAAGTGAGACAGGTTAACTTACCGAGTCCCAGGGACCACTCTTAAGATTTCGAAGGCATCCTCGACTATGCTTTGCAGTATTACGCGCTGACCCGACATGTTTCCTTCAGAAGTCATCTTCATAGGCATTCAACTCGTAGCACACGACCCGGACGCCGTCGGCCGTCTTCAGCACATCAACTATAGCGCCCAGGGTCGCCAGCTAGTCTGCCACGTACGTGTTGCGAGACGATGCGCGCGGAATGGTCATGTCCGCGAACTAGAAGAAGGTCGCCTCCAGCCGGCACACGATCTCTCAACAAATCCGTGAGTGCACGATACCCCCATTACACGAAGCCTTATCCCTATCCGCTATGTCTCTACCGATTTGAACACTTGCCGGTCGTCCTCGGGGTACAGGTAGCAGCGCGGTGCAGTCCTCCCGACCGAATCCCGCGTTCTGCAAATTGACGCTCTGCAGAGGCTGGACTGACCCGAGAGCGCTCCCTCGCGCAGCCCTGGCTCCTCCGTGATCCCGAAGCGCAGTATGGTAGCCCCGCCGTACGCACTCGGCCGTCTGTTTGCTATCGAGGACAACAGAAACTACACTGACACGTGCCCCGTGCACGTGTACCCCTGTGACATGCCATTTTTCTGCAGTTTAATAACGTTACCGGGTCAATACTAGATCGAGACGGCAACGTTATTATCCAGATCCGCCTGGCTGGGCCACACGTACGTGCTCCACTCTGTATATTTAAGCTCCAAGCCTTAAAAAATACCTGGAAGAATAGTATCCTCCGGTGAAGAGGTCTAATTAAGTCCGGTAACCCCAGAGCGGACCCTGTTGATCCATGCCTAACTCCGATGCCGCCCTTAACAATACGCAAGCGTTAACAAGTAAACAGGAGCCCGTGTTGACTGATGCCGTAATTGTCTCGGCCGATTCTGCCACGGCCAATTTCGCCGCCTAGTTTCGTCAGCCTCGAGCGTTGGAAGATGGAACGGCCAATTTGGCCGTTCGAACCACTGAGATGTTTTAGTGACCTGGGTATCGTAGTAGCCTCACCGCGGCCAATTTGGCCGGCTGATGGGTTAGCACGAGATAGTGTCACCGTGATAGAGGACTGACTCCATGCGCCAAAGCCCACGCGGCGGAGAAGGTCGCTGGTTTGGATTGCTAATCGGTGGGATAGAATCTAGGTGAAAATGTACTTCTATATAACCGTCATATCCTCCTCAAGTTGGACAAGAGGGTGACCTTAATGCTTTATCATCGCTCTTCTTTAGCTGTACGTCAACAATCTCTCTGATTATAGCCACTACCCATCCAGTTGTTGCCAAATAACACAAATCCAACATGTCCCAGACAACCTCAACACCCCAAGTAGCCCTCGTGACCGGCGCCAATACCGGGATCGGAGAGGCCGTCGCGAAGAGCCTAGCTGCCGACCACGGCTATCACGTTATCATCGGGTCGCGCAACCTGGCGGCCGGGCAAGCCGTCGCCGACACTCTCACGGCACGCGGGCTCAAAGCGTCAGCCGTGCATCTCGACCTCGCAGACGAGTCGTCCATCCAGGCCGCCGCGGAGAGTATCGCGGCCGCACACAATGGCCGTCTCGACGTCCTTGTCAACAACGCGGGCGTCCTCTTGGGAACGGGCCCGGCCGCTGCGGGCCTGTCGGAGCGCCAGCGCTTCGAGCGCACCTTCGTGCCGAACCTCTTCGGGCAGGTGGGCGTGACGGAGGCCATGTGGCCGCTGCTACGGAAGGCCCCGGAGGCCGGGGGCAGCAGCAGCAGCGTGCCGAGGGTCGTTTTCGTGTCCTCTCGCATGGGAAGCCTGGCTCTTGCCAAGGATCCCACCACTTTGTTCTACCACAAGGACTATCGCAGCTATGACTGCAGCAAGGCCGCGCTAAACATGCTGGCCCTGAACTATGCGCGCATGATGGAAGATGTCGGCGGGCTGGTCAATGTTGTCTGCCCTGGCTTGGTGAAAACGAAACGTATGTTGGCACTTCTATTGCTATTCTCAATATCCCTCACTTTTTGACGCATGCTTCACGCACGCGTGAGCTGCCACGTTGGCGTTTGCTGTAATGCTATCCTTGTCTTTGCCCGAGAAACAACATCAAGAGTGGATAGGTAACAGCTACTGATGTTCGCTATGCAGTCACTGGGTATATTGAGGGCGGAGACACCGTTGAACGGGGCGCCGAGCGCATCGTGCAGATGGCTACACTGGCCAAAGGCGGACCGACGAAGACATTTTCCGATAGGAACGGGGAGATAGACTGGTAGGCATGGAGGCTACAAGGCACTGCCACTGGGAAGAATGTTCCATCGTGGGGCGGCTGTCATGACCAAGGCTAGTATAGACACGCAAGCGTTTGTTCCCTAGGAACAACTCATTAGAACGCAGGAGGCTTGTTTAAGTGTGCTCTCCAAATAAGCTGTGCCATCTAAACCATCGTCGTCGCTAGGGTGAGTAGGAGCCCCAAGTTATCACAGCTTGCATACCATTCGTTCAGTCGCAGCCCAAGCTCCGAGTTAGGTGGTTGTGAACGTGCGTCTATCAAGTCCCCGAAGGTTCGCAGTGGACGGCCGCCAGCGTCTCGGCTGTAATACCGGTCACGAGCCGCCTTCCATTCATCTGGTGTCCGCGCATTCCAGAGCGGACCCGGCGCTGGCAGGGCCATTGCGCGGTAGGCTTTCACGCTTCTGCACAGGACTCCAAACTTCAGATCTGCGACCCGGCTCAGAAGAAACCATACCATAGCGGTTCTATGAAGGGTCGTGTTAGAGGACTTGTGGTATATGAAGATGGGCTTAAATGGCCAGTTACCTTCGTTCAGACTCTACGTACACCCAGTCTCGCCACGTCTCCTCGAGGTCTCCTAATGAATCGTCCGCCAGCGACAAGTGCTCGTCTATGTATTGAAGCTGTTTGCAGTATATCTAGTTGTCATCAGTCTAGTGCCGCCCTAACCCAAGGCGCAAGAATGGGATTTCACACTCACTTGGAATGTCATGAGCATCTGCAGGCGGATTTCAGGGATGCCAAGCTCCGACATGTTGTCAAGCGTGCACATAACCGTGTATAGGATCTGCACCTGCTTACTAAGGAGGAGATCCTCCTTGGACTCTTCTTGCACATTGCGGAGGAAGCGCTTGTTCTCGACGTCAATAACCGGCCAAAGAGAGTCCTTCCTCTGGTGAGATTGACGCTCAAGGTAGAGCCTCGAGATCCCCACACAGTTGGCTATAGTTTCAGGGACACGTGATGTCTCGAAGACAGAGACGTGGATGAACCAGGGAAGCGTTTCTTGCCTCGCCACCATGAGAGGCAGACCCCGCATAGCCTGCAGAAGGAAGTGTGAATTGTGTTGGGCAACAGGGTCTGCACGCAGGTCAGTGACACGCCGCGGCGCCGAAATATCTAAATGAAGGCCGGCAGAGGAACCAAAGCTTGGCAAAACTGGCCGCTCTCGATGACGACGGCCCAGGAGCATCTTTGCATTCGCACTGCCGATCATGGAAGCTTGCGGGCTTTCAGGTTGTGTACTCGTCTCCTTGGCGAGACTGAGAGCCGGCGGTTCCTCGTAGACGCACTGCAAGCCCCGAGATAGGCATCGTGAACACTCAGGCTCGAAGCTGCATTTGGCCCTGGCGGAATGGCACGGCTTACAGGACCGCTTCCGTCTCTTGGGCTGCCCCCGAGTCCGTCGGCAGTATGCGACATGTCGCGTATAGGCGGATTCTAGAAACTGTCAGTAAATCCTAGGAAGGTTCGCACATCACGTATGGGTAGGTAGAACCTGTGCCGATGGGTTTGCTGCATAAGCTGCAGAGTCGTATGCCGTTTGGAGAAACGTGGGGCTCCATCATGGATGATGCCTTTTTCTAGGACATTACCACAATCTGACGGGTCGGCCTTTTCTTTTAATTAGTTACTATACTTCAGAAGGGGATTTAGTCTTTTGGTTCACAACACCAAGACTGGAACAGCAAAAGTTGCCAAAAGCAATTGATGAGTGCTCGCCAAATTTCGGAATGTCAAGGTGGTTCTCTTCAGGAGTAAGAAAGGAGCCTTATGGAAGTAAGCACCACAATTCATAATTGCGATTCAGGGGCACAAGCAGATCTGGATTTGTCAGCACGCTACAGTAACCCGGTGGGTCGCTTCTACTTGCTGACACCTTGTGACACCGAGTGTCCCTGAGAGGAGCTTGTCCTTGATCTATCACGTCTAATGGCTTGCGGTCTAACAATATTGTATTTAATTAATTTTAATTTATCTTGAGACGCATCCTGCCGGATGCTTTATTCACATTGCTAGATAACCAATCCTATTCCAAGTCTAGCCACCATGAAATCCTTTAATTGAGAAATTAAGTGCAATAAGGCTTCCAGCAAGGGAGTTGATACGTAGTTCCTAGCGGACCACAGGCTCCATTATCGGGCTTTCTGTAGGATCGTTCATTGCAGTCTCCCCTATATACTCTTGGTCACTTGGGGAGTAATGTGAATGCATAAGCCTTCAACGGGTCGCATTAAGCATGCAGTAGTGGGATTTAGAAGGGGAGAGTCTAAAATGTAAGATTCTAAATGTAATTTGTGTTGGTTCTTTCGGCTCAAAATTTGAATGAGTACCCAGGTGTCGGTTGGAATAGGGGTTAGAATAGGGGTAAGACGGCCCCACAAATGTGTTATAGTCGTCTAGTCCTCAAGCCCTCAAGGCAGGTTACTTAGTAGGGAGTCTGACGGGTGTTCAACCTATCTTTGATACTAAGGTAATTTGCAAGCATACTTAAGGGATTATAGAGACAGTCTGCCATACTTGCTGAGAGATAACTTGGTGGTATCATATATCTTGAAAGCCGATTTGTAGTGGTTTATATACGGGTTGTCGAATGGGTTTCAGATTTAAGATTGATCTGATGCATGGTTTTGTGCTATGAATGCACTCGGGTACAACTATCAAATAAAGTCTCTTATACCCTAGTATTTATATTGAAGCGGGGTGCGCTCTGGACAACTACTCTCAAGTGACAGAGACGCACCGTATTGAGACTCTCTTTCTGGAGATATCATGATGAAGCCTCCGCTTGATCCATTTAATATTCGCACTATTCGAATCCAAGGTCCGCATCTCCAATCTTGATATGAGAAAGCTCGGGGCAGGAAAAGACAGTTTCGAAGCACCATCTATTTTGTCGTCCCTTACAAGCGAACCCTAGTGACAAAGACCTAGTCAGACTTGTCCCATTCCAAAGAGGTTGATACTAGCCTACACAAGAGACGAGCGAAAGTTAGTGTTCGCGTAAGAACAAAGCCAACCTCGATGGTGAAGAGTTGAGTTCTGAATGCAGCTTGTGACAAAGGCTGATTTTCAGTAACTGTTTGAGTGGACGCTATCAATGATTCTTTGTTAGATGCTTATTCTCGGCCTATTAAAAGCAAGTAGTACCAAAGCTTATAGGCGCCCCAACGAGCCCTGCCACACTACGCTAAAGTACAAGATCGGAAGCCCGTTGTCGTGGAGCCATATTACTCGAATTGGACTTCTATATCTGTTATAACAGTTCGAAGACCCCGTTTATATACGTATACGTGGGACGCGCTAGCCAACAGGAAGCAGCTTCTCGCAAGCATAACATAACGACCGGGAAAGAAACAAGCCATAAGATAGTTCATCGGAGAGAAGAACTCAAAAATGAGGGGCCTTCCCGCGGGTTTCACGGAGGGGCAGATTATGACCGGCCACGGGGGGAAGCGGTCAAGCCCGATCGGGCACATAAGACTACCCGGCGACAAAGTACATCCTCAATTGACAGCTAATTCGGCTGGAATTTCGATCACCGAAATGAACAAGTTACAGTACTCCCGACGCGAGCCTGTGTCCACTGAATCTATGCAGATCTCCATCGCAGCTCTTCATGCGGCGCTCCCAGAAAAGTTACGAAATCAGATTATGATACTGGTGGATCATGTCGCTCGTGCATGGTTGACTGGCGCCCAGGAGAGTGAGCGTTACTTCAAGAAAGCACTAGGAAATACGTTGGAGAAGTTCGGAGACCAGGAGTATATCGTTTGGCCGATCCTGGTTGATAAGGACACCAGCGAAGAGCACTGGGAGACAGCCATAATACATATGACCATAGGTAAGGACAACAAAAGGACGCACGTTTCCCAGATCGCCCTGATTGATCCCCTGAAACGGCACAAGCCGGCCCAAAGGAGCGCCATTGTTCGTGGCCGGTTGACGAAGATCCTAAAATACGTCGCCAAGTTCACCATTGCGCGCGACGAGGACCTCTGGCGGGATGTATGGGTGCCTGAGCAGCGCTTTCACGACGATGAGAGCGATGGCCCGCGGGCTTATCGGGTTTGCAAGACGATGCTCGAGCGTGTGCTCACAATACATGAGACAGGAATCGGGTACCACGAGGGCTTGTGGGACGACCTGAGCGGGTGGTTCCATGAGGATGATGTACGCCGCGAGATGCTTGGTAAGCACGTATGGGATGCTGTTGAAAACATGGGTTACAACGCGAGGCCTGCGGTTGAAGCGGTTAGTAACGTGCGAAGATCTCCAAACCAAGACTGGGAAAACGCTGGTGATCTGATGCGACCCATGGTGCCCATTGGGGAACCACTCGAACCTCAAAGGCCGGACTTCCCAAAGAGACTTGGGCTGCACGAATTCGGGGCATCATCTTCGGGTGATGCAGATGAAAACCGGCCGTGGAAACGGCCACGGTTCGGACCTCCTCCCCCCTCCCGGCCAAGGCTCTATCCTACCTACTCGTTGAGAAAGGACGACGGGCTGAAAGAATACAACGGCTGGTTCAGTGCTGAGGGCAGAAACCTAGTATGGGACGATCCACGTAAAGTCGGGCAACCGCCACCCCTCACTCCACCTCCGTCTCCAGACCGTGTACTATCCCGGCCCCGACTTGGTGGTATTCGGGGAGCCAAGGGTTCTCTGTGGTAGAAAGGTGTGAGTCCCGTATGATGCCCCAAGCCTTCTCTAAGAACTCAAGACTTGGGGTCAACTTCAGATATAGATCGAGGACGGGTAAGATACTGATTTCTTCAAGTGTTGAAGAGTTTGGGTTATTTGTGCGCCTGTATTAACAAGTTTATTCCATGAATGACTAACTGTATTTTCAGCTTCACTAGTAAACGCACCATGTCTAGGTAAATGATTTCTACGCAAGATATTCCAAGGATAATTTTAGATCCGGAGTCGTCAACTCATAGCGGAGATTCTGCTTAAAAGCTTGCTATGTTATGAGATACTAGACGAGAATGGTGGGACGCGTTCGAATCCACAATGAAGCTGACTTCGGTGTTCAGCACCCTGAAATCAGGACATATGATCTATATGCCCTGATGAACCTCGTTGCGGAGCGCCCATTCACCCAGAACCTTAGGACGTTTCTTCAATTCCTCTTCGCATTTCGTTAGCCAAACCCAATTAGCTTCAAGCCGGTCGTATCCGTCCATCCAGCACTTGAACCAATTCACAAAATTGGGCATGTGGAGACTGACGGGCTCTGGCGCCTCGTACCACTTCGGCAGTAACTGCATCCATAGCTTGTGCTTCTCGTTCAGGAGCTCTAAATCAGCCCTCTTATAATCGATACCTCGGAACTTGTCATCATAATCTTTCCAAGGCAGGCCCGCAAGAACCTCCGACCGGACCTGAAAGCGATACTTGTGTGGTATCTCGTTTCCTTTAGATGATACGCTTGGATCGACAGACTTCCATACAGATGACCATCCGTAGTTAAGCATATACTCTAACTCCTGAATCTGTTTGTCGACGACGAGATGGAAGCACTCCGCCAGTGTCTGTGACAGTTGTTCTTCGCCGTGTTCGGCGGCGTAGCAGGAATTGCACCACATTAAGTTGATAAACTCCTCGTTCACAGGGGTCTTACCCCAGCTCTTGAACTCCCGCCCCCAACGGTGCCGATGTGCCGGCCACCATTTCGGCCACTGCCCGCCGCCCCTATAGGCGCGCATCTCGAGCCAGCGAGCGCACCGCGGACACCGAATCATGTACATCGTGAAGAATCGCTCATGTGCGCCATGGCGAAACATCGTAAACACAGGCGCGGCGCCACAGTCCGGTTTAGGCATGCCCAACTCAGCACAGGCGGCGGGAAAATACCGCTCAAGATAGGTACCGAAAGTTATGCGGCGACTGACGACAATGGGTACAGTCTTTGTCCCGACGTTCGCCCCCGTCTGATACTGAACAGAGTGCAAGGTCTCTGTATGGGACCTGAGACTGCCCTGCTGAAATCGGCATTCGTTACATTTGCGTAGGCGGCGTTTGAAGCCGCAGCGTAAGCTCTCGACGGACCAAGCTACGCGATCAAGAAGTGCCGCCTCTTCGAAGGTGTTGAGCTTTTCAAACTCCTCCAAGTTCATGTGCAGCAACTCCTCCATACCAGCCTCTTGGAATGTGCGGAGCCTAGCACTCAAGGGGCGTCCTTGCCCCGGCTTGCCTCAGTTTAGCGTGGTTGCTATAGCATATCGCCGTTTGAGCATCTTCAGCTCCCTTCGCTCGGTATCTCTTCTCCTCTTCCGCGTGGCATTTGAGATGATCTTCCCTGAGGGCTCCCAGCTCGAAGGAGCCATGGCTGCGGGGGAGCCAGTAACCGGTTTGCGGTATCCAAGGCGGAGCAGGGAGTGGTTGTCGAAATGACGGTGCGGGAGCAGTCGGAGGCAGCCTGTGCAGGCCCAACGCATGGACTCCCATTTCTCGTCGTCCCAGTTGGGCTGGAGAGCATTGTCCCGCGCGCGGAAAATGGCGCTCGGACCCCCGTGTTCTTCCAGACATTCCAGGGCAAGCAGTCGCTCAACGAAATGCCGCCTTTCGGGGTTGATGATGCCTCTGAAGCTCTTGCATGTCTGGCTAGCCGATATGAGGCCAACTGGGTCAAGGAGGCGGAATATGGAGCATTGGACCTCGGTGGGGAGCGTATCGAGGCTGGGAGCCGGCGTTGTGTGAAGCATGTTCTCTGGGTATGGTCTGCACCATGCAGTCAGAGTCGAGTCTCAAGCCAAGGGTCGCGGTCTCGCTATATGGACTTAACTCGGGAAGCCGACCGTTATATTTGGAAAGCGAAGCTGTTCTAAGATTGCGACAGAAGTCAATGCTCTTATACCTACTGTATCCTTATAAGCGAACAACTCGATGGCTGCTCATGTCGGAGTGACTCAGCCGGCTTGTGGCTGTGTACTGGAGGGATTGCAGCCACCCATCTTGGCTCAACAGTCACTCCACATTTTATCCACGAGAGGCGCTGCGGCGCTGCCAAAGTCATGAACGTAGGGATATTGCCGTTCCGTTTAAAATATAGATCATCTCTCTAGCGAGAAGCGCCAGCTTACTATATGTAGCTGGGTGCCGAAACAGTTGGGCGCACCCGCAGTCAGAGATGCAGGCATCGTGCCCACACAAAGAGGATCCTAGCAGCTCTGAGGCAGGCAATAATATAAATCCACGATTTACCCGATACGAATTTCAAACCTTTTTCTTTTTATAGCGTGCGCGAAGTATGGGGCACCCCACTCCTTTAGTCGATGTTTTCCGGTGGAGATGGCTTTGCCCCTAATGACGTGGGGTATGGGGTGTAGGCGCATGGCCTTCTCGGGGCCGAAGACAGCACACAGAGATATGATCATAGTGCCTAACAAAACATTCTGTGAGTACTGACGAGTCGATGAAAAGACACTCCCAGGGCTGTTCACATTCTGACCCTATGGAGCTAAATGACCTAGAAACTGGGTCTTGGAAAAGCAAGTCGGCTAAAGGACGTCGGCTAAAGGACCTCGACTAGGCGGGGAGCGGCGACGAGTGGCAGCCGACCCTAGCTCACTCCCCCGGTTTGTGTCTACCATTCTTCAATGTTGGACTTTGCGAATACTACCGCAATCCTCACGCCCTTTGATTGATATTCGCGTGTCTTGATCTGTGGGGGACACACGGTATCGTAATGACCGACCCATTTTGGAATGTCTTTGGCGCGTTACGGACCTGTCGTGGTCTGTGAGCACATGCCCAGGCTAACGAGTGACGGTTTGAGCAATGCTTACAGCGAAACATTCTAGGCTACACTAACGACACACGTTCGCACTAGAAGGAACGTCGACAGGAGCAGAGTAAACAAGAGCGCTCTTGTCAGCATGCGAGCAAAGAAGAATGCGACCAAGCAGATTAGCTGGCGTTTACTGCTACCAGTCACTATAATATCGTCGACCACGGCGTGGCCCATCATAGTATGTGCTCTCATCTGCATTCGCGCATTAGTAGTCGAGCCGCGGAAACATGGTGAACGTTTCGTACCTCTCACGCCGCTGATGCCAAGCTGCCCAGCAACGTTGACATAGCCCTCGTCACCAATGACGCCTCTGTTGTGTAGCTTCTTGACAACATCATCGTCGCCCTGCCACGGCGCGCGGCACATGGGACATGTCACCTGAACTCGGGCGCTCGTGCTCTTGGTAGCGGCCCACATCTCGAAGCACTCTGAATGCATGTTCTGTCCACATTGGGCGCGACAGTATACAGTGTCATCAGGGCCCTCGAGGGGCGTGAAGCAGATGGGACAATCGCCATCTATAGCCTTGCGACTCTTCTCTTCCTCCCGTTCCTTGGCGCTGTGGTGGCCGCTAATCTCGATAGGAGGTGCGTGGCTGAATATCTCCCGCAGTTCGGAAGGGAGTAGGGCAAGCTGGTACACGAGGTCGAACCGCGCGCGGAGAACTCTCGCCATGACGTAAATCATATGCTTGCACTGGTTTCCCTTCGTGGCATGGGGACAGGTGCATGTAGGTAGCTGGGAGATGTGAACGTGGTAGATGTTACCGGTAGATCCTGTCATCTCGACAATCTCCTCGGGACATTTGTCATCGGTGCCAGCGCGAGATCGGTTCAAAACGTAAAAGCGCTGGGACGTAGCGCGATCGTAAACGACCTGGAAGTCTTGGGTAGGTTTCGGACGGAATCTTCTTAAACGCTTCTCCTGCGACTGATCCTTAGCTGTCTTTGCAACACGCTTCTTTCCCTTCTTCTCGGACTGCTCTACCCCGTCTCCATTTTTGTCCTCGTCAGCAACGGCAGGCGCTTTGTTTGCCTTCCGAGGGCGATCCGTTGTTCCGAAGCTCTCAGGAAGTATTCGCTTGCGGGAAGGTCGCGAGGTGGAAGCGCCCGATGCGATGCCTGTCAACGCCGGGACGGGATCTGATGCAGTGCTCATAACGATGGATGGTCGATTTGCGTTGTCGCCTTGATGTTTGGTTTATCTGCCGCCTGTGCGTGGACCTGCAGCAGACCGTGGGGAGGAGAAAGAACCAAGCTCGTGGTAAGGATACGTCATTCATGGGTTAATTTCGGAATTTCGCGACGAGTTCCAACTCGCATAAGTTTCCCGGTCGCGTTAGAATGTTTGGGAATCCACCTGGAGTTTCCTACGGGACGAGAAGAGCTGCACTTCAACGTACTTTTACCCAATTGTTCAAATTTGATATAGTTGAATAAATGGTTTGTCGAATGAACATTACTTAACTGGGATGCAACGGCCACAAGTTCTACATATTACTTACCTGCAATAATAAAAACCCCGTTTAATACCAAACCTTGAGGTAGTGAATATCAAAGAAATGACCGTACAAGCAAGCAACCATGAAAGTTGAAGGTGGCGAGATTGGGCTGAATGAGTGGCGAGTGACAAAGGCGCGATTCAAGGCGCAATCGAACTGCATCGCGGTAACGACGCGGGATCGAATGATCAGGCAGGGGCGCTGATGGCTGATTATCGATAAATCTGATAAGCTGATGATCCGCTAACTGATAAAGTGATAAATTCGTCAACAATAACGCGATAAGTGGATTTAGATCTATGGCGATAAGATAAGGCCCGCGCCGCTCACGTTAGTGATCAGATACTTCGTAGTACTAGAGCTACGGTGGTACGAAGACAAGGTTTCTGTAGTTGTAGTCGGGTACATAGCTGTCGATGGCGGGTTTTCACCAACTTCTACGTAATATCAGTCCTGTTACCATTACCTGGGTACCTACTTTGACCTGATGGGGCGGAACTGGCTCAACGGCGTTATTCTCTACATAATAAGGACGGGGCAAGTCTCCACTGAAGTGAATTGCTCCCCGCCAGTTCACCGAACCTGGAAGCCTCTAACGTCACCATTCTGTCGGATAGCATCAACGGATCCCGGCAAAATTTGCCCGGAAGAGGTAACTAGCCGAAATAGCTAGCTGGTCTTCTAGATAATTTTTGGTCTGGCATAGCATCCCCCTTGCCAGATAACGTTTTTTGGTCTTGATGGCTTCGGCAAGTCCAGCTCACCGGTTCGCTGCTCGCCGCTCCCCTTCAGCAGCGCAGTCGTCAACTACCTACTTTACAAGGCTTGGATCACGAGAACTTGGGGACGGCATATTCTACTGGCCAGCGAGAGGTCCGAAATCAATCCCTCTATCCTACCCCCGTGGGAAGGGGAGAGGAGGGCTTGGCGGAGGGCAAGGGAGGGGCTCGATAAAATGAATGGCAATCTTTTCAAGCTCGAAACGCGCATGCATCTACGTCTGCGGTGCACGTGCGGTGCCTGAGCGGAAGCTTGTTAGCGGTATTACATACGTTGTGGACCACGAAGAGCCCCAAGCGATGAGTGAGCCGGGTGGCTTTCAACTTGCATCGAATCTTCGGTGGTCGATCATCATCCAGCCCAATTGTTCATCGTCGACCAAGCTCTCTTGCATCCCTAGCTCCGGCATATTGCTATTCACAGGCTATAGACCTCCATTGCTTCCACTGTGGGGTCGCACTCGCAGGTCCTCCTTGGTCATACTCTCCAACCAAGTCCCTGGAGTGGAAACTTGGCTCGATTGCCTTATCACCACTATTTCTTTTCCACCCCTCTCCGTGGTCAGCAACGTAACGTAATCGTCACGCCATACACCCATCTCGTTGCCGCTACCTCCGATCCTATGCCGAAACGTACTGACGGCCCAACTTATTAGGTTGTATCCCTTGTGTTTCTACAGGGATGAGCAAGAAAATCATGACGACGCCATAATGAAGGGTATGGGTACCAAGTTGAGGCCGAGGGCGGTGTCATCAACTTGTAATGGCATTACGCACCACTGCACGCCTTCCCGGTGGCCGGGGGTACGCATCTCTGCCTATATAGTCCCCTCCCTGAGTCTCCCGCTGTGGTCGTGATTCCCCTTGTTTCCGCATCTGCATGCTTGCTGCGTCCTACAGACCTACCATGTTATCCTACAAGGTGTTGGCGGGCGCTGGCCTACTGGCATTCGTGCCGGACGCTTTCGCTGTTCCCGTGGTCTCCGAACCCTCCACTACCGTCTTTTCCGAACCTACCTTCACAGCTTCCGCTGTTCCTATCACCAATGTCACTTCTCATGGACCATACACGGGACCCGCGCCCACTACCACCGGCGCCCTCTCTACCTCCGTCCTTGCGCCATCTATCCCGGCCCGGCCGCCGGAGCCGTACAAGCTCGCGTACCCGGCTGATGGAGAGCTTCATGCTCCCGAGCCTGCGCCGTACACCCCCGCCGGTGGTTTAGGCACCAACGGCTCAGAGCCCGTCTACCGGGTGCAGAGTGACTTCGACTACCAGTCTATCGCTTTGGCGCTCTACCAGGAATATATCGAGCTTGATCTATTCCATCACGGCCTCGTCAAGTACTCCGAGAAGGACTTCGAGGATTACGGCTTGACCGCGGAGGACAGATTCCTGTTGCAGTTCATGGGAGATCAGGAAGTCGGTCATGCCACAGTGCTGACCAACATGCTCGGCCCTGAGGCGCCTGTGCAATGCAACTACAACTACCCCGATACGAACCTTCATGAGTACATCGACTTCAGTCAAAAGTTGACGCGATGGGGCGAGGGTGGTGTTTATGGGTTCCTCAACCACCTCGACTCCCGCGAGTCCGCGCAGATTCTCTTGCAGTCCATCACCACGGAAGCCCGGCAGCAGGTCATCTTCCGGCAGTTCGAGGGCTTGTTTCCCATGCCTGAATGGTTCCAGGTTGGCATTCCGCAGTCCTGGGCCTGGACCCTTTTGGCG
This sequence comes from Monosporascus sp. MG133, assembly GCA_004155925.1. NCBI lineage: Eukaryota > Fungi > Ascomycota > Sordariomycetes > Xylariales > Monosporascus > Monosporascus sp. MG133. The sequence continues at coordinate 375,247 of QJNX01000018.1, read as the reverse complement.
CCCTATATATCCTCGTGCCCCGCCAATCAGACGCGCCTCATCTGGCAGAACTTCCCCAAGCTAAATGTGCTCAACCAGCCCAACCCAGCTCGCACCAACGGCTCAGCGGTCTATAACGAAACGCTGGGTGATTACGCCAACACGCTCAGCACAGCGGACATTAATGCCGGCGAGGGCTGCAACAACTCGACGTGCGGGCCGGCCATCAGCCACAACCGCTCGATCCCGCTGTCCTACCCGGGCCGCCAGGTCTTCCTATCCTGGGAGGACCCCGGTCTGCCCGTAGGCCCGAACAACAGCTACGTGACGGATACCACCGCCGGCGCACCGCAGTTCGCCGCTTGGGTGACCCAGCTCAACGTCACCTACACCCCGTTGCAGAATATCAGCGGCAACACCGCCTACACGATCCAACCCAACACCAGCACGATAGAGGGCGATCCGGCCGTCAACGGCACCATCTTCCTTGCCATTACGGATTGTGACCTCTACGTCACTCCCTTCAACTTGACGCAGATCAACCCTCACGTCCGCGCGTTGACTATCTACCAGGCTGGTTAAGGGATTCGAGTACGGCAGATGACTGTTTGCTCTTTCATGTTTAATAGTGAGCACTTCCCTGGCGAAGGGATGAGCGGCAGCTTACTGCGAATTTGTATCTAAAATATGTCAAAGACTACTGCCAAATCACTAGAATACTAGAGCAATTTCGATATTTGCGACTCCCAACGTGAGGCCTCGATAGGAGTGCACCAACAAGACCGAAGACTTGAGAAACCATCATAAGAGCATATATACTTCTAATATACGGATTGACAGATGGCCCTGATGATATTGAATGCGATATGATATATCACTATATGGTAGAATGGTGTATTCCGAGCGCATGGGCCAAAGGTTGGGTATGCATGTCCCCACTCTGTTCAAGGCCCACCCAACAGACTGTCTGCCTACTCCGCATAGCAATAACCCCAGATGCTGGCTCAACCTAGACGCGAGCAGAGTATCTTAACGAGGTTTGGCCGAACCGCCAGAGCGTACTTGCATCGCTCGACGGTAAGCTAGATGGTTGGTGGCGTGCCCATTCCGTGATAGCAAGTCTTTCCAAAGGAATTCAGAGTGATAAGAGTCCTCCGGTGTGCTATGGCATGCATCACTGACAGAAGGATTCGACAGTTCGAAGTCGTCTTGCGGCATCCTCCCCAGATGACGAGGCAGACGGGCTATTGGGTGGCTGTAAGGATCTTGATCGTTTAGTATCCGTAGACCCAAGAAACAGACCATGAAATGAATTAGGGAGCCCTACCGAAACTGCCGCTTCCCCAGCTTGCTGACTTGCACCTATGGCGCCCCGGGGTCCACATCCCCAGCCACGAGCACCCAAAACCCGTATGGCTAGAGGATTGTCTCCGAATACAGCCCGAAACCCGAACAACAAGCGCCTCGTAGGGTCCGATATACGATAATGGGCCGGTCTAGGACCAGCGCGATTACGGGGGGTATCCAAGTCCGATCACTGCGGGACGTTAATCTCGTATCCAATGAGCACTTCCGTGTTCGAGCCCTCCCAACCACGATTACCGGCCGCCGACAGCATAAAGCGGCTCGACGCGTCGACGTACAAGCTCGAGATGACGCCCGCCCGAGGGGGCCCCGGGATGATCAGGAACGGCGGCGGCGAGTGCTTGGACCCCGATTCGGAGTGCAAGTCGTAAAGCCGCAGGATGTCGTGTGACGCGCACACGAGATGGCGGCCGTTGACCATGGGGCGCACGCAGCTCACAGGGCCGCTACCACCGGGGAACTTGAAGGTACGCTCGGGCTGCCAGCCTCCGCGCCCGCCCCGCGCCTTGTGCACACTGAACTCCTCCACCGTCCCGTTGCGCCGCCCCGCGTAGATCCAGTTCCCGTCCGGGCTCCAGCACGCCCCCATGCACCACGGCGGAACGCCGGGCCGCGTGCCGATCCGGGCGATCGGGTTCGGCACCCGTCGGTCCCACACCCGCAGCGTCCCGTCCATCGACGCCGACATGAACGTGCTGTCGGACGTCTGCGATGCGTCGTGATGCGTGGGCGGAGGCGCTGCGAAGACTACCGACGGCGAATCCGGTACCGGAAGCTGGGGGGGCTCACCTGCGGCTTGCGATACCTCCGCGGGTTGGGTGCCGAAGGCGTTATCCCCATCGGAGGGCATCGTAAAGTCCGGTAGGGGCGGAAGAGCAGTCGAGGAATCGTTGTTGTTATTGGTATCGCTGTCGAAGAGTGCCGAGTCTAGATTGCCCTGTTCTTGCGGAGGCTGGACGGGCGGTGCCTGTCCATCAGCGGCGTTAAATGTCGTAGAAGGCATATCGAAGCCTCCCATGTTAGCATCCCCATTCTCCCGTGCCGAGTCTTGCATCATAGCACGGGAGAACTCGTTATCATCGTCTCCGCCAAACTCGCCCATTCCATCGTTGTCACCGAATAGATCAGAGCCCGCTGTTGGGCTCCCGCCGAACAAGCTGTCATGAGCAGGGCTACCCTGGGGATCTGCCATGCCATCGGTTCCGTCGGGCATCTGACCGGAGGCGGCATTCATCCCCGCCCCGTTCATCCCGTCCTTCGTCTCTGCGCCAAGGACATCGTTTCCGAAATCGTAATCTTCACCCAGGCCGCCCTGTTCGGTCTTCCCGAAGAACGTATCACTAGGGTCTTCCTCGGCCGCTTCTGGTGGTACGGGCACGCCTCCCATCGGCCGTATCTCGATAGCGGATAACTGGCCGATCCTATCATCGAACTGTCTCGTCACCAAGCCGGTGTTCAGGTCCCAATCAAAGATCTTCTTGTCCCAGCTTCCGCTCAGGACGCTCTTCTCGTCCGCGGCGAGAGTCAGCACACTGACAGCGTTGGTGTGCTTCTGTAAGCAAGTGATCCGCTTGCCTTCGTCGTGCCTCACGCTCTGCAAGTTGATCCCTCCACTCTCGAGGCCGGAGAGTAGCCATAGCGCTTGGGAGTGGACGGCCAAGCTGTAAACGGGACTTAGTACGAGGTCTTCTGCCCGCGCACCGGGGACTTGGGGTTCGGCATTTTCCCAGTAAGACATCAGGACGCCGGCCTTCACGACAGAATCCACGAAGGGGTGCCTCTGAGCTACCGTCAGGAGCTGCTTGCCGTTAATCGTACCGGGCCCGTCGTACTTCCGGATGTAACCATCAGACCCGCCCGTAATCCAGTAGCGAAGATCAGGGGTGATGGCCAAGGCGTTGATGCTCGTAGCCATCGGGGCCGCCATGGTTGGTACGATATCGTACGTCTTGGCGCTGAGATACTCCGGGCGCACGGTGGGCTGCCATTTTGGGGTGCCGGAGGGACCAGGGGTGGCGGATGTGCGAGTCACTATTGGGTTTGCAGTGGTCGGAACCAGGCCGTTGGGCCGTTGCTGATCCTGCGTATCCTCCTCGTCCTCGTTCTGCTCCTGGTCATCCTCATCGTCGTCCTCATTATCATTTTCATGCTCATTGTCATCGTTGTCATCGTCTTGATCCGGGTTCTCTTCTTCAACTTCAGCATCTTGCATCAATTCATCCTCATTATCCGAACTGGACCTTGAATCTCGGTCGAAATCATCCATCCTTGTTAGGTTAAACCAATATTTAGGGTGGGAGATCTCTCCAGAACTACGGTTCCGAAAGGATTGGCGAGCCCTACTCCAATGTGGGGATGCAAGTGAGCTCTAGCGATAGCAAGTTGGTGCGAAGAGAATACGAAATAAAGTATTCGCCACGCGCTAAATCAGAACAGCGGAAGGCATCACCAGTCAAGAACAGAGGGCCTTTTTAGGAAAACCGGATTGGGCGCAAGCATAGATGACTATGGGATGGCTTGGCAAGAGATGCTGCGGATGAGGCTCAAGAAAATACGGTCAAGAGGTGACGCGCAAAGTCTCAGTAGCGCGAATGACACCGTAATTTTGGATGGGATGGAATAGAGGGGCGGCGTGGATCTGCCAAGAAGTGCCTGCATGAACCGAGAGATAACGTTAAATACCGTAGTATGTACTAAACGAAGATTGACTTCTTACTTCATAGAGCGTTAGACGCCCGATTAGTTTGACATTTTCGGGGTAATCCTTATGGCGAGGATCTGTCTTTTTAGCGGGCAGGTAGCTAAGCTTTCTGATAAGCCACTGTGGGTTCGCAGGTTGGTTCCCCTTTTACTTTTACAGCAGCGTACCAAACACAGGCGGTGTAGTCTACTACGTAGTAGATTCCTAGGTATTTAGTGCTATTGCCGTCTCCACACCACTCCCATGGCTCAGTTGTCGTTCGATTGCTGGAGCGGCGAGGTAGGCAAAAGCTGGGCCAATATTCTAGGTCATTGCACCATTAACTACGTACTAGGTACGTCGATGCGATTGATGCCTTGATGAGTCGACACGGAACATTCCTAGGCAGGTTGAGCATTTGCGCTCTAACACTTTTGTCAACTTTACGGTGATCATTACCGCTTCTTGCGATGGTTAAGAGCTCTTTCAAAGCGATATGAGTCGCGGCTAATGAAGAACCTATGTACTTACGACTCAAACTAGGCCCGACTCAAACCCAAACCAGAAAGAAGGGCAGGCTCATAAACCCTTCCGACGTGTACATCTCCATTGACATGACTCTCCTGGTTAATAAGCAGCCAACCACCGGCATCACAGGCGAGACGTCTGGAGGAGGGGCCATTCTTCAAGTATCACATAGCATTCGTGAGATCTAGGAAGTGGACCGGATCACCGCATACGTAAGGCTACGAACCGAAAGAACTAGCTTCCTTATCCCCATAACAGTGTCCCCTCCCTTGCCGTAGTCGGCGGTCTTGAAGCGCATTGCTTCTCGAGCCACCTCGCAAAATCCGTGGACGGGGTTCTACGGCCCTCCAGAACACATCTGCCGCCCAGATGATGATTGGCAAGTACATCATAATCGAGACTACAAAGCTGATACCGTACCTCCAGGCACCCTCGTTGCCGACAAGACCCCAGGAGATAATGACGAGCCAGGCGCCGATGGTGCGGTTGCCAAGGCCGTGGACGAGGTACAACGCGAAGCTGATGCGCCCCGAGTAGCGGGCGGATCGTGTGAGGAACAGGGCCTGCACCCCGGGCAGGAAGGCCATGAGCCCTACAATCAAGATCGCACCCATCGCTAGCCAGAAGCGGCGACGGTAGGCCGTATATGGCCAGACGTGCTTAGACCACATATAGCCCCGTGTCTTCGTGTTGCCGTCCCCGGGGTATCCGGAGAGAAAGATGCCCAACAGCAGTGTTGCAAATAGCAACATGTTGACAAGCCTTCTCTTTGACGGGCTCTGAGGTTTCCGTGGGAGCATAACCTCCAGCTCCGCGAGGAGCACCCCTGCTATGAAGAGGGCGATGTCCCAGCGCTTGTGGCCGAAGCAGTGGATCACCAGGAAGCACTCCACAGCGAGGCGGACAGCAAGACAGGTGCGCGCCAGGCCTACAACCAGCAGGAACACGACCATGGAGCCGCGAAATTCGACAGCAATGGACCAGAGCTGCGGATTGTAAAATCCAAAGAAGTCGGCGTTCCAATCCCAGGGGTTAGACTCGAGGTCGAGGAATTCGAGGTAGGCGGTCAGTCCGTGCTCAAAGGGTTTTCCGTCGATCTTCTTTGGCGCACTAATGATCCCCAGGTCGGCCAAGACGTATGCCATCAGGCTGGATGCAAACGCTGGCAGGAAGAGCCGGATTGCACGCCGGAAAGTGATGGATGACGCGCCGGCCAGCAGCTCCGGGTACTCAAGGCGGTGCATGCGCTGGATGAAGCGGTGCGAGAGTATGAAGCCCGAGACGACGAAGAACACCGCCACCATGGCGGCCCCAGAGTAGATGAGCCGCACGAACGGTAGCAACCACGACGAGGTGTTGTCCTTGTAACCTCATCCAGAATTGACCGAGGGATAATGTACGTGGCTCCAGTGCAGAGTGAAGACGATCAGGGAAGCAGCATCTCGGACGCCGTAGAGGTATTCTGTCCTCGACTTGGCCGGCGAGGATTTTTCTGAAAATGAGGCGTCGGCGGACGATGACTGCTTCCGCAAGGAGCTAGGTCGAAAGAAGTATAGGCATTGCCCGGCCATGACCCGAAGCGAGTGAGGCGTCCAGCTGAACGAGTCGAGTTTCGGCGTCCGCGGGCGAGAGGGAGACAGAGGTAGCAGAGAGTCCTCGTCCTCTCTTTGGTTCGACCGGTTGAGATGCATCGCTCCTCGCCTAGGAGGGGTTCCTGGAGTCTACCCTTTACTCACGATGGTGGATATGGCGTAGGTTTGTGTGGGGCCGCAAAACAGTCGCAGATATTATTGAGCTATCTCATACTCGCGGGAATGAGCTAGGAACTAGATAGTGACAGGACAAAAGAGCCCGAAGGGATCGTGCGCATGGTCCCTTGATTACCGGAAAACGAAGATCATAGCCAAATTAGCTACTAGCTAGTGCTCACCATTCAATTTTTATTGGCATGGGCACGATACCACACGTTGGCTTGATGACATGGAAGGGATGGCGGGCCTAAGAAGGTTCACATGCTAAGTCCATTGCCAAATAACGTCTTCACTTCTTGGAGTTGGCCAGTCTGCACCTACCTTAATAGCCAAGTGTAGCGCATACATGTTGGTCCTCACCTAGATTTTTATCAGTCCCGATCGGATGACACAGTGGATTACCCTGTCAATCGGCAGCGACGCGGAATCATAATTGTCGTACGCCGTCTCGTCGTTCGTGGCGATAAGTAACTTGACAATAGGGACGGAGAGTGTCATGCTTTTGAGGGATGTTGATCAGGGGCCAAACGAAGCTTTTCAAGACCTGCCAAGAACCCAACTGCAGGGTAGCAAGGGCCAGGACACGAGGCTTGATTGGACGGCCGCCCTCCGCCATAGGGTGCACGATACGCTTTCGTCTCCAGCAGTGATGGATTGGGTAAGATTAGATTTGCCAGACATCATGAATGAGGGTGCGATCATCCTCTCCCAAAATTGACACAAGGCCTGTCAAATGAGATCTGTGGGTAGCCGGTATGTTGGGGTGGCGGGGAGCTCGGGGGCACGGGAGTTTTTGTCAGGGCAGTGTCTGCCACCAGGACTTGGGGGGAAGTTGATCGCGTGTCCTCCATCTGGCGAGATTGCAAATATTCTCGACGTCTTCCCTTTGCCAACTAGTAGATCATTCCATCTATACCAGTCGTGTGCAAGCCGCGCGGACATCGAGACTTAGCTACATTTAAGATGTTTCGAGAGGAATCAGTCGGCCCTACAGATATCAGCGATAGCTGGGGAGCCGCCCCGCTAGGTGTGGTCGTCAGGACAAAGCAAGTGATCGCGCGACACTTTGAATTCTCATTTCAAGAGTCTTTAAGACGCCGGAAGCCGACAGCAGCCATCTTCCTTCCTCTTCCAGAGCGCGACTAGTCCCGGCCATATTCGTGGTTTTGAATGCCACAATACGTGCTAGGAAGATCCTGTCATCCCTTGACACCAGCCTCATGGTATTCGATCGCACTGGGCCTCTCGGACGATAAGTCAAGGCTTCAGCGGTCGTTACAGACTCCCCCTTGGAGCAGATCAAAGTCCATTAAATCTCACTCAGCCGGCAGCCGACCTGCCACATTGGTTTCTTCGAAACACCATGCTCTTATCTCCACGAAAACTAAGGGCGCCCCCCTTCAAAGAGGACCCGTTTGAAAAGCGAGCTCTCACCTCCCGACTTGTTCGAAAAGCAGTCTGCCTTCTGTGCCTGCTATCTGGGGGACTGATACTGTTCAAACACCAGATCGAACCAGGTGATCTCGCCAGCGAGACATACCAGAGCTACAAGGACCTACATTTGCGGCTTCCTCCCACAACGCAGAATACCATATCATCGCGATGGGTTGGAGGCGGATCTGTCGTGCCCCCGTCCCTGCCGAATAATGATCTGGGGCATCATGAGAGCGAAGAACAGAATACATTTTATGACACATTACCCGACGTGATACGGATACCACTTGTGGAGGCAGTTCGCGATGTCGAGCTGGACGGGTGGGAGGACGAATGGTTCGCGCGTGGTCGATTCGAGGTTGAGAATTGGGGCCCACTCGAGGAGCCCAAGATGGACTTCGTGTATAACTGGGTGAACGGATCGGACGAGGCCTTCAGGAAAATACGACGCTAGTACGAGCTGAAGTCGCCGCTCAACGACGATGCTGGCAAGTGGACCTCGCGGCATGGCACCAACCGTTATCGCGATTGGGGTGAGCTGGCTCGGGCGAGTCGCTGCTGGATAGGAACTGCCAGCCGGGCTCGACAGCGTGGAGGATCATGCGGCGCTCCATCCAGTCGAGGTATCCGTCGCCGTTGGTATCAGACCGCGCTATAACAAAGCACCACAGCAGCTAAGCAGAAATGCCAACCGCGACCATATGCATTATCGCCTGCCACAGATGCTAGAGAAGGCCGGTCTCGAGCCCCCCATCGTCAACGTGAATGTCCTCTGGACATCCGTCGACGGCCCCGAAACCATCTGGAATATTAAATGCCATGATTTCAGCGTGGACAAGGGCTTCGCTGACTCCTTGGCTCTCCCCTATCGGACGATGCCACCCAGAACACCGATTTCATGGCATCAAACTCTTCTCACGCCTAGCCTCACAGCATCCTGATTGCGGCGATTGCCTGATCAAGTTCGTCTTGGCTTCGGCCATGCGGGGTCTAGAACCGTTATTGCCGCCCAAGTCGAAACCCAAGGATCGCTTGGTCGTGATCAAAGCGCGAAAGAAGTACCAACACACTATTGTCGATACGGATGCGATGAAGTTTGTCATGGTTAAAGATGCGGATCAAGCGAGGATGGAGCTTCTAGACCGCACAGTCAAGGCAGGAAAGAAATATGGGGCAATATTGTCTTAATGATGAGAAGATGAGGAGGAGGTGAGCAGGGTGAAAGAGACAATAACCGCAGTATTTGATGGACTACTGTTGTTTCGAATCAGAGTGTCCTAGCCCCACTTAGCTTCCGAATCACACACCTTTTTTTGTATGTGCCCCTTCATAACGCATATCAACCTTCGACAACAACTTAACAACAACGCATTAAAACCTTTCTAATGGACGATTCGTTTAAAACACGATATTTTGAGGTTGTTAAAACGCCATTTAGCCCTAATCCGAAAACCAAACATAAAAAACGCCTTACAGCCATACAAAAATATAACCTATTAGCTTATATCGCTAAAACTAGCTTCCCTAACGGTAACCTAGCTGTTATATTCGACATCGATATACGTATGATTAAACGATACCGAACCTAATATAAGGCTAAAGGGCGGTTCCTTATTAACGGAATGGATTATTACCATAAGAAAACCTTAAAGTTATTCCTTTAAACGCTTAACGTACGTATTATATACTATTACGCGTTATTCCGTTACGCGTTATCCCGTTACGTATTATCCCGTTACGTATTATCCCGTTATACTTTACCCTAGTTAACTAACGTTAATTATATAAAAACTGTTAAAGGAATTAACCTATAAACCCGACTTATATCTCGACGAAATGCAATAATTCCTCGCTGATTATTACGATATATACGTATTTATATCCACGATTTTAGAACATTTAAAAGCTATCGATTAAGGTAATAAAAAGCTGAAAATTAAAATTACGTAAGCGGATTCGGATTAACAAACGTAATATTTTTATGCCGTTATTAAATATATTTCGGATATATTTATCTTTATAAACGAATCGGATATTAATAAACGTAATATTAACCCTCGTTACGGTTAAGTATTTAAAGGTTTTATTTTTTTCGTACGGTAAATTTTAAAACGAAATTATCGTTTTAATATATTACCGGTAATTGTTATTAACGGGTTATTAAATACCTTTATATATTAAAGGTTTATTAACCGTAAAGGTTTTATTTTATAATTAAAGGAAACGATATTACCGTTAATAAACCCGTTTCCTAGGTCATATTCCGTATTAATAATAAATAACGTTAATTTTTATTATTTAAATAAAATATATATAATATACGAAAAAGTTAAGGTAAAATTATAATATTTTCCTTTATATTTACCTAATTTTAATTTTATTAAAACGTTTTTTCGCAACCTTAAAGCTTATATCCGTTATTACGTTAAATATACGTTTAACGAATTTTTTAATGATAAATAATTCGGATTATTTTTTATAAATTATTATAACCGGATTAAATAATAAACGGAAAAAATTAAGGGTTAATTTAAAACCGCGCGCGTAAACTGGAATTTAATTAATTAATATATATATATATATATAGTAAGAAAATAACGTATTAAATTATTATTAAAACCTTTTCCGTATTAAATATCCGTATCGTATTTTTTTAAACTTTTTTTTAGGTAATATTATTTTAAGGTATTAATTATGCCGTTTATTATATTTTTCCGTATTTTAATTATCCGTAACTTTAAAACGGTAACGACAGTAAATGTCGGATTATTTTATTACGTATATAAGCGTTAAAAAACGGTTAAGGTTCGAAGAAATTTATAAGAAAGTTATATCGTTAATAAAGCGTTAATATATTAAAGGTACGGGTATTAATATACGTTATAATATTATCGTAAATTTTTTATTAAGTAATAAATCTTTTTAAAATGCGTTATTTTTTTAACGTTTTATTAATTAAAAAAATATATTATATTTAACGGATAAAAAAGGTTTATATTAAAAAATATTTCGCTTTTTTATACGTATTATTAATAAAGAATGTTAATTAAAAATAAACGTTCTTTTTCGTTATTTTATATACGTTTTAAAAACCTGGGCTTTTTATAATAAAATTAATACTTTTTTAAATATAATATTATAATATAAAAAAACGCTTATTTTTAATTACCATTTTTGCGAAATAACTTATTCGATCGTAAATAAGATAATATTTTCAGGTTTTTAAAAGTATTTTTAAATTTAAGTACGTTTCGTATATATAATTTAACGTATAATTTAAAGGGCTTAAAAACTTTTTATTTAATTTTTTAAAATATAAATTATTTGTTAAAAAGGTAACGTATTTATTAAAGCGTAATATTATTATTTCGTAAGGCGTTATATAAATATTTAAATTTCTTTATATTACCATTATAAATTATTACGAATTTTTTATATACGTTTTAAAGTAATTTATTAATATCCGTACTTTTAGGAATAAGGGGCGAAAAATTGCAAATATGTAGGTCGAAAAAGTTATTATTCGTTTACGTTAAAGGGTATAATATAAAAGGTAATTGTTAATTATTATATTCGCTTACCGTAACCGTTAAATTCGAAAGGTTTTAAAGGATTTAGATAATTAGGTAATCTTATTATATAATATATCCTGTTAAAAATTATTATCTGTTAGTTTAAAGCCTATTAATTATTATATTTAAAAAAGTTTTTCCGAAATAATTATATATAATATTCGTATTATTATTATTACTATTATTTTTGTATTTTAAAGGTTTAGTTTCCGGAACTTTTAAAAGCTGGTTTATTTTGTATTATTTTTTAACGTTTTCGAATTTTACGTTTGCCGCGTTTTTTTTTTCATAAAGTTCGTTATATAACCTAATCGAAAACGTTTTATATATAACGTTTTATTAGTTAATATCGTTATATTAACGAACGAATTATTAAGATGTTATATTATAATAATAAATACCGTTTTCGATTTAATATATTTAGAGGTTAAAGTTTTTATAATTAAGGCAACTTTTACCTTTTTTATATTCGAACGTAATCGATCAGGTTTTACGGACCTTAAAGTTTTTATCGAATTCGGCCTATATACCGGAAATAAGTATAAACGGATATTTCGTAATAAGCTTTTAATTTATTATGAAAGTTATTAATAAAAAGTTTTTAAGGGTTATAAGTATAAATATTTTTATAATATTTATAACGTTACGGTTTCGGAAAGTTTTAATAAAAGGATTATTTTTAACGTAAGCTAATTATTATAAAATATGGTTATTAAAAAGTAACGAATATTAACGTTATATAAAGAAAGTTTTTCGGTTTATTACGTTATTAAAGGGTTTAAAGGCAAGATTAAATTAAAGTTAAGGTTTTTTTAATCGAAAGTTAAAATTATGTATAAAATTTAAAAAAATATTTTTTTATTACGTTTTATAATATTAATAATAATTTTAATAAATTTATTAATTTCGAAAATACCGTATAATAATATCGAAAAAAATTATAATATAATTTTATAATTAAATTTATAACGTTACGTAAGTTTTTTAATTTAAATAAACGTATACCGAAATTTATATTTATACTTACCTTATAACTTTTCGTTAATATAATTAATAATACGTTAATTAATAAAATTAAACGAATTATTTTTATTTTTAAATATTTTCGTATAATAATTATTAATATATCGTTTAAATTATTACAAATTAATAATTTAAATAACGTTCCGTATTTTATTAAATTATTTTTTCGGTAACTTATCGTTAATAATAATCTTAATAACGTTAAAGAATTACGTATATATATTAAAAAGTATAAATTCGAAGGTTTTAATAAAAATATCGTTATTCGGAACGGTTTTATTTTCGGAAAAAAGGGCTTCGGAAAAAATAACTTTAAAAAGTTCGTATTAAAAAGTTTTATTTTCGAAAAGTTCGTTTCGAAAAACTTTATTTTCGGAAAATTCGTTATTCGTAATTTTAAGGGCGTTTTTTATTTTCTTTTTTATATCCGTAACGCCTTTAATTTCGGCTTTTTTAAAAAGGTTTTTATATCCCTTTTTATATCCGTAATAACCTTAATTTCAGATTTATTAAAGTTTTTAGCTTCGGAAATAATTATTTATTACTTATTTTTTTATTTATTTTTTGAAACGGTTTTCGGAACGGTTTTCGTAATAATTAATTACTTATTAATAACAATTTTATAAATATTATTATTTCGGGTATTAAAAGAAATAATTCGGTATTTTACAATAACGTTAACCGTTTTCGTAAACGGTTTACGAATCCTTTTCGAAATTATTACGAAATTAACCCGAAAAAATATTTCGAAATATTCGTTCATAATCTTATCGATTCGAATCAGCCTTAAAAAAAAACGCGTACGGTTAGATGGCTTAAAAGGGATTCGGTTAAGCTAACCTAATTTTCGTAATACGGAACGTAAAATAAGAATCGAATTAATTAAAAAAAGTTATTAATAATAAAATTACGCATAAAAAATAATTACGAAAGTTTCGTTTTCTGATATTATGGTTATTATTATGTTATTATCGAAGGGCTATAGGCGTTATAAAATAACGCATACAAAAAAAGGTGTATGATTCAGAAGCTAAGTGGGGCTAGGACATTCTGATTCGAAACAACAGTATGGCCGGAAAAGGGAAGGTGGGAGAAAAGCGATGCATAAGCAGCTCAATGACGTCGATCTTCTCTTCGGGCCGATAGCAACGGCTACGGCCATGCGTGTGGAACTTGCAACAACGATTATTAAATGAAGCATGATACCGATAAACACTAGACTTCCTCCAAACCTCTAACTGAAAGCATTCAGCCTCCGGCATGTGGGAGTTACTTGACATGTTGGGTTCGATTTCTAACAGCGCTAGTTCGTACTCCCTGTCGGTCGCTTCCATCTCCCGCGAACCACAAAAGATGAATCCAGGGTTGAGTATTACAAGATGTAGCAGTAGGAATTTACATCTAGTTCCTAGAGCCGTTCCAAGTTGGTCCAGGTTACAAACAGGCGGTGGCCTCTTACCTGATGACAGAATCAGTATTTCCACCAGATAGTTGCCAGTATTATACAAGACGAATTATGAGCAGTGGTGAGCTATCACAGGAGGTGGTTCATTCCTTGATGCTCTTCTAATTAGGAAGCGCAGCATTCGCTCCACAAATTTCGGCATATTCTGAGATCACACGAGGTTAAAGATAGTAAAGATCGTCGGTATACAAGTTAAGTTTGAAAGCCACATAATTGACGGTATGCAATCACTGTCGAGTGAATTTTGCGTTTCCTGGGCTGCGCTTTTAGAGGGGGACAGTACGACAGCACACGAGCATATGGGCGGCTTGAGCCAGGGACCGATGCCGGATCGGGTAATCAGCTGTCTCCGGGAAAGAGAGTGGCGGCACCCGAGCAGAAATGATAAGGCAAACACCCCCTTCACGCACCACCCCCTTCACGCCCCACCGAAGCTTCGAGACACCCTAAACACTAACCCCTTCTTTAACCATTATTTAAACCAATTAAACAACGTCTCCTTAAAAAACAAAACATACCTTCTTAATCCTTAGATTTTGGAGATTCTAACGATATAGATTTCGCTGCTCAATTACGTATTATAAAGGCAATTAATAACGTTACAAATAAAAGGTTTATTCGGACGGCTTCCAAATTATACCAGGTCGAACGTATTTATCTATACCGCAAAATTAAAAATATACAAACCCGGAAAGAATATAATAAAGATTGCCAAAAAGTAGCCGACGTTCTGGAAAACCGTTTAGTTAAATAGATCGTAATTTAAAGCTAACTTAGGTACGTTTTTTTTTATTCGATTTCGTACATATACGTAACGTCTTATTATTAAATTTAATAATTACGAACGATTAAAAAAAATTTAACGCGATTTTTTTAACGTTATTATAAAATTAAAATTTTTAAAAATCGGATTATTGATTATAAGCGTTTAAACGAAATTACCGAAATTATTTATAATATATTATTCGGCCGCCTAGCTTTACCGGAAGTACGGAAAATATATTTCCGGAATAAATATAACGCCGACGAATTCGGTATAATAAAGGATATAATTTTTTTTTTCGTATTTAATAAAGCCTTTAAGAAATGTATTTTTTAAAAAATACCTTTAAACGTATTTAGATATCGGCTATAATTTATATCAGTATAAACGGACGTATTTTTTTTCCGTTAATTATATTTAACGGCATTAACGTATAATAATAATAATTTTCCGATACGGAAAATTAATTATATAAAAATTAATACTTTATGACGTTTTTAAATAATTAGATTAATATCGATATTAAGTTAAAATAATTACGGAAGGTATTTATTTCTTATACGAAATCCGTTACCTCCGGAAATAATGGTTTTTTATTATCGACGGCCATAATAATTATATAATTAAGAAATTTATATAAATTTGCTTAATTAACAAAATTTATATCGTTTTTTTGCCCTTATATTTATCGTACGTATAATAACCGTTTAATATAAATATTTTTTCCGTCTTATAACGTAAGTACCGTTATTAGTTCCGGAAGCGTTATTACGAAAAAGTTTCGGAGGTAATAAATAAAATAAATTTTTTATAAGCGCTTATTAAAACCTAAAAAAAGGTTATAAAGGTTTTATAATATATCATAAATAATTTTAAAATTTCGGAAATGTAATTTATTAATCGGAATAAAATTTTAAAAAATCCATATATAAAAAAAAAAGATACGGAAAATATACCGGTTACCGAATTGTTTATTATCTTATAAACGCCCGATTTTTTCGAACTAATCGTTTTAATAAGGCTTAATATACTTAAATTTTTAAAGGATTTAAAGGCTTTTAAAAAAGCCTTAATTAAAGTCGACCTAGCTTTCAGAAAAGTTACCGTATAATTTTTTTTCCGTAAAATGGGTAAAATATTTAACCTTTTTAATAACGAATTAACCGTTTTCGAAAATTGTAATAATTAATTAACTTTAGCCCTTAAAAAAGTACGTCCGAAAAAATTAAAAAAGGTAAAAACTAACCTTAATTAAAGATTTATACGGTTAAAAAACGTTAGGGAAGTAAAAATAAAGTTAAAAAATAACGTATAAAACCTTTTATTATTATTCCGCATAACGAAGCCCAAAACGAAAAAAAGGAGGAAAACGAATATGATACTAATAATCCCGATTATATAATAATGCGATTACGTTAAAACCCGGAATGGATTACTTAAATAGTTGTTAAGTTATTGATTTTTAAATAAATAGATGATTTGGAGATAGCCTCAAATTAGGGGTGGGACGTGAAGGGGGTGGTACGTGAAGGGGGTGTTTGCCTTATACGACGAAGAACGGTGCGACGGCGCGAGTGTGCACGTACATATCCATGGATGTGAACATCTCAACTTCCTCTGCCGCTCCTTCCTTGTGGCGCTAGAAAGGAGAGCGGGGTCACCTAATGAAGATTAGTTGAGGTATGAACGTCGAGGTCTTTATTGCGTGTATGACTCCGGACGACGGAACGCAGATGCTGCGGCTAATGCGGCATTCAATCCGTAAAAGGGATGGTTGTCGGGGCCTCAGCCCGTTCAGGACTCGGGCTCTTAAATTTTAGTATAAGGGAAACTCCACTCATGCAGTGGCGTGAATGCTTGGTACGGAAGGGATATATAAATTTAAGAGTCGGAATTAAATAATGTTTTAAAGGTCTATATAAACATAATAATGGAAGTCTTGCCCGGCACTTACGCGGCAGCAAGAACGACGGCAACGAGGAGTGGCCCAACAACACCCGTCACTATTCTCGGTTGATCTGCAGCAATAGCGCCAGCGGTGACAACCACCGATCCATTCCCTCCGTACATCGTGGGCATCGCCGAGGATGTGTCACCATCCATATCCGATCCCATGTCCTGCTGCATACCCCCCTGGCCTGAGGAATCACTCGAAGGGGGAGTGTTTGATCCCGAGCCTGAGTCAACCGGAGCCGGCATGTTTGAGCCAGGCATCATGTCCCCGGAGCCCGAACCTTGGGAGCCGGAACCACTTGAACTCGGAATATTCTGCTGTGTAGAGCCTTCTGGGCCACTGGGAGAACCCTCAGCGCCGGCCGTTGGCATCGGCGTAGGTCCGAAGCCGTTAACATACGGAACACCCCCGCTGGGGTACGTGACCGTAGCGATAACCGGCTTTCCTCCCGCCCCCCCATCGCAGATATCACACGTCTCCACGGCTGTAGTGAATCCGTGGGGAACAGAGGTAGGTGCCGCGAAATTAGGTAGCGAAGACACTGTGATCCTTGGATTAGCAAGTCCCTACTTAGAAATCAAATACCGGGATTACCCACTGCCAACGAAGGTCTCGGTAATGGTGTAGACTTGAGGCATTAAACCGGTGGGACAAAAGACGGAGAACGTCGCCATGTAGGTGCTAGCGAGAGTGCATGCTTTGCAGTTGCAAGCCTCGCACGGCGGCATCTGATAACAAACTTCGCCTGGACTCCCGGAAGCGATAGTTACTAATACGGGCTGGCTGCTGGATGTCGGCTCATTGGCGGGCACACACGTTGTCACCATAGATGAGGTGTAAGACAGTAGCTGCGCCATGGCGGCGAGATTCAGCAAAGCGATAGACAGACTAAGCAAGCGTAGAGGGAGCATATTGGGCAATATAGGGAGCGGCTACGGGTGAGAGGACACCTGGAAAGGCTTGTTAGCTGGCTCTGTGGGCGAGTTCAACGGATACGGACACAGAAGCTTCCCCGGCCTGTCTTATAAGAAACCCGATATGCTTCCGTAGAATCCATCCATATCGCGGTGTTTCTTGCCCTTGTTATTGTCTTGGCGCACAAGAATGTAATCTCGAGTGAACCAGCTCAGACGAAAGCATCCTGATCATGCGTGGTATTCTCCGGGAGATTAGCGCACGACCGTTGAATTGCATATTCGCATGAATATGAAAGTGATCAGCGGTGATGGCATTTGCCTAGTATGAGAATTCCCGCATCTGATTAACCGCCGTTTTTATGCTGCTTTCCCTAGCTTGAACGTGGCATGGAGTGTCTCAACTTCTACTATGACATTGAGACACCGAGGCCGCAGTGAGTAAACAACATCACGATAAGTAGGCAAGAATGATAGGTGATCAATCCAAAGCGCCGATGGCTTATATAGAAAACGTCAAAGCCTTCTCGTTCAGTCCGTTTCCTCTTTCTGCCTGCGCTAAACGACCTGGACGCCATCCCGTCTTGTGTTGAACCAATCACCTTGCAACCGCTGGTAAGATGCGATTCGCAACCTTGTCCACCCTTCTTTGCGGCTGTCATGCGCTGTTCGCTCCCGCGGTTGGGCGTGACGAACCGCGTGGCCTTCACGAGCGCTATGTGACGCTTTCAGGGATAGAAACGACCTGCTTTTCCTTTATGAGCACGTACCTCGTACCAGCAGGTGGCGAACCGACCTCGGGTATAACAGGTATGATCCACTCTCAAGCCGCTTCATCTCATCCCGCTCAAAGTTAGTTGGGAATAGACGCCTCGCGAACGGCATCGCCACCCCTGGGAGGCACCCCGCCAACGGCAGGCAGCGATGGCCCGACTGGAAGTAGCACTATTTCCCGGTCTGGTGTTGCGCCTAGTCGCGCCGCGTCCGAGACCTCGACGGCAGTACCACTTATACTTAGCGTACAGCTACGGAGTCCTGCAATGAACAATACCTCAGTTGAGAGTCGCCGGTGGAATCACTTAGTGAAAGGACGACAATTGGCGTCTGATTCTCCTCCCGATAATACCACTAGTTCGGGATTTATCGGTGGCTCCGACGAAAGCAATCCTGACAGTTGCTCAAACGCAGCGCCGTACGTGCAGAGTGGCGGTCGTTTTCTCGGAGCGGATAAGCCGCTGTCAGTGGATCCGGGCGTCCCGTACATCGACATAACTTCATTCGCAGGGGGCTCTATTTCGACGACCTTCACAACCATTGGAGGCATACTCGCCTGGGACAACGAGACTTTTTTTAATGGGGCGGCTGAATTTTGCCAAGCCAGCAATGGCACGGTCTACGCCCATTTCACCGGGGCCGGAGGCCCGGAGGACTGCGTCCCAATCGATTTAGTGGTGTATATGGGTGCGTAGAGTCCGAGAAGAGTTGTTTGACCTGAAGCTGACTAGTCCATCTAGCCCAACAATGTCAAAACGGCGTTATAGTCCCTATGACATCCCTGCCGGAGAGTAGTCCGACGGGGCCGAACAGCGAAATGCCATATGTGACCACAACGCGGAGGTATACAGGGACTGTCGTTACCACAACTACAGAGGGTCGTATTGTCATCGTTGAGACCCCGTTCTCTTATGTGACGAGGACCACAAGAAGCACAGGGGCCACTTCATTTACTACTACACAGTATCCAGGTGATCAAGACGGGACTGGTACGGTCATCGTCGGGCTACCATATGATTACACAACTACCTACACAGTCCATACGGGAGCCGTGCCCACGGCGACAACTTTATATCCAAACAAGCCTGACGGAACAGCGACAGTCATCGTGGGAACGCCTTCTGGCTACGTGCCCACCAAAACGCAGCGGTACACAGGGACGGCGGCCACAACCAGTACGGCTCTGCGCAGCGGTGGAACTGAGCCTACAGCAGTTGTCATTTGGTACGGATATGAATTCCTTCCGTTGAACTATGTAGCCATGTACTTGGTGATGGCTTACGCTAACACTTTCGCAGTATGTCTTCCACTTTGCCTTTGAATTACCCTTCTGAAATAAGGGCGACGGGGAAAAGCCCACTGAGGGTTTTGCCCTTGACTTATATATCCTGATAGCAAAGGGTGGGAAGCTCATGCTTCATAGATACTCCATACGCCTACACAACTGTAACGTCAGGGTACGACGGCACCGCAAGGGCGACCACCACGCTGTATCCTAGTGGAACAGCCGAGACGGCAACAGTGGTCGTCCAAACTCCAGCAGCCTATGCAACTACAACGGAAGCATATGACGGCGCAGCAGTTACCACTACAACCGTACCCCCAAGCGGAACCTTGCCAGGGACAGTGATAGTACTTACTCCTACCGCTAGCTTCGGCGGCTTTGTCACGGTAACGGAACTATACACAGGAACAGCAACGAGCAGGACCACAATACCGCCGAGTGGCACAGTGCCTGGGACCGTTGTGCTGCTAACACCCGGCTCCGGGAATTACGCCACAAGAACGCAGGTCTACACGGGAACAGGAACAACGACGACGACGATACCCCCAGCCGGCACCGTTCCGGGCACCGTTCTCGTGCTAAGACCCAGCTCTGGAAGCTATGTCACAACAACCGAACCTTATACCGGAAGAGAACGTACCACAACCACTATACCCCCAAGCGGCACAGCACTAGGAACCGTGGTCGTACTAACCCCGAACGGTGAGAATTACGTAACCGTCACTCGGCCTTACGGGGAGACTCAGGCAACTACAACAACGGTGCCGCCAAGCGGTACGGCGCCGGGAACCGTCATAATATTCACTCCGACTGGCGCAAGGTACGTTACCACCACTGAAGGATACACAGGCGTTTCAACAACAACCACTACCGTGCCGCCAAGCGGCAGCGCCCCAGGGACCGTCATAATCCTGGGACCTGAAAGTTATGTTACAACGACACGGCCATTTACGGGCGCGGCAATAACAACAACTACCGTGCCACCAAGCGGGACCACCCCCGGGACGGTCATAATCCTGAGACCTGAAAATTACGTGACGACAACCTCGCCCTACAATGGAGACACAACAACCACCACGACGGTCAGCCCGAACGGGGAAGCTCCAGGAACTGTCATCATTTATACACCGTACGCCTACGTGACGACAACCGAAGCCTATACTGGGGACATCATAACCACCACAACGGCCAGCCCGAGCGGGGCTTCCCCGGGAACAGTTAGAATCCTGACGCCCTACCCGTACGCGACGGTAACACAAGCATACACCGGAACCGCGATAACCACCACCACTGTCAGCCGAAATGGAACAGTAGCAGGCACAGTGGTCATCCAAACGCCCGGCCCGTACATCACTACAACTACGGGTTATGGTGGGCTTGCGGGTACCACCACAGTCGTGGAACCGAGCGGTACACAGCCAGGCACAGTCATCGTTAAGACCCCTATTCCCAGATTCGCTTGCGCAAAAGAAGGATACCTCATTCAGTCGGTCGGTCTCGCGACGTTCGACCTTCAGTCTGGAATTCGCACCCCTATCAAGGACCCCGTCGTGCCGGGCTCAACATTCCTAAACGCGATAGGCTATCATGTCGGCGACAACTTCCTCTATGCCACGGTCAGCAACCCACCGGCCACCTTGATTCGCATTGGATCGGACGGGCAGTACGAAACCGTTACGAACGTGACCGAACTAGTAACCGCGAACGGAAATCTTAACGTTGGTGACGTCGATGAGAATCTCCAATATTGGGCATCTGCAAACGGTAACTTCTGGGTTCAAATAGACTTGGACCCGACCAAAGCAACCTACGGCCAAGTAGTGGATAGCGGGAAGACCAACACCGTGGGGGTAAACGAGCTAACACCCACGGTTTTTGACTGGGCCTACGTCCCGAATACTAGTGGTAACAACCTCTGGGCTTTAGGGCGTCTCGTCGGTAATACCGCTGTTCGGCTAATGAGTTTTGACCGGGACACACACATATGGACCGACTCAACGCTCTTCGGTGATGTTGCGGGAACCAACAGTTTTGGCGGTGTATTCGCAGGGGAAGAGGGATACCTGTACGGCATTGAGAACACCAGTGGACAGATTTGGAGATTTCCCGTGCCCGGCCCGAACCTACCCGCTGGCCGAGTTCGTTCACGTGTTGTCAATTCGGGGGCCTCAACACTGAATGATGGGGCGAGGTGTTTTAATGCGCCGAGAATCTTACCGGAGGAAGCTCAAGGCTAGGTCCGATGGCTAGGGCTTGGCTTAGTAAGGTCAGTTACTAGGGGAGATTGATTTTAGCTACCTCCGGTACCGCTTTCTCTTAGTTACAGCAGTTTTTCCGTATATTTAAGGAGGCTTCACTACCTTCTTTTTTAGGTAGAATTTTTTAAAGGCTAGGCAGATAATATTGATGTCAGATATAGGAGACATCAGTTGTAGTCTTATATTAAGCGAACTATATTTTGTTATGGTCCAGCCACTCTTGGTTACCCCAAACGGTCGGGATTGCAAGAGGACAGGTCCGATCGTGGTTCCAGGGTCACGTGACAAGTGGTGGTCGAATACGATCTATTCGACCACTTTCGATTAATTAGTTAATAATCGGTGAGAACATAGCCCGATGGGTCAGCGGCTAGTAACCAACCACCTACCTGTTACAGTACAGGAACAGGGGTTCCTGTCTTGGAGAAACCAGCCTTTGGAGCCTGGCGCAGGCTCCAGGCGGCTAAACTTCGGCGAGGGAAAAGCTTGGCTTTTCCCGCCAAGAACTAGGTGATCTAGGTGATTTAGGTGATCTGTCAGATTATATAGATTATATAGATCCCAGGTATATTTATTAAATTTCGAAATGGATATATAATAATCGGTTTCTTTTTATAAGATAGTACCTATTTAGTTTCGTTTTTTAGTTATTAATTTAAGTTTTTAACTAAAAGTAATTATATTATTTTTTAATTAAGGAAAAAGTTTATAAATTTTTTTAACGAATATTTTATTTATTATGTTATTAATACTTATAAATTAAAAATCCCCATTTCGGATATTATTTATACTTTTAGGTAAATATATAACAGGTTCGTTATATTTTGATAGTTTTTTAATTAATAGCTAACGAATGATTTAAGGCTTAATTAAATATAAGTATTTTTAAATTTAATAAAAACGATATTATAAAATAACGTTTAGTAAATAAATAATATATTCGATTTCCGTTATTAGTTAGTAAAAAATTAATAACCAAATTATATAATTTATTTCTTATTAAAGAAGTTTTTTAGTTAATCGATAATATGTTATTAAAGGTTACTAAAGTTAAAGGATAGGAAAAATTTTCTTTTTTTTAATAGTAACTAACTTTTACCTTTAGGAAGATAAAGGAAATTATTAAAATGCGACCTAAAAAATTAAATTACGAAAAGGAAAAAATTAAGGAAGTTTTTGTTATAAGATCGGAAAAAGAAAAAGAACTTATAACTAATTAACGATTGGACCTTATAACTAAGGAAGTCGTAAAATTCCAAAAAGAAAACGCTAAATTTATCTAATAATTAAAAAAGGTTTTAATTTTTCCAAAAATTACTTTTTAACTAAAAAGTTTAATATCCTTTTTTAAGATACCTACTTTTCGTTTGCAAATTTTAACCCTTCCCTTATTTGGTCGAAAACGAAAAGGAATAATATTTTCCTTTATTTATTATGGAATGCCTAATATTAAAGGTTATAAATTAATTACCCTTAAACTTTATAATAAATTTACGGATATAAAAGGATTTTTGGTTAAAGCCAGATTTTATTTTAAGTAATACGAAAGTTTTTTAACGAAAAATTATTAAAAAATTATGGTTATCTTTTAATTACTTACTGGAAAAATATTCGATTAATTCGAACCTATTTTTAATAATTATTTAATAAATCTTTCCGACGATTATCTAAACGTTATTAATTATATTTTTAATAATTATAAAAACTTTAAAAAACGAATACGAATTTCGTTTAAAAATATGGATAAATAATAATATACGGTTAAATAAATATATAAATTTTAACAAATTACGTTAACGGCCGAATATATAACTAAGTTTAACCGGTTAATAATTATTTTTAAGTTATTTTAAAATATGTTATTTTTTTTTATTATAATAACCTAAAACTTTAAATTAAAGATAAAATATTTAAGGTATTTAAAACGGGCCTTTTTAAGAAATATATAAATAAAGTTATTATTTCCGACCGGCATATTTTTAATCGATATTTTAAAAAAAAAGGTACCGGTAAACGAAATGGTAATAAACGTTTTAATAATAACAAAAAAATAAAAAATAAATTCCAAAAAGAAATTAATATAATTTTAACGGAATCCAAAAAAAGTAAGTCTAAAATTAAATACTTTAACTATAACAAAAAAAGCTATTTTAAAAACAAATATTATTTTCCGGCGAAAAAGGAAATTTCCAAAAGAATTTTTAAAGGGATAAAATTTCCTAATCCAAAAAAAAGGTCCGTACGGCCGAATAAAATATAGATAACGAAAAAGAGGATAAAAAAAATTAAACGTTATTTCTGCTAATTAGGAATTTATTATTATTATAATTAGCAGGATTAAAAATAACGATCCAAATTATAAAAATTATATTATTTATAAAAATGTTATAACTAAAACTTATAAATATTATCCAGAACGAACGAATTTTAAAATAATTATTACGTTAAGATATATTTATTATTTCGATATATAAAAATATAAAATATACGATTAAAACGGTTAATTACGAAAAGATTTCGATAACTATAAATAATTATCTTCCGAATATTATATTTTTCCGGAATGTATAATATATTTTAAACCAGTAAATAATTATAAACTTTTACATTTTATTGCTTATTATAATTATAACTATCTTATTTATTAACGCGCTAAAAAAAATAACGATTTTTGGTTAAAATATAATAAAAAAACGCTTACAAAATTAAACGATAAATATAAATATACAAAAATTCCTTAATAGCTAGATTACCTTAAATTTTATTACTTATACCTTAAATTAAAATAAAATTAAAAAGCTATAACGTAAGGATATTTATGTTACGTATTAATATTATGCGATAAGTACGATTTCTTAACTATAAAAATATCCTTTTCGGAAATTTACTTTTTTAACTACTTAATTTACAAAATATAAGATTTAAAAAAAAGCCAGAAAAAGATAGTTATTTTTAAATATTAATTTAGCAACAAAAAATGGTTTAAATATATGGATAATTACTATATTAAATATATAGCCAAAAAAACGCGCAAATAAAAACGTTTTTTAATTCTTAAAGTATATTATTTAAAAAACGGCAAAAGTTCTCGAAAGTAAAATATCGAAAAGTCTTTATATATAAGATTTTATATAAAACAAAAAAAAAATACGGAATTAAATCGAAATTTTTATTTACTATGGAAACAAAATATTTAATACCATAATTAATTCCGGAACGGAAAAAAGCTTTATTTTTTTTAAGGTAACCGAAAAATATCGGATCTTTTAAAAATATAAGTAATAATTTTATAAGTTACGAATAATAATGTAACGAACCTGTTATACATCCACCTGGAGGTATAAGCAGTATCCGAAATGGGGGTTCTTAATTTGCAGGTAATAATAGCATAATAAATAAGGTATTCGTTAAAGAGATTTACGGATTTTTTTTTAATTAAAGAACGGTATAGTTGTTTCAGGTTAAAATTTTAAATTGATAGCTAAAGAACGAAACTAAATAGGTATTATTTATATAAAAAACCGATCGTTATATATCTATTCTGGATTTAATAAATATATCTGGAATTTATGTAATTTATATAATTTAATTAAATTGTTTAAATTATTTAAATTATTTGCGTTTTGGTAAGAAAAGCTAAATTTTTCCTTACCGAAATTTAACCGCCTGGAATTTGCGTTAGGTTTTAAAGGTTAGTTTTTTTTAAAATAAGAACCTTTATTTTTATATTATAATACCATTTTCCTTTTTTAAGGATTTTTGTTTTAAAAATAAAAACCGTAAATGGTTTTTTTATTTTGTTAAAATTTTTTTTTTATAACCTTTTAGCTGATTTTATTATAACAGGTAAAATTAAAAAAGAAAAAAAAACCACGATTGTACCAGAAAAAATTTCGTATTATCCGTATAAAAAATATTAAAAAGTTTGATTCAAAAATTAACTTTTATTCGAATTATATTTATTTTAAAGAAATTAAATGTTTTTATGTAATAAGTATTTTAAATTGCAGTTGTTATATTCGTTATTAACGTTTTGCATATAACGTATTAAAAATAAATTTTTTATCGAAAATTGGGAAAAAGTATAACCGTTTCTAAAAGAAATAACGCGAAATGGAAAATATTTTGGTTACGTATTAAAGGTTTGCTGAAAAAAAAACGAAAGAATTTGTTAGTCGGTTAAAATATTTTCGTTTTTAATAAGAAGTTTTAAAAAAAAAGGCCGTTATTATTTTAAAAAAAGGATTCGAATAAAATTAATAAAAGGATTAAGAAAGGGTGGAAAAAAAATAACGTTATATAAAAGTAAAGTAAACGTAGCTTATTTTTAAAATAAACGTTATAATAAAAGCGTTTATTTTTTTCGGTTAAAATGCCGAAAGTTTGGATTTGGGTAAGGGACCGTTATTATTTACGATTTTAACCGTATTAAAAACGGTTGGTTAAAATTTTGTCGATAAAAATTTTTAATTAAATTTATCGTATTCGTTAAATGTTTAAGTAGTTTTTATATATTATTTTTAGGTAAGTAATTTATTTATTTAATTAAATACTGGATTTTGTTTTTAATTATTTTAAAATTTAATATTTTTTCGATTTCGTATTTATTATCGTTTTTTTCGATTTCGAAGTTTTTTTTAAACGGGACGTTTTTTGGAATTAGTTTTAATAAGGAAATATGGAATATAAGGTATATTTTTATAATTTTGAGTAATAATAATTTGTAATTAATTTTTAAACTAACTTTTTTAATTTTAAACGGTTTAAATTTTTTAAAATTAAGTTTATCGTTAGGTTTTTTTATTTTAATTTGGAAAAGATTTAACGTTACGTTTTATTTTTGACGTAATAAGTAAATTTTATTTTTTTTTGTTAAAATTAATTCTTTAATTTTTTTTATTATAATATTAAGTTATCCTTTATTATAAAAATTATAACTTAATTTAAAATCAGGCTTATATTATTTTAATTTTTGTTATTATTATTTTTATTCGTAAAATTATAATAATAATAATTAATACTTTATATATTGGCTGTTTTAATTAATAAGTTACCGTATCGTATTTATATATAATTGTATAAAATAATATATTTATATTTTCGTTAACGGACGTATTATAAATTATTTATGCAAATAATAAAAATTTAACTTAATTATTTTATTAATAATTAATATAATTTCGAAAATATTATTTTAAAGTTTAATTTAATTATTCCGTTTGGTTATTTATTTAGGGATAATAGGTTATTTAAAATTAAAGTTTAATATTAATTTGCTTAAAAAAGTTGGTACCGAATTTGGATATAAAAAGTTTATTCCGATTAAAAACGATTTTTTTTAATATTTCGTATTTATTAAAATAATATTAAACGAAAACGTAAATTAATTATTTTATTATTATAATTCTTTTAAAAGATAAAAAATATTTATATTTAATAAATTTATTAATAATTACTTATATTATATTATACTTAATTCCGGTAATAAGGTTTTTTAATATGAAAAAATTAATAATAAGATTTTAAATTATAATATTTTATATTTTATTAAATATATTTATAAATTATAATAAATTATATAGTTTATAGCAAATTATTTTTATTTTATTATAAACGTTATAATTTTTAATTATTTATTTAATAATTTAACGGAATTTTAAAAAATCGTATTTTTTTTTAAAATCGTTTAATAATTTTAAATATTTTTTAATATTTTTATAAAAAATTTTTATAAAATTTTTAGATAAATTTTTATTATTATTAATAAAGGATATAAATTTTTCCGCAAAATATTAATTAATTTTTATAATCTTTTTTTAATTATTTAATTTTTTTTCGTTTTTTTTAATTATAAAAATTTTTAAATTAAATTAATTTTTTTAAAATAAGTTATTTTAAGATTATATATAATTATACGGTTTTATCGTTTTTACGATATAATATTTATATATATTATTTGGAAATTTTAAAATTATAATTTTTTTTTTAATTTAAAATATTTATTTAAATATTTTTTTTATTTTTAATATAATAAATTTTAAAATTAAATTTAAATAAAAAAATTATTTAATTTTTATAATATTTATTTAATTTTTAAGTAATTATAAATTTAATTAAATTTTTATAGTTTAAATAAATATCGAATAATTTTTTGGTTCCGTTAAAAAATAATTTTTATTTTTTAAATATTAAAATAATTATTAATAACTTTTTATCATAAATAAAGTATTTAAATTTTGTATTTTTAAAAATTTTAAAAAAATACGTTACGGAATATTATTTTTTATTATTTTTTAATTATTTTAAAATTATTTTAAGAACGTAATTTAAAATATTTATTTTAAATCGTTTTTTTTATTATAATTTAATAATTTAATTACCAGAACGTTAATAATTTTATCTTTAATTTTTTAAAAAATTTTTTTAACTTTTTTTAAAAATCCGAATTTTTTTTTAACGTATTTTTTGGTAATAAGCTTAATTAAAAGGTTAATAAATTTATTATAATCTTAAATTAAAAATTATACGTAACCGGTAAATTTTAAAAATTAACGGATATTAATAATAATAATTTTATTAAAAATTAATTAATTTTTAATTACTTTTAATTTAAAATTTAAAATTTAAATTTATTTCGGGGTAATAATAAAATTTAAAAAATTTAGTTTTTAAATATATTAAATATTTTCTTTAACGTTTATTAATAAATTAATTTTTTTTAAATATTTTTAATACTTAAACGATATATTTTTTATATTTTTTTAAAGTTTTTAAATAAATAAAAATATTATTTAAGTAAACGAAAATAAATTTATTTAAAATTTTTTATAAAATAATAATAAATATATATTAAAAATTAGTTAAAATATTAATTAAATTTTATAATATAATTTTATATTTATAATATTTATAAATAATTTTAAAAATAATTTTTTATTTTTTACCTTTAATTATTCGAATTAAGTAATAATTATTTAATAAATTTAAAATTATAAATTATTTAATTTTATTAATATTTTTTTATAATATTTATTAATATTAAAAAATATTTATTTTTAATAATAATATTATTAAATTATTTCTAATTATAAATTTATTAATATATTAAATTTCCGTTTTTATCGATTTTAATTTTACCGTTTTTTATTTTTAATATTATTATAATTAAATATCTTATAAGTAATTCGGATTTTTAAATATAATTTTTTTTAAAATTTTATTAAATTTTTTTTTAAAAAGTTTTAATTTTTATTAAATTTATATAATAAATTTAATAAAGTTTTAAATAAAATTTTTTTAATAAAAATTTTATAATTTTATTAATTATAATTAAGTAATTTTTTTCAAATTCGTTTTTTAAATAACTTTTTAAATCGTCGATATTCGGAAGATATTATTATTATTAAATTAAAAACTTTAATTTTTTTAATTATATAATAAATTTTATAAAAATCTTTTTTAAAATTATTTTATAATAATATTTATTTTTTTTAATTAATTCGTAAATTATTAAAATAAAATTACGGTATTTTTAAAATAATATCGTATCTTAAAATATCGGTAATATTAAAAATAATTCGTTTTAAATATTTTTATATTTAAATTTCGAATTCTTTTATTTTTCGTAGGATTTATTTATTATCGTAAGTAAATAAATTTTTATTTACCGTTTATAATTTATAAAATTATTATTTATATTTTTAAAAAATTTAATATTTTTCGATTATTTTAAGGGAAATAAAATTTCTTTTTATGCCGGAATCGATTATGGTATTAAATATTTTATTTCCATAATAAATAAAGATTTTAATTTAATTTCGTAATTTTTTTTATATCTTATATAAAGTTTTATATATAAGGGCTTTTCGGTACCTTATTTTCGAAAACTTTTATTTTTTTAATTAATATAATTTAAAAGTTAAAAGGCGTTTTTATTTACGTACTTTCCGGGCTGTATATTTAGTATAATAGTTATTTATATACCTAAACCATTTTCTGTTACCAAACTAGCATTTAAAAATAATAATTTTTTTTTTAGTTTTTTTTTAAATCTGGTATTTTACGAATTATCGAATTAAAAAAGTAAATTTTTAAAAAAGGTATTTTTATAATTAAAAAGTTATATTTATCGTATAATATTAATGCGTAATATAAATATCTTTATATTATAACCTTTTGGTTTTATTTTAATTTAAGATATAAATAATAAAACTTAAGATAATTTAATTATTAAGGGGTTTTTATATATTTATATTTATCGTCTGGTTTTATAAACGTTTTTTCGTTATATTTTAGCTAAAAATTTTTTTTTTATTTGTTAATAAATAAAGTAATTATAATTATAATAAACAGCAAAATATAAAAGTTTATAATTATCTGCCGGTTTGGAATATATTATATATTCCGGAAAAATATAATATTTAAAAGATAATTATTTATAATTATCGAAATTCTTTCGTAATTAACTGTTTTGGTCGTATATTTTACATTTTTATATATTAAGGTAATAAATATATCTTAATATAATAGTTATTTTAAAGTTCGTTCGTTTTGGATAATATTTATAAACTTTAATTATAATATTTTTGT
Organism: Monosporascus sp. MG133; assembly: GCA_004155925.1. Lineage (NCBI taxonomy): Eukaryota > Fungi > Ascomycota > Sordariomycetes > Xylariales > Monosporascus > Monosporascus sp. MG133. Next base: position 344,913 of record QJNX01000018.1, on the reverse strand, counting down.
AAATAATATAATTTTTATAACTTAGGTCGTTATTTTTAATTTACGGAAATAACGTTTATTTTTTTTTTTCTTTTTCCTTACTTTTTATATTTCGTTCGGCCGCACGGATCTTCTTTTTAGGCTGGAAAATCCTATCCCTTTGGAAATTTTTTTAAGAATTTCCCTTTTTCGGTAAAAAATAATATTCGCTTTTAAAATGGCCCTTTTTATTATAATTAAAATATTTAACTTTAAATTTGTTTTTTTTGAAATTTGCTGAAATAATATTAATTTTTTTTTGGATTTATCCTTTATTTTTTTTTATTATTAAAATGTTTATCGTTATTTTGTTTGCCGGTTTCTTTTTTTTTAAGGTACCGATTAAAAATGCGGCAATCGGAAATAATAACCTTATCGGTATATTTTTTAAAAGGACCCGTTTTAGGTACCTTAAATATTTTATTTTTAACTTAAGGCTTTAAGTCGTTATAATAAGGGAAAAATAACGTATTTTGGAATAATTTAAAAATAACTATTAACCGGTTAAATTTAATTATGTATTCGGTTATTAACGTAATTTATTAAAGTATATGTATTTATTTAACCGTATATTATTATTTATTTATATTTTTAAATAAAATTTATATTTATTTTTCGAAATTTTTATAATTATTAAAAATATAATTAATAATATTTAAATAACCGTTAAAGGGGTTTATTAAGTAATTATTAAAAATAAGTTCGAATTAATCGAATATTTTTCCGGTAAGTAATTGGAAAATAGTTATAACCTTTTGGTATTTTTCCGTTAAAGAATTTTTGTATTATTTAAGGTAAAGTTTAATTTTAATTAAAATTTTTCTTTATATTCGTAAATTTATTATAAGGTTTGGAAATAATTAATTTATAATTTTTAATATCGGATATTTTATAGTAAATAAAAGAAAATATAATTTTTTTTCGTTTTCGGCCGAATAATAAAAGGGTAAAAATTTGTAAGTAAAAAAAAAATGCTTTAAAAAAGGGTGCTAAAGTTTTCGGATAAAAAGTAATTTTTAGGATTACGGAAACCTTTTTTAATTATTAAGCGAATTTGGCATTTTTTTTCTTTATTTTTTTAAGGATAAGGGTTAATTATTATTAAAAGAAAATTTTTTTTTTTAACTTTTAATTTTAATAACCTTTAGTAATATATTATCGATTAATTAAAGAATTTTTTCGATAGGAAATAATTTATATAATCCGGTTATTAATTTTCTATTAATTAATAACGGGGATCGAATATATTATTTATTTGCTAAATATCGTTTTGTAATATTATTTTTATTACGTTTAAAAATACTTATATTTAATTAGGTTTTAAATTATTCGTTAGCTATTAATTAAAAAGTAATTAAAATATAATAAATTTATTATATATTTATTTAAAGGTATAAATAATATCCGAAATAAGGGTTTTTAATTTATAAGTAATAATAACATAATAAATAAAATATTCGTTAAAAAAATTTGCAGATTTCTTTTTAATTAAAAAACGGTATAATTATTTTTAATTAAAAGTTTAAATTAATAATTAAAAAGCGAAATTAAATAAGTACTATTTATATAAGAAACCGATCGTTATATATTTATTCTGGATTTAATAAATATGTTTGGAATTTATGTAATTTATGTAATCTGGTTAAATTATCCAGATTACCTAAATTAATTGCGTTTTGGTAAGAAAAGCTAAGTTTTTCCTTACCGAAGTTTAGCCGCCTGGAGCCTGCGCCAGGTTTTAAAGGTCAGTTTTTCTAAGATAGAAACCTTTGTTCCTGTATTGTAACAAATAAATGGAAATTTATTTATTTACGATAACGGTCGAATTTTCCGAAAAATTAAAAAATTCGAAATCCAGATATAAGGATATTTAAAACGGATTATTTTCGATATTGCCGATATTTTAAAATACGATATCATTTTAAAAATACCGTAATTTCGTTTTAATAATTTATTAATTAATTAAAAAAAATAAACGTTTTTATAAGATAATTTTAAGAAAAAGTTTTATAAAATTTATTATATAAGTAAAAAAGTTAAAATTTTTAATTTTATAATAACGGTATTTTTTAAATATTAATAATTTAAAAAATTATTTAAAAAATAAATTCGAAAAAAATTTTTAATTATAATTAATAAAATTATAAAATTTTTATTAAAAAAATATTATTTAAAATTTTATTAAATTTATTATATAAATTTTAAAAAAATTAAAACTTTTTAAAAAAGTTTTTAACGAAACTTTAAAAAAAATTATATTTAAAAATTTAAATTATTTATAAAATATCCGATTATAATAATATTAAAAATAAAAAATAATAAAATTAAAATCGATAAAAATAAAAATTTAATATATTAACAAATTTACGATTATAAATAATTTAACGATATTATTATTAAAAACGGATATTTTTTAATATTAATAAATACCATAAAGGAAAATATTAATAAAATTAAATAATTTATAATTTTAAATTTATTAAATAATTATTATTTAATTCGAATAATTAAAAGTAAAAAATAAAAAATTATTTTTAAAAATATTTATTGATATTATAAATATAAAATTATATTATAAAAATTAATTAACGTTCCGGTTAATTTTTAATATATATTTATTATTATCTTACGGCAATTTTTAAATATATTCGTTTTCGTTTATTTAAACGATATTTTTATTTATTTAAAAACTTTAAAAAAGTATAAAAAATATATTATTTAAATATTAAAAATATTTAAAAAGATTAATTTATTAATAAACGTTAAAAGAAACGTTTAATATATTTAAAAATTAAATTTTTTAAATTTTATTATTATTCCGGAATAAATTTAAATTTAAAATTTTAAATTAAAAATTTTTAAAAATTAATTAATTTTAAATAAAATTATTATTACCGATATTTATTAATTTTTAAAATTTACCGGTTATATATAACTTTTAATTTAAGATTATAACAAATTTATTAACCTTTAACCAAATTTATTACCAAAAAATATATAAAAAAAAAATTCGAATTTTTAAAAAAAATTAAAAATAAAATTATTAATACTTTAATAATTAAGTTATTTAATTATAACAAAAAAAACGCTTTAAAATAAATATTTTAAATTATATCCTTAAAGTAATTTTAAAATAATTAAAAAATAATAAAAAATAATATTTAATAACGTATTTTTTAAAAACCTTTAAAGATAAAAAATTTAAATATTTTATTTATAATAAAAATTTATTAATAATTATTTTAATACTTAAAAAATAAAAACTATTTTTTAACCAAAATTAAAAATTTTTTAATATTTATTTAAATTATAAAAGTTTTATTCGATTTATAACGACTTAAAAATTAAATAAACGTTATAAAAATTAAATAATTTTTTTATTTAAGTTTAACTTTAAAATTTATTATATTAAAAATAAAAAAAATATTTAAACGGATATTTTAAACCGAAAAAAAAATTACGATTTAAAAATTTCCAAACGATACGTATAAATATTATATTTTAAAAACGATAAAATAATATAATTATATGTAACTTTAAAATAACTTATTTTAAAAAAATTAATTTAATTTAAAAATTTTTACGATTTAAAAAAATAAAAAGAAATTAAATAATTAAAAAAAAAGATAAAAATTAATTATTATTTCGCGATAAGATTTATATTTTTTATTAATAATAAAAAAAATTTATCAAAAAATTTTATAAAATTTTTTTATATAAATATTAAAAAATATTTAAAATTATTAAACGATTTTTAAAAAAAATACGATTTTTTAAAATTTTATTAAATTATTAAATAAATAATTAAGGATTATAACGTTTATAATAAGGTAAAAATAACCCGTTATAAACCGTATAATTTATTACAATTTATAAATATATTTAATAAAGTATAAAATATTATAATTTAAAATTTTATTACTATTTTTTTATATCGAAAAATCTTATTATTAAAATTAAATATAATGCGGTATAAATAATTATTAATAAATTTATTAAATATAAATATTTTTTACTTTTAAAAGAACCGTAATAATAAAATAATTAATTTATATTTTTATTTAATATTATTTCGATAAATACGGAATACCAGAAAAAATCGTTTTTAATCGAAATAAATTTTTTATATTTAAATTCGGTATTAATTTTTTTAAATAAATCGGTATTAAGTTAAAATTTTCGATAATTTATTACTTTTAAACTAATAATTAAATAAAACGGTTAAGTTAAACCTTAAAATAATATCTTTAAAATTACGTTAATTATTAGCAAAATATTTCGGTTAAATTTTTATTATTTATATAAATAATTTATAATATATCCGTTAACGAAAATATAAGTATGTTACTTTATATAGTTATATATAAATACGATATAATAACTTAATAATTAAAATAATTAATACGTAAAATTTTAATTATTATTATAATAATTTTATAAACAAAAATAATAATAATAAAAATTAAAATAATATAAACTTAATTTTAAACCGAATTATAATTTTTATAACAAAAAATAATATAATATTATAATAAAAAAAAATTAAGGGATTAATTTTAACAAAAAAAAATAAAGTTTATTTATTACGTTAAAAATAAAATATAACGTTAAATTTTTCTTAAATTAAAACGAAAAAACTTAACGATAAACTTAATTTTAAAAAACTTAATCCGTTTAAAATTAAAAAAGTTATTTTAAGAATTAATTATAAATTATTATTACCTAAAATTATAAAAATATATTTTATATTTCATATTTCCTTATTAAAATTAACCTTAAAAAACGTTTCGTTTAAAAAGAATTTCGAAATCGAAAAAAACGATAACAAATACGAAATCGAAAAAATATTAAATTTTAAAATAATTAAAAATAAAATTTATTACTTAATAAAATAAATAAATTATTTACCTAAAGATAATATATGGGAATTATTTAAATATTTAACGAATACGATAAACCTGGTTAAAAATTTTTATCGACAAAATCTTAATTAACCGTTTTTAATACGGTTAAAGTCGTAAGTAATAACGGTCCCTTATTTAAATTTAAACTTTCGGCGTTTTAACCGAAAAAAATAAACGCCTTTATTATAATATTTATTTTAAAAGCAAACTGCGCTTATTTTGCTTTTATGTAACGTAATTTCTTTTTTACCTTTTTTTAATCCTTTTATTAATTCCGTCCGAATTTTTTTTTTAAAATAATAATAACCTTTTTTTTAAAAATGTTTTATTAAAAGCGTAATCGTTTTAAACGATTAAATAAAGTAATTAAGGCCTTTTTTATTTCGCATTATTTTTGCTATAAACAGTTATATTCCTTTTTAATTTTCGTAAGAAAATTTATTTTTAATACGTTATATACCAAACGTTAATAACGAATATAATAATTATAATTCGGATTATTTATTATATAAAAACATTTAATTTTTTTAAAGTAAATATAATTTAAATAAAGGATAATATTAAAACCAAATTTTTCAATAAACTTTACGCGATTAATACGAAATTCGTATTAATTAAAACGCAGTTTTTTTTTCCCTTTTTCGATTCGACTTATTATAATAAAGTTAGCTAAAAAATTACCCTTTTAACAAAAACGAAAAGAACGCTTATAATTTTTATCTTTAGGATAAAGATTTTTGGAAAAGGAAAATGGTGTTATAATATAGGAACAGAGGTTCCTGTTTTGGAAAAACTAGCTTTTGGAACCTGGCGTAAGTTCCAGGCAGCTAAACTTCGGCGAGGGAAAAGTTTAGCTTTTCCCGTCAAGAACTAGGTAATTTTGGTGATTTAGGTAATCTGCCAGATTATATAGATTATATAAATCTCAGGCATATTTATTAAATTTCGAAATAAATATATAATAATCGATTTCCTTTTATAAAATAACATTTATTTAGTTTCGCTTTTTAGCTATTAATTTAAGTTTTTAACCAAAAGTAATTATATCGTTCTTTAGTTAAGGGAAAAATCTGCAAATCTTTTTAACGAATACCTTATTTATTATGTTATTGTTACCTGCAAATTAAAAACCCTTATTTCGGATACTGCTTATACCTCCAGGTGGATGTATAACAGGTTCGTTACATTACCGACCCACCTACTAGTACAAATAGCTATCTGTCAGATATAGGTTACCTCAGCTAGCTCAGGCCCCCCTGGCTCGTTTTCCATTTTCTTCAAAGTCACTCAAGTACCACTCCATAACGCTAAAAATTAACCAATCAAATCCCAAATCCCCGTAACGAACCAGCAAGGCCTAAGTTATAATTATGCGAAAAAAGGGTCCGTTTTGTATATTTATTTCTTTGCAAAATAAAAAATGTATAATAACTTAATAATAAAACGTTTTAAATAAATATATATATATTTATACGATTTATTTTATTATAACTTATTATTAATATTATGCTGGTTTTAATTAAATTTTTCTTATTATTTTTAAATATTAATACGTTTATTAATTATAACCTAAATACGTTAGGTTATTATCCCCCTTCTTAAAATACGACGAATCTGAATTTTTTTAATTTTATCGAATTACGTTTTTAAAACAAAATATACGTACGCGTATAATTAATTTCTGGTAATAATACTAAAAAACTTATATAACGTTTAAAAACTTTATCCGTAATTAAGCTTTTTACGATAATAACCGAATTATTAATTCGACCGTTCGGATTAACCGATTAATTAACTTATTAAAAAAAATATTTGCGATAAGTTATTAATATACGAAAGTTAATAGGAATTTATTATTTTTATTAATTAGGATTTTGTTATAAATAAATACCATAATACGTTATATAAGGAGCTTATAATTTTCGTAAAAAGGCTTAAATTTTATTATTTATTAAAAAAATTATTATTCGAAATTAAAATAATTTATATTACTTTAAACGAAAGGTAATAATTTATAAAAACGTTAATTTTTAATTAATTTAAATTTTTAAATTAGGTAATTATATATTTAAGGAAAAAATGGTAATCGTATATTACAAAACGGAAGGTAAAATAATTTCGTCATAATACCGCTCCGGATATTTTTACGTATCCTTTTTTTATAGTTTTAATTATTATAATTAAGGTCGTTTTTAAAATTAACGGTAATTATTTACCTTATTTATTAAGCAGGTTTTTTTATTTTCGGATATATCGCGGAATAAAATCGATATATTAAAAGGATTAAAGATTTACGGAAATTATTATACGTTAAATAAAAATATAACCCGATTATTAAAAATAATTATAATAACCGTATTACTTTTTTTATAATAATAAAGTTTTAATTAAAATAAGTTACGTTTTACGGCCAGGTATAATAAAACGATATTATATTTCAATAGGATAATTTTAATATTTAAAATTATATTCGTAATATAACGTTTCGATACGGTTTTATTATACGGAATTTTATTATTATTTTTATTTATTATTATAACCATATTTTTAAAAAAAATTAAAGTAATTTATATTCCGTTCTAATTAATATTATAAGATAAAATAATTTTACGAAACGTTATAATAATATTTGATATTATTTAATATTTTTTATTAATTTATAATTAATATTATCCAAATTTTAATTTTTAATTTTATTAATACGTTTTATAAATAAAATAAATAAATTTTTTTAAATTTCCTTAAATTAAAACGTATACCGTATAATAAGTGCCGTTTAATTTCGTTAAATATAATTAATTAAAACGAAAATATATTCGACGGTATTTATAACGTTTATCGAATTTTATTTTAAAAAATATACGGGTTTAAATTTTTTTTTTACCGGTTTTCGAAACGTTTTTATTTTATTTATAAAAATTAGAAAATAATAAGTTATATCCGGAAAATATAGGCCAATTAAACTAAAATAACCGATTTATAAAATAAAAAAAGGTAACTTTTTTCCGTTTTTATTTTATTCCATATATATATAAACTTTTTACTTATATTTATACCTATTTATTAACTTAAAAATATTAACGGAAAGTATATAACGTAAGTAACCTTAAAAATAAATCGTTAATTTTTAAATAAAATAAAATAATTATATTAAAAATTACCGAAGTTTTATTTATTCGAACTTTATATTTTTTATATATATAATATTTATAGATTTACGTTATTTTTATAAAAATTACGTAACCGATACGAATTATTAATAAAAAAAATAGTTAATATATACGGAATTATTAAAAATACCTTAATCGATTTTTTTTTCGAAAACTTAATTTATTAACTTTATAAAATATATATATTATTAGTTAACCGTTACCGAATTCGAAATTATCGCGTAAAATATAATTTTTAAATATTTTAATTACGTTAAATAAATAAAGGAAATATTACGGGGTTTTAATTAAAACGCGTTAATAAATAATAATTTATTTAACGAAACTTTTTTATCTTTTTTTTAATAATATATTATTTGGTAATATAAATAATTTAATTAATAATTCGTAAATATTTTATTTTTAACTTAAAAATATAACTTATATTTATTAACTTTTAAATTATACGGTTTTGATAAAGGCGTATTAAACGTAAGCTTTCCGTCGGTTGGTTATAAGCCCGGCTATATTTTTAATACGGATAATATTCCGTAAAATGAGAACTTTTTTAATCCGATTAGGGATAATAACTAACTATTAAATAATACCGTTTTTGTCGATAAAAAATTTTAAAATTATTACTTATTTTTATAAAGAATTTAAATTTAAATTTATTTTTTATATATTATATAATATAATAACGTTAATTATATTAAATAATTAATACCGATATTATTAACTTTTTTTTATCAGGCCGGTTAAAATAATTATAACAAAAATTCTTTTTATTTTAATTAAATATTAAGTTTTATAATATTAAATTTAATATTTATTAATTTAATTTTAACGTTAAATTTGGTTTTTATAAAATTTAAGGAAAAAATATAAAAAGTATTTAATCGAAAAGGTAAAGATTATAATTTATAGTTTGTTAACGAATTTTACCGGTCGCAAAATAATATATATAATATGAATTTTATTTTTTTCCGAAATTCGTTTTTAATTAAGTACCGTATTTTTTATAGCGTAAATTTTATATCCGTTATATTTTTTTGCAAAATAAATATTACGTTATTTAAAATTTTCGTAACGAAATTTTCGAATACGTTTATTTTTTATTTCGTAATTTTTAATTCATTAAAAAATATTTATTTTGGACTTAAGGGGTTAGTTAAGAATTTAAAAATATTTTAACTGCAGGCCGTAAAATTATTACGGTTAAGTTTGTCGATTTTAATAATACCGTATCCGTTCTTAATAATAAAAATGGGTTTTATTAGTTAAACATAATAAAAAATAAAAATTAATTTTTAAATAACTTTAACGTAATTATCCGAAAAACTTTCGATAACGAATTTATTAAAAATACTTTGGTTTCGGATAATTATGGTATTTTGTATGCGGAAAAAGGTTATGTTTTTATGCTATAAATTATGGATAATTCGGTAAATGGTTTTAATCGGAACGGTTCGTCGTTTCTTTTGTCGACGTTAGATAAGTAAAATAAAAATTTATTAAACGAAAACGAGGTAATAATATAAGTTTTATTTTTTAATTATTTTTATATTTTATCGTAATTAATACGGAAATTTTACCATAATTTTGATATTAATAAAGATTAAAATATTACGGCGTTTTAATGAAGTCCGTTACCTTTATATATTTTATTAATATTAATATTAAATAAATTTTTCGTATTAAAATAAACCGACGTATTAATAATATTATATTATTTATAATTAAATATATTACATAATTTCGTATTAGTTTATATATTTTGCGTAAAATTAATTTATTAACCTAAATTCTTACGTATTTTTTAAAGTTTTTTCGTATAATTTTACCTTTTTTGCGTATTATTATAATTTATATATTAATTATCCTTTTTATAATATCGGGATTTAAAAGTATTTCTGTTTTAAATATAATATCCGGATTTAAGTTCTTTTAAAAATTTTTATTCGGACCGTATAATAATACCGAATATTTAAGAACCGCGTATAAATATTCCTTGTCGTATTTTTATATGCAGTTTGTATATTTATCGCCCGTATAATCCCGTAAATTATAATATTAATAAAATGGTTATATAATATATATTTTTTCGTTAATTAATCCGGTTTATAAATTTATAAACCTTTTTTCGTATTATTTATAAAATATTCGGTTTATATATTTTTTTTTATTAAATTACGAAAGTTATAATTAATCGAAGGTCGGTAATTAATTTAATAATTAATAATTTATAAGGCCGGTATAATCCGTTATAACGTATATTTCATTTTATTAAACGTTATTATTAAAAATATTCCGAACGGTATTATTAATATTTAATATTTATATAAATGCCGTATTTTTCTTCTTAAAAAGTTTTATTTATAATATAAATCTATAACGATATTATTAAATTTAAAAATTATTATTAATCGTAAATTTTTTTCAATTAATATACGTTTAATTTAACGTTAAAATATAAGGGATTTATAATTTTCTAATTTTTACTTATATTAATATAATCTTATGGCATAAATTTAATATCTGGAATTAATTACGTATAATATATATTTTCCGTAAGGTTTGTTTTAAATTTTAAAATAATCGAATATTATTTAGTTAATATAAATTTATTTTAATTAAAATAATACCGTAAATTATGTTATGTTATAAGTAGATTTAATAATAATTTTAATTATTTTTTGGTTTAAAATTTTATTATCCGTTTTTAAAATTATTTATTAAGGGGATTATTAATAAAAACGTTACTATTAAATTTAACTTACCTGGCCGGAAAGTTAATATTTTCCGGCTGTATTTGGGATATATTGTCGGCAAAATTATTAACGAAAGTATTATTATCGAATTTAATATATTTAACTAAACGTTTAAAGTTTTCGTATTATATTTAGGATATATTATTAATAATATTACGGAAAAATCTTTTTAATTTATCGTTAAATTGGTTTATATTTTACGATAATATAAAATATAAAAAGATATATATTATAAAAAAGATTTTAAAAATTAAATAAAAAAATAACGGATTAATAATTATATTATAAGTAAATTATAAAAAGGATTTTAAATATTTAAAAAAAAATACCGGGTTAATAATTATATTATAAATAAGTTAATTTTACGTATTATAATATAGTAAAATATATAAAAATATATAAAATAATAATATATTATAGTAAAATAAATAATATCGATTATTTATTAAATAATTATAATAATATTATTTTATACATATTAATTAAAAAAAGTTTATAAATTATATTAACTAATTTAAATTAAAGGAAAAATCTTGTACAAATTATATATAATTATTATTTTTTTCCTTATATATTATTATTTCGTTATAAAAAAAAATAATATTAATTTTTAAGTTAATATTTAATAATTTATATAAACTTAATCCTTTATATACTTATAATTATATAATTTTAAAATTAGTATATATTTTAATACTAATTATATATATTATTTTCGGATTTATTTATAATTTATTAATTATTTATAAATTATATATATATATCATAAATCGTTATATATTTTTTTTAATATTAATAATATTTTCGGATATTATTTAATATATAAACTTTACCTAATTTATTAAATTTTATATTTTTTATTCTTATTTTTAATCCTAAATAATTCAAGATACCGTTAATAAGTATATAATATTCCTAAACCTTTTATATATAAATACTTTATTTATAATACTTAATATTATATAACCGTACGAATTTTATTCCGTTAATTATATTTTATATCTTTCTTTTTAATTTTTAATCCTAATTAGCTAAAGATACCGTCGGTAAGCTTATATTATTTCCAGATTTTTTATGTATAAATACTTTATTTATGGTACTTAATATTATATAATCGTACGAATTTTATTCCGTTTATTATATTTTATATCCTTTTTTTTAATTTTTAATTTTAATTAGCTAGAAATATTATCGGTAAGCTTATAATATCCTTAAAACTTTTATGCATAATTATCTTTTTTGTAATACTTAATATAATATAATTATTATAATAATATTATTACCGTTTAATCGAATAAAGTATAATAACTTTGTTTCGGCGTATTATAATAAACTGGCAAAAAATTAGGGCGTATATAAAAATAAAAATATTATTAAATTAGCTTTCGATATAATATTTATTAATTACGGTATTATTTTTTATATTTTCCTTTTAGTTACTTATTAATTCTTTTTAAACCTTAAACCAGTTAATAAATTATTATTAATTTCCGTTAAGTGAATATTTAATAAAATTATAATATTATAAAGTTTTAATAAAATAAAGTTTATTAATATATATTTAAAAATATCCTTTATTTACCGTTATATAATTATTAACGTATATTTTACTTATAATAATATCGGAATAATATTTAAATACATATTTAAGGGCTTTAATTATATATATATAATTTATAAAACGTTAATAAAAACTTATTTATAAATTCTTTTACTTTTAATTTTTATTTTTATTATCCGAAAACGAAATTATAAAATAATATATAACGTTATTCGTTTTTTTCGTTATATTAAAATATTACGAAAAAGTTAACGAATTATAAATTACGGATTATTAAATAATAAGTTTTTAAAATCGTAAAATAAATATCCTTTATATTATAAATTTAATTAACATATTTTATTTAAAAAACCGTATAATTCGGACCGTTTAACGTTTTCAAAAATTTATATAAAATAATAATTTACGTAATATAAGCGGTACTTAAAATATAATAATCGTATATTTCTAATTAAAAAAATAAAACCGTAATATTTTTTATAATATTAACCGAAAAAAATACGTTTTTATATATAGCTTTTTAATAATTAAATAAATATATATAAAGGTTAAATCTGTAAATATCGTAATATATTCGGTACCAGTACCGAAGATTTTAACGGCTTTTTAATATATCCGATAAACCGTATATTTCTATAGAATTTTAATATAAGAAAGTTCCGAAATTTACCCGGTTTTCCGGTTACGCCGAAAAAATTAAAATAAAATTAAGTAACCGGAATCTTATACCTTTATACGTCGGCTATTTTGAAAAGTAAAATTTTAAAAGCCGTAACCGAAAATACCGGTAAATATTTATTCGGCATATTTAACGTTAAATAATATGTTTATATTCCCAATAAAACGACGGGTGAAAAAAAATTTATAATTATCAAAATTTTCCGTAAAAACGTAATAATTTGGACGATAAATTTCGGAAGGTATTAATTAAAACCTTAAATTAATTACTTTAAAAAATCGTTACGATAAAATTTTTTAACAAAAAGAGAATAACGTACGCGGTAAATTTTAAAAAATAATGGTTAAAATCCGGCTTTAAGGAATAATACTTATAATTACGAAAAATAAAATTATAAAGTATAAAAGTTTAAATTTATTATAAAATAAGGATTTTAAATATTTCGAATTAATATTTAAAGAAAAACGGATACCGGAATAATTATATATATAATATAAAAATAACTTTTCCGATATTTACTAAAAGTTATTTATATTATTTATTTACCCGCATAATTAATTTCCTTAATTAATTAATCGATCCGAATTAAGGTACCTTAAGGGTTAAAAATAATAAAAATATTTTAAAAATTCAATCGACGAATTTGAAAAAAAAACCGGAAAATAAAATTTAAAATTTTTTAATTAGGTATCGTAAATAAAAGCTTATAAATTAAAAAGGATAATTTATTAATAATAAAAATAAATTATAATTTATAACGTATAATATTAAAGTTCGTTAATTTTTTTAATTTATAAAGTTTATTATATATTTATAATAATATGTAAGTAATCCGGATTAAAAAAAATTAATATTTATATATTATTTAACGAATTTAAGATTAATAAAATAACGAATATAATCGTATTATTTTGCCGTTTTACGTAATTAAATTATTCCAGCGTAAAGGGGATATCGTTTTGGACTTTAAAGTAATATTAATATCCCGTAAGAATTTGAAAAAATTGGAAAAATATATTTATAATGTTTCGTATTTTAACGAATTCGAAAATATACCGTTAAAAACCGCAAAAAGTTATAACGTTACGTTTTGACTTTTAATATACCTTATTTATTAACGACCGTAACCTTAATTTTACCTTAAAACCGAATACGTTTTTTGCCGTCCGTTTTAATTAAAACCGGCCGGGTTTCGTTTTTTAATTTTCGATTTGGTATTATAATTATTATTATCGTTAAATAAGTACCGTTTATTTTTAACGCGTAATTTTCCGATTTCGATAACGATTATTATTTCGGTTTTATTTTCCGATATATTATTTATAAGGTAAATTACGTATCGTTACTTTTTGGTAATGCCGGCGATTCCGATAACGAAATAAAAATAAATAAATAAATTAAATACGGATACGGTAACGAAAGCGGGTTTGGTAAATTAAAAATATTAAGAAATTATGGGTTTTGGGCCGATGTTATAAATAAAAGAAACGAAACGGATTTTTGAATAAAATTATTTATTATATCGCAAATTATACGTACGGATATAAGTATTATAATAACCGGAATCGTAATTCCGAACCGTAAAGGTATATGGACCGTATGCCGGATCGGTATTTAAATTATTAAAATTACCGTTAAGTTTTTAATTACCAATTTAAACCAAGCGGTTATAATTAATAAGCCTTAATTAGGACGGAATACGGTTTATAATAATTACGCGATTTTTTCCGATATTTATCGGGTTTATAACGCGGTTATAATCCGTAATTTATATAAATCGGTTCGGGGTATAAAAATACGGCGCCGTTATTTTAAATTAAGTTTAATCCGTTATTTACGAAAAGTTTTTTATATTTTTTGCGCTATAAAAAGTACGGTTTTTTCGTAAATTAAATATAATACAAAAAAAAAAAAATTTAAAACGTTTTAATATTATTATTTATCGAACCCGGAAATTATTTTAATTAATTCGATTATATTTTGGATTAAATAAAAATTTATAATTTTATTTAATTTAATCAGAAACGTATTAAATTAAAACCGTTTAAACTTAATGGAAATAAACGTTTATTTTACTTTTTTACCGCCGAACGGAAATAACCGTATAAAAAATAATTCGTTCGTTCGTTGTTTATATTATAATTCGATTATTTTTTAAGTAACAGTTTTTAACGAACCGGTTTTTAATTATTTTTATACGGATTTTTTCGCGGTCGAAAATTCGGGTATATAGATAACTTTAAACGTATATAAGTTATAATAAGTTTTAACCGGAATAAGGTTATTACGATTTTTTTTAAATAAAATAATTTTTTTTAAATAGGTTAAAATTGTTTTACGTACGTATTTGTCGTTAAATAATATACGTTAATAAGGCCTTATTTTTGTTTTCTTCCGTAAATTAAGATTATTTTATTTAAAAGGTTTACGAATAATACGAATAATATTTTAACCAGCTGAAGGTTAAAATTAAGATTTAATAATTATTTTATTTTAATCGGGATTATTTGCGATAAATAATTTATTGTTTTTTTATTATCCGAATCCGCGACGTTAATTTTTATTATAAGCTTTATGTTTTAATAAATAGTACGGTTTTTAATTTATCGGATTTAACTTTTTATTATTATTTTAACCAGTTTTATAATAAATGGTTTAATTTTATATTTATCGAATACTTATTAAGGTATAAATAATATGGTTTATTTATAACTAGTTATATTTAATCGTTTATAATTACGAACTATTTAATTAAATTATTATTATAAGTTCTTTATCGAAAACTTTTTCGGTATTTTTTATTATATTATTTAATTAATATCCGGAATATTTATACTTAATTCAAAAACGACGGTAAATATTATAATACGGATAAAATTATTAAAGTTTTTTAATTTATCGTATACGTATATTTGGTTTCCGTAAGATATTTCGGAATTATAAAATTTAATAACTTTTTTTATAATTTTTGATAAATATTTCCGGTTTATTATAATTTTAATTAAGTAATTTTTAAATATTTATAATTTTCGTCTTATTATTAACATAAATAATAGTTTTTATAATAGTACGTCAATTATTAAGTTGGATTATAAAGGAATTATTTAATAATACGGGCGCGTTAATTAGTAAAAAATCTAAATACGTTTAATTCGAACATTAACCTTTAGATATGGGAAAAATAATAATATTGATTTCGGGGCGATTAATATTAAAATGCCGGATTTTTATTTTATAATTATATTTAATTAAATTTCCTGTTTATTAAAGCCCTTATAGTTCGTAATTTCTTTTAATAATATTACTGGTAATTATTATATATATAAATTAATATATGTAAATAAGGAATTTAAAACGTAAATTATAAATATTAATATATTTAGGCCAAAATCTTATATTTTAATAATAAATATATTTCGTTAATAATAACCAAATTATATCGTTATTGGAAAATAAGATTTAATATAATTATTTAGGACCAAAAATAATATAATTATGTTATCCGGTAATTATACGTTCGAACATTTTTATATCGAACTTTTTCGTTTTCGCGGATATTAAAAATATAAATAAAATATGGTATTATTAATATAAACGTTCGTTATTTTTCGGCCAACTTAATTAAAAGCGCCATTTAAATAATAATTAAGTTTATTATTAAAAAAAAGGTTTAAATAATTAAGAATTCTTTAAAATTTGTTTTAATAACAAAAAAAATATTAGGTTTTCCGAAAATTAAATTATGTACCGTATTTATCTATTTTTTCCGTAAAATACGGCCTTACCCGCTAAATATAACGCTTAATATAAAATAAACAAATTGACGGCATAAAGTTTTTATAAAATTATCGGCCGTATATTTAATGTTAACGTATATATTAATTACTTTTATATCGGTAAAAACCCGGTAAAAATATCGGATAAGAATAAACGTTTCGTTTTAAAAAGTTAAATATTCGAAGGTTTAAAATATCTATTTTAAACCTTTTAATACGTCGCCCGTATTCGGTTAATTAAGAAAAAAATATATTTCGGAATTTATTATAAGCGATTTTAAGTTTTATATATTATTATTTTAGTTTATAAGGTTATATTATTATCGTATTAGCCCGGGGGGGATAAAGGGTTATGGTATGTATAAAACGAGATTTTTAGTTATTTATTCGGGCGCGTAATATTAATTTCGTCTTAATTAAAATTAAATTTATATAAGAAAATAAACATTTTAATTCTGTATTAACTTTTTGTGGTTATAAAATAAATAACGTTAAATTAAAATAATTTTCGAAAAATTCGAATTAATAATTTTAAAACTTTATATGGGAATATATAAAACGGAACCAAAAAATTATAACTTGCCATTAGGCTTTATTTTTAAGGTTTTATTATTTCTGTAAAGCTTTTTCTTAAAAAGGTTTAGTTAATATATCTGACCCTTATAACTATTTCTTAATTAAAAGCGCGAGCCACGGCTGCGCCGCAGACGCAGTCCTAACCTTAAAAATAGGGCCTGATCTCGATGAGGTAAGATATAGGGGACCTTAGTTATGTTATCTTTTCTCACTCGTTACTTACCTCAGCTAGCTCAGGCCTCGCTGGCTCGTTTTTTTTTAATGTACTGTTATGTTACGTTAAAAATTAACTAATTAAATTCTAAATCCCCGTAACGAGCCAGCGAGGCTTGAGTTGTTGTTATGCGAATAAGGGTTTCGTTTTAGGCGCTTTTACCGAAATTATTAACTTTCTTTCCGTTTTTTTAAAAATTTAAAAGATTTATATAAAAAAACTATTTCGCAGTTAATATACGTCCGATAGGTTTAATACTTTATATAGGCGTTAAATATAAGCTAATATATATATAAGATTTTTTTAAAATTTTGTTGGGTAATAATTATAACTAATATGGTTAAGTTTAAAGCTGGGAAATAGGCGACCGGAACGGTTTTATAACTGCGACAGTATAATTACCGGTCGCATTATCGTATACCGGGTTTCCTAAATATACTTTATATGGGAAAAACCCGTAAATTAATATTTTCGGCCGTACGGATTATAGTTATTACGTTATAACCCTAAAAAGGTTCCGGATTTAATTAACCGGAACGCTTTTTTTATTATAACGTAATAATTACCGGTCGTAATATTTTGCCATAAATTTTTTAAGGGTAATTTAATATGAAAAAAACCCGTCCATTCATTTTTTTGGCCTTACGGGTTATAGTTATTACGTTATAACTTTAAGGGCGTTCCGGATTAAAGGGCTATTTAAAACGAAATTTTTAATTTAAATTTTTAATATTTCCGCCAAAATAATCCCGATTAAAAAGTTATATATATGGTTAAAAAATTTTTTTAATGCTATATATAATAACGTTTTTTATTATTTTCTGTTTATTTTTATTGCTGTTATATTTACCAGTTTTTAAGTTAAACTTTCGAAAATTTATATAAAACTGCTTAGAACGAGCTTAAAAAATTATAACTTATTATTAAGCCTTATTTTAATGTTTATGTTTTTATGGGTCGTTTTTATGGGTCTTTTGTTAGTCGGTACCTAGTGCTATAGGTTGCTAAAAAGTCCTAGCCACAGCTGCGCCGCAGGCGCAGCCACAACCTCAAAATAGGGCCTGATTTTAGTAAGGTAATTCGTTACGTGCGCTTTCGTAACGCGTACTAATCTTTGAAGCCGTCTAGCCCCGGAACATATATGTTCCGATCAGCGGGATCTCGCCGTATACGGGGTGCTAGCGTACCCCCTGCTAGCTAACATACCCCCTTAACGCCTTGACGTAATTATAACGTTAACTGTTACTTTTTATCATTTCTTAAAGCTATAACTATTTATTTTACTTTTTTTCCAATAATTAAATCCTTTTAATTAATTAACTTTTTATTTAAAATAATTTTTAATAACCTTTCCCGTTTATTTAAGGTTTTTATAATATTTATTAATTTTAATTACTTTTTAAAAATTTTTAAAAAATTTCGTAATAAAGCTTTAATTAATTTATTAATTAATATATTACTTATAAACGTATAATGTATTTTAATTAAATTTTTATAATTTTTTTATAATTAATAATTATTTATATTTATATACCGTAATTTTATTTATAAAAAGGTAACGTTAACGTTAATGAGCCGTATAATTTGATAATTATAATATTATATATTTAACGACTTTATATTTAAACCGACCTTTAAAATTATAATTAATTAAAAGGTAAAAAAACCTTTTTAATAACTTATATAAAAATCATATTTTTATTGCGGTTATAAATATTAATATTATATTCTACTTATTTATTTATTAATTCTTTTTATATCGTTTTATAACGTAATTTCTTTTAATTAATCGTATTATTCGTAAGAAACCTATTAGTTTAAATATTTATTAATTGCTTATTATTAAACTATAATACGAACATTTTAATTTTAATTACATATAATAAAATTCGATCGGTAATTATATAATATATATTATTAAGGTTTATATTAAATCGTATAAATCGGAATATTATATATAATATATCGGATTACGTATTAATTATAACGTGTAAAATAAAACCGTTCTTTTATTAATATTTATTAACAAAACCTGGATAAGTTATATTAAAATTTAGTAATAACTTAACATTAATTATTAACGTTTTTAAAAAATTATTTAACCGTTTTAAAAAACAAAGTTAGTTAGTTAATTTATAAAATTAAATTAAAATAATTAAACTTTTTTATTAAATTTACTTTTTAATTATTTCGATTCCGAAAAATTATTATAAGTGTTTACCTTTAATAAAAATATACCGTTTTTATAGTTATCGGATTAAGTAATTAACGCAATCTTAATACTTTTTATTATACGTAACGATAATATTATCGACGAAAAAAAAAACAAAAATATCTTTTAACGAATAAAATAATATAAACCAAAAAAAAACAAGATTAAATTTATAATTTTTAAACGTATCGATAAAATCCAGTTACCAAAATAAAAAGAATTCCTTTAATTTATGCAAGATAAAATGTTATTAATAAGGTATCAAAGCTATATATAAGCTAACGCCTAGATTACGGCAGTAAGTATATACATGTACCGTCGTCGTCTAAATACGCAACGCGTCCAAATACATACATATATGATTAATAACATGACGCAACCGGAGGACACATTTTAAAAACCGTACCCGAAGGGGGCCGGATGAAAACCCGTAAGGGCCATAGCCACGATAAACAGACAAATTGAAATAGTATACGATTAATTGGTTCCAGAGCTCTACTAAGCTCCAACGCCCCTAACTATTAGTTTCCAATAGTCGCCAGCCATAAACGCAGGAACCGAAGCTCCCAAATGGTCCATGCACTGGGCTTGGTACTATCTAGAGTACGTTGTCCCAAACTGGATTTGAACCAGCAGTTCGACGTAAGCTATAGGTTCCCCAAGCCTGCAGCAAACGCGAAAAAAAGGATACCTAGGGCTCGAGACCACTAAGCCATTAGGACATTCCTTTAATTTATATTATACCTTTAAATTAAAACCTTTTAATTACGTTATAAGTATTTTAAAAACGTTTTTATATATACTTTATAAGGTAAATTTACGTTAAGAAAAGTATTTATATTATTATATTACTTAAGTTTTAAATTAAAATTAATTAAAATAATAATTAAAGTTTAAAATAACTTTTTAATTATTATAAATATATATATAATTTTACAAACGTTTTTAAGTTATTAATTATTTTATACGATAAAATGAACCTTATATTTTTAAAACTAATTATGTTTATCGAATTTATAAACATATATATATATAAACTTTAAAATGTATTTTTTTTAAAAATTAAGTAAAAATTAATTAAAATTTTATCTTTATATAACTTTATTAATAAACTTTTTCGGTTTTATAAAATAATGTTTTTAACGGATATATACTTAATCTTTTATAATTTAGTAATAATAATAATAAGTTTTATTTATAGGCCTGGTTTAATAATATAAGTAACGTTTTTATTTTTAATATATTAAAATCTTTCCGATTAAAATAATACGTATTTTGGCTTTTATTTACTTTAAATTTCCGCAACTTACCGGCTGGTTATCGAACGTTTTTATAAAATAAGTTTGCCGTTTATATTAATGGTAACTTTTTATACTTTATAATCGTTTCGAATAATATTATTTCGGTATAAAATATACGGAAAGTTAACGTTTTTAATTCGTAAAATGTTTTCGTTTTTTACCGTTATATTTGTTACGGCCAGCATTGATATAGCATGGTAGCTAGTTGTTATAGTACAGGAACAGGGGTTCCTGTTTTGGGGAAACCAGCCTTTGAAGCCTGGCGCGGGCTCCAGGCGGCTAAACTTCGGCAAGGGAAAAGCTTGGCTTTTCCCACCAAAAGCTAGGTGATCTAGGTGATCTGGGTAATCTACCAGATCACATAGATCATATAGATCCCAGGCATACTTATTATCTTTTAAGAAGGATATATAATAATCGGTTTCCCTTTATAAATAGCACTTTTTTAATTTTCGTTTCTTCGCTATTAATTTAAGTTTTTAACTAAAAATAATTATACCGTTTTTTAATTAAGGGAAAAATTTACAAATTCTTTTAACGAATACCTTATTTATTATATTATTATTACCTGCAAATTAAAAACCCTTATTTTAGATATTATTTATATTTTTAAATAAATATATAATAAGTTCGTTATATTTTAATAACTCCTTAATTAATAGTTAAAGAAAGGTTTAAGGTTTAATTAAGTATAAACTTTTTTAAATTTAATAAAGATAATATTATAAAACGACGTTTAGTAAATAAATAACATATTCGATTTTTATTATAATTATTAATCGATAATATATTATTAAAAGTTATTAAAATTAAAGGCCAGGAAAAATTTTCCTTTTCTTAATAATAACTAATATTTACTTTTAAAAAGATAAAAGAAATTATCGAAATCCGGCCCGAAAAATTTGATTAAAAAAAGAAAGAAATTAAAAAAATCCTTACCATAAAAACGGAAAAAGAGAAAGAAAAAAACCTTACGATTAATTAATAATTAAACCTTATAACTAAGCAAATCGTAAGATTCTAAAAGGAAAACGCCAAATTTGCTTAATAATTAAAAAAGGTTTCCGTTTTTCCGAAAACCATTTTTCGACTAAAAACTTTAACGCCTTTTTTTAAAATATTTGCCTTTTATTTACGACTTTTTACCTTTTTTTTATTTAATCGAAAACGAAAAAGAATTATACCTTTTTCTGTTTATTATAAAATACCTAATATTAAAGGTTATAAATTAATTGCCCTTAAACCTTATAATAGGTCCATTAATATAAAAAAATTTCTGGTTAAAGCCAAATTTTATCTTAAGTAATATAAAGATTTTTTTACGGAAAAATACCAAAAAGTAATAATTATTTTTTAACTGCTTACTAAAAAAGTATTCGATTAATTCGAACCTATTTTCAGCGATTATTTAATAAATTCCCCCGACGATTATTTAAATATTATTAATTATATTTTTAATAGTTATGAAAACTTCGAAAAACGAATACGGATTTCGTTTGGAAATATAAATAAATAATAATATACGGTTAAATAAATACATAAATTTTAATAAATTATATTAGCAGCTAAATAAATAATTGAATTTAACCGGGTAACGGTTATTTTTAAATTATCTTAAAATATATTATTTTCCCCTTATTATAATAGCCTAAAACTTTAGGTTAAAAATGAAATATTTAAAGTATTTAAAATAAATCCCTTTAAAAAGTATATAAATAAAGTTATTATTTCCGACCGACGTACCTTTAATTGATATTTTTAAAAAAAAGGTACCGGTAAACGAAATAGTAATAAACGTTTTAATAGTAACAAAAAAATAAGAAATAAATTCTAAAAAGAAATTAATATGGCTTTAACGGAATCTAAAAAAGATAAGTTTAAAATTAAATATTTTAATTATGGTAAAAAAGGTTATTTTAAAAACGAATATTACTTTTCAGCAAAAAAGGAAATTCCCAGAAAAATTCTTAAAGGGAGAGGATTTTTTAACCCAAAAAAAAATCCGTGCGATTAAACGAAATATAAAAAAAAAATCGAAAAAAAATAAACGTTATTTCCGCTAATTAAGAATTTATTATTATTACGATTAATAAGGTCAGAAATAACGACCTAAATTATGAAAATTATATTATTAGCAAAAATATTATAATTAAAACTTATAAATATTATTCAAAACGAACGAGCTTTAAAATAACTATTATATTAAACTATATTTAATATTTCGATATATAAAAATATAAAATATACGACCAAAACGATTAATTACGAAAAAATATCGATAATTATAAATAATTATTCCCCGAATATTATATTTTTCCGGAACATATAATATATCCTAAATTAATAAAAAATTCTAAACTTTTATATTTTATTACTTATTATAATTATAATTATTTTATCCATTAACGCGCCAAAAAGGATAACGACTTTTGGCCAGGATATAATAAAAAAACGTTTATAAAACTAGACGATAAGTATAAATATATAAAAACCCTTTAATAACCAAATTACTTGAAATCTTATTACTTATATTACGAATTAAAATAAAGTTAAAAAATTATAACGTAAGGATATTTATAATATGCGTTAATACCTTACGATAAATAGGTTTTTTTAGTTATGGAAATACCCTGTTCGGAAATTTACCCTTTTAACCTAATAATTCGTAAAATATAAAACTTAAGAAAAAATTAAAAGAAAATCATTATTTTTAAATACCAATTTGGTAACAAAAAATGGTTTAAATATATAAATAATTATTACATTAAATATATAGCCCAAAAAGTACGTAAATGAAAATAGCTTTTAACTTTTAAAGCGTATTAGTTAAAAAACGGTAAAGGCTTTCGAAAATAAGGTACCGAAAAACCCTTATATATAAAACTTTATGCGAAAAAAAAAATACGGAATTAAATCGAAATTTTAGTTTATTATAAGAATAAAATATTTAACGTTATAATTAACTCCGGAACAAAAGGAAATTTTATTTTTCTTAAGATAACCGAAAAATACCGAATCTTTTAAAAATATACATAATAATTATATAAATTACGTATAATTAATAAAAACTTATTTACTTATAATAACGGACAAATTTTCCAGAAAATAAAAAAATTCGGAATCCAGATATAAAGATATTTAAAACAAATTATTTTCGATATTGCCGGTATTTTAAGATACGATATTATTTTAAGGATGCCATAATTTCGTTTTAGTAATTTATGAATTAATTAAAAAGAATAGATATTTTTAAATCATAATTTTAAAATAAATTCCATAAAATTTATTACTTCATTAAAGAAATTAAAGTTTTTAACTTTATAATAATAATATCCCTTAAATATAGACGGTTTAAAAAATTATTTAAGGAACGAATCCGAAAAAGATTATTTAATTATAATTACTAAAATTATAAAGTTTTTATTAAAAAAATATTATTTAAAATTTTATCAAATTTATTTTATAAACTTTAAAAAAGCGAAAATTTTTTAAAAAAAATTTTAACGAAATTTTAAAAAAGGTTATATTTAAAAATCCGAATTACTTATAAAATATCGAGTTATAATAATATTAAAAATAAAAAATAACAAAATTAAAATCGATAAAAACAAAAACTTAATATAACGATATATTTACGATTATAAATAATTTAACGATATTATGATTAAAAATGGATACTTTTTAATATTAATAAATATTATAAAAGAAAATATTAATAAAGTTAAATAATTTATAGCTTTAAACTTATTAAATAATTATTACCTAATTAAAATAATTAAAAACGAAAAATTAAAATTTATTTTTAAAATTATTTATAAATATTACGAATATAAAAATATATTATAAAAATTAATAAACGTTTTAATTAACTTTTAATATATATTTATTATTATTTTACGGAAGTTTTTAAATAAATTCGTTTTTATTTATTTAAATGATATTTTTATTTATTTAAAAATTTTAAAGGAATATAAAAAATATATTACTTAAATATTAAAAATATTTAAAAAAGTTAATTTATTAATAAAGGCAAAAAAAAACCGTTTAATATATCTAAAAATTAAATTTTTTATGTTTTATTATTATTCCGGAATAAATTTAAATTTAAGATTTTAAATTAAAAACCGTTAAGAATTGGTTAATTTTTAATAAAGTTATTATTATTAATATTTGTTAATTTTTAAGGTTTATTAGTTACGTACGATTCTTAATTTAAAATTATAATAAATTCGTTAACCTTTTAATTAAATTTATTACCAAAAAATATATAAAGAAAAATTTCTAAAAAATTAAGGATAAAATTATTAACGTTCCGGTAATAAAGTTACTAAATTAAAATAAGAAAAAATAATTTAAAATAAACGTTGCGGATTATACCTTTAAAGTAATTTTAAAATAATAATAAAATAATAAAAAATGGGATTTAATAATATATTTTTTTAAGGTTTTTAAAAACGTAAAATTAAAATACCCTATTTAAAATAAGAAATTATTAATAATTATTTTAATCTTTAAAAAATAAAAATTATTTTTTAATAAAATTAAAATGTTATTTAATATATATTTAAATTATAAAAATCTTACCAAATTTATAATAACCCAAAAATTAAATAAACGTTATAAAAATTAAATAATTTTTTTATTTAAATTTAACTTTAAGATTTATTATATTAAAAATAAAAAAAATATTTAAGTAAATATTTTAAACCGGAAAGGAAATTATAACTTTAAAATTTTTAAACGATATATATAAATATTATATCGTAAAAACGATAAAATAATATAATTATATATAACCTTAAAATAACTTACTTTAAATAATTAACTTAATTTAAAAACTTTTATAAATTTAAAAAACGAGAAAAAATTAAATAATTAAAAAAAAACGATAAAAATTAATTATTATTTTATAGCAAAATTTATATTCTTTATTAATAAAAAAAAAATTTATCAAAAAATTTTACTAAAATCTTTTATATAAATATTAAAAAATATTGAAAAATTATCAAATAATTTTAAGAAAAATATAACTTTTTAAAATTTTACCAAATAATTAAATAAATAATTAAAAATTATAATATTTATAATAAGGTAAAAATAATCCGTTATAAACCGTATAATTTATTATAACCTATAAATATACTTAATAAAATATAAAATATTATAATTTAACATTTTATTATTAATTTTTTTATATCAAAAAATCCCGTTACCGGAAATATATATTATGTAATATAAATAATTATTAATAAATTTATTAAATATAAATATTTTTTATCTTTTAAAAAAACCGTAACAATAAAATAATTAACTTTCGTTTTTATGCGATATTATTTCGATAAATACGGTATATTAAAAAAGGTTATTTTTAACCGAAATATATTTTTTATATCTAAATTCGGTATTAATTTCTTTTTAAAAATCGGTATTATTTTTAAATTTTTAATAATTTATTATCCTTAAATAAATAAATAAATAAAATAATTAAATTAAACTTTAAAATAATACTTTCGAAGTTATATTAATTATTAACAGAATAATTAAATTAAATTTTTATTATTTATATAAATAACTTATAATACGTCCGTTAATAAAAATATAAATATATTATTTTATATAACCGTATATAAATATAACGTAATAATCTAACGATCCGAATAATTAATACATAAAATATTAATTATTATTACCATAATTTTACGAATAAAAATATTAATAACAAAAATCAAAATAATATAAGTCCGACTTTAAATTAAGTTATAATTTGTATAACAAAAAATAATTTAATATTATAAAAAAAAATTAAAGGATTAATTTTAACAAAAGAAAATAAAATTTATTTATTACGACAAAAACTAAACGTAACATTAAACCTTTTATAAATTAAAACGAAAAAAATTAACGATAAATTTAATTTTAAAAAACTTAATCCGTTTAAAATTAAAAAAATTATTTTAAAAATTAACTACCGATCATTATTACCCAAAACCATAAAAATATATCCTATATTTTATATTTCCTTATTAAAACCAGCCCTAAAAAACGTTCCGTTTAAAAAAAATTTCGAAATCGAAAAAAACGATAACGAATACAAAATCGAAAAAATATTAAATATTAAAATAGTTAAAAGTAAAATCCAGTACCTGGTTAAATAAATAAAATATCTACCTGAAGATAATATATAAAAATTATTTAAATATTTAACGAATACGATAAACTTGGTTAAGGACTTTTATCGGCAAAATCTTAACCGACCGTTTCCAGTATAGTTAAGGTCGCGGACGATAACGGTCCCCCGCCTAAATTTAAATTTTCGGCATTTTAACCGAAAAAAGTAAACGCCTTTATTATAACATTTATTTCAGAAATAAGTTACGCTTATTTCGCTTTTATACGACGTTATTTTTTTTCCACCCTTTTTTAATTTTCTTATTAATCCCGTTTAAATTTTTTTTTAAAATAATAATAATTTTTTTCAAAAATATTTTATTAAAAGTATAACCGTCTTAAACGGTTAAATAAAATAATTAAGGCCTTTTTAACTTCGTATTTTTTTTTTATAAGTAATTATATTTTTTTCCGATTTCCGACAAAAAATTTATTTTTAATACGTTATATATTAAGCGTTAGTAACGAATATAGCAATTATAATTCGGGATATTTATTACGTAAAAATATTCGGTTTTTTTAAAATAAATATAATTTAAATAAAGGATAATATTAAAGCCAAATTCTTTAATAAACTTTATACGATTAATACGAAATTCGTATTAATTTAAACGCGGCTTTTTTTTCCTTTTTTAATTCGACTTATTATAATAAAGTTAGTTAAAAAATTATCCTTTTAACAAAATAAAAAAAATACTTACGGTTTTTATCTTTAGGATAAAAATTCTTAAAAAAGGAAAATAATGTTCCAGTATAAAAATAAAGGTTCTTGTTTTGGGAAAACCAACTTTTAAAGCTTAACGCGGGCTCCAAGCGGCTAAATTTCGGTAAAGGAAAAACTTAACCTTTCCTATTAAAAGCTAAGTAATTTAGGTAATTTAGGTAATTTATCAGATTACATAAATTATATAAATTCTAGGTATACTTATTATCTTTTAAAAAAGATATATAATAATCGGTTTCCTTTTATAGATAATATCTATTTAATTTTCGCTCCTTAGTTATCAATTTAAGTTTTTAACCAAAAATAATTATACCGTTTTCTAGTTAAGGGAAGAATCCGTAAATTTTTTTAACGAATACCCCATTTATTATGCTATTGTTACCTGTAAATTAAAAACCCCCGTTTCGGATACTGTTTATACCTCCAGGTGGATGTATAACAGGTTCGTTATATTAGTTTATTGGCGTTATAAACGAAGATTTTAAGCTGAAGAAAAGAAAAAAAGAAAAGAAACGCAGAGCCGTAAAATGCGTGAAGATTTACAAATATCCCCATTTTCTGTATGGCAGGTGGCTAGCTTATGTGGCAGCTGTTAGCTTTATGTAACGGTTGCCAGTTTTATAGTTTAATTATAAAGCTGCCGTTATATTACCCGCTTTTAAAAACTTATATACGATTAAAGAAAATATGCAAATTTTTATTAGTTATAGGTACCGTTTTTTCCTTATGGGTCCGGTTTTTATTTTTACGGCCTTATTATTATTAGGATAGTTTTCGTTAATTTCGTCGGCAGCCGTTATACGTATTTATTTTTATAAACGGACCGGTAACTTAAATATTTTAAGATATTTCGTATAAAACCGTTTTATTATAATCGAAATATTTTTAAAGTAAATTATAAAGTATTATATTTTATTAAAATCGTAATTCTTTTATTTAGTTTAATATTATAACTTTTTATAACGTTTATTAAATTTTAATGATTCGATTTATTTTATTTCGAATTTTAGTTTATCGTTAATTTTTTTATAAATACTAATAATATCTGCATTTATTAAGGTAACGGCTTATTATCCGTTTTACGTACCCGATCGTCGTGGAATAAATTAATTATTTTACAATTCGGTAATAAATTAAGGCCAAAATTATATCCGTATTTTTTTAAGATTTTAAAAGGCTTTATTTATTATAAGTTTAAACGAATAATTAATATTTATATTACGAAAAACTTTTTTACGGAAAAAGTTTTTATTATTAATTTTAAAATTAATTAAACGATATTTTTAATTAACCTATATTATTTAACGTTTTTACGTTTTTAACGTAACTTTTTTCGGAAATGTTTAAACGTTTTTAATTCGTTTAATAATTATTAATATCCGTTAAATTAACTCGGTTTTTACTATTATTAAATTTAAATTTAACCAAAATAAATTTCGGATATTTTTATTTAATATAATTTTTAGCGGAATTATAATAATCGATAAATATTATAATAAATTATATACGAAATTTAATACCGGTATATATATATTTTAATCGTTTTAATATTTATCGATATAAAAAGGTAAACGTTAATTTAATTTTTATTTCGTAAATTCGATAATTTTTTAAGTTTATAAATATAAAACATTTTTATAACGATATTTTATACCGATAAATTTATTTAATTTAATTAAAAATTAAAAAGCAAATTATTTTACGTTATTATTAATTTAAATGACGGAGTTTTAAAAAAACGATATAAATATTAATAATATCGGTTAATTAAAATTATTATAATATTAATTTCTTTATTTAATAAAATTATTATCATTTTATTAAACTTATTAATAAATATTTTTATATAATTATAACCGTAACGATTTTTCGGTATCTTTTTTCTATCGACGATAACGTAATTTTAAATATTATTTAAAATAAATTAAAGGTAAAAAAATTCCGGGGTTTTATTTCGAAACCTTTTATTCCGATAATAATCGAAATAATTCCGAATATATTATCGGATATTTTACTTAAACTGGGACCAGATATATTTCCGTATTAATATTTTAATTATTTTATTTTAAATAAAATATGCGAATATTTTAAATATGTAAATTTTAAGGATAAATATTATACGAAAAAGAATACGGTTATTGCTTATTTTTTCGGTTATTATTAATTTATTATTTTTTCGGTTGTTATTAATTTGTTTTTTTTTCGGTTATTATTACTTTATAATTTTTTTTTGCTTAAATTTTATATATTATTTTTGCGGCGGATAAGGTCGATTAAATTAGTACTTTACGGAAAGTTTTCGATTCGTATTTTAATCGGTTTTTCGTTAATAATAATGATAAAAAGATTTTAATCGTTTTATCAGAATTAAAGCTTAAAAACTTTTTTTTTCAGATTTTAATTTGAAATAAATCGAGCGTTTTTCGTAATAAAGCATTTTCGGTCATATTTTTTTTAATAGGTTGATATTAAAAAATAATATCGCAATTAAAAAGAAATCGGCTTATCGAATCTGGTACGTAAAAAAAATATATTTGTTGGTAAAATATAATAAGGGTTAATAATAGGTTATAACAAAAATTCTTTATGTTTAAAATTTAAAGTAATAATAAGTAAAAATTTAAACCATAATAAATAATTTTTGGTCTTAAATAAAATACGCCTTTTTTATTAAGATTATAATTTTCGAAAAATATCTTATTAATTTTTATTTATTATCGTTTTATTATTATTAAATAATATTTCCGGTTACGTTACGGGATACGTTTATTTTTATTTTAATCAGTTAATTAAGTTAAAAAAAACAAAAACTGGAATTTAATAAATAAGCCGTTTTATTTTTTCGAAAGTTCGTTTGTATTCGGATTTTATTATAAAAACCCTTTTTTTTAATAAACGGTTTAGTAATTTAGTTTTATTATTTTTATAATAATAAGATATTCGTACGTAATTATAAAGCTTTATAAATAACTAAATTACGGTATAATTATTAAGGTTTTCGAATTTTTATTCCTAAATTATTTTAATTTTAATTAAATTAATAAAAATATTAATTAATATTTTTATAATAATATCGAAATAATTTATTTCTTAACGTTAAACCTGAATTTTTTAATATTTCCTTAAAAATTAATTTTATATAACCGGTAAATAAATTTTTCGTAATATTTTTAATATTTCTTTTTAAAACCGGAATAAATTAAAACGTTCTCGGTATAAACGTTTACGTAATAATCGAAAACTTTGTATAATTAAATATTAATAAATTATTATTATTAAATAAAACTTATTTTAAGTTTAAACAAAAATATTTTTTGTTATAACGTTTTTTAATGGATTTTAAATATTATTAAATATTCCGATTTAATAATAATACGAAATTTATAAAATATTTAAATAATATTAATTTTAATAAAACGTTTAATATTTCGATAATTAAATATAATATTATTAAATAAAAAATTTAAAATAAAGTAATTTTTTAAGTATTAAATTTTTTAACCGTAATCGATATAAAACCGGTATTCCGACGAATATAATTTTGGTATAAATAAAATTAAGACGGTATTTTTTCGTATATATATTTCGATAAAATTTAGTTTTAAGAATTTATTTATTATTTCTTTTTAAACGGAAAATATTAAACGGATATCCGGTAAATTAAGGATCTTAAGCCAAATATCGGCCGGTTAAATTCCAAAATTACGTTATAACCGGGTCGAAAGTTTAAAAAAATATTAACTTTTTTTTCGAAAAAGGTTTTTTTAAATAAGAAAAAGATTTTAATAAAAATTCCCGTATCCGTTTTACGGATTTTAAGTTTTTATTTTCGGGAAAAGGAATTCTTTGGCCGTTATATATTTTTTATTTTTATAAAACGGTTAATATTAGAACGTTTAATGTTTTAAAATAATAAAGATTTAATTTATCGTTCCGTATAAAAATCGGTTTTTAATTTATTCGTTAACGAAACGATAATTATATGATTTTAAAATAATTTTTCTCCCGAAAATAATCGGCTTAATATTATATACGTTTGTTAGATTTTTTTTTGTTAAATATATCCGACGAAATGATAAATATAAATATTAAAATAAAATTATTTTCGGCTTTTTGTTATAAACGTCGGAAAATTTGATATTATTTATCGGTTTTTTTAATAACGTAATTGTAACGGTTAACGTTTTTTTAAACTTTAAGGTCGACGTATCCGTTTAATAAATATCGGGTTAAGAATTTAATTACTGGTAAAAATTTAATTAAAATTAAAAAATTATTAAATTAAATAATACTTTTATTTTTATAATTTAGTAACAAGTTATATATTTTTATTTAATTAAAACCGATAAAGAAATCGTATCCGATATTTATACTTTAAAAAACTTAATCGGGTAAATATTGTCGGTTAATTTCGAATATTATAATTATTTAGGTTTTTATTTAATCGGTAAATTCTTTCCGGTAATTTTATAACTAAATTATTTTTTTAACCGGATAATATAAATTCATAATCGTTTTTTCGTTTATTTAAGAAGAAAAAAGTTAACGAAAAGTCGGGTTTATATTTCGGTATTATAAAAAGTAATAATACGGAAGTTAATTTTATTTATTTAAATTTACGTCATTTTAATAAAAAATTTATATTTTTTAAAGTTATTTATTTCCGTTATTATTAAAAAAAATTATTAAGGAATTTTCCGACCGTTTTATTTTTTTTCCGATGCGGTAAAATTAAACGAAATTTTTATTATTTTTACCGTAATAATCTTTTTTTTATTCAGGTAATTATAAACTTTATATTCCGTTTTATTATAATTAAAATACGTCCCGGTTTTTTAATAAGCCTTTTTTTTAATTTCCGATAAAAGTTTACCGGTATTATTCGAAATTGTTAATTTATTAAAATTATTATTCTGATAAAGTTTTTTATGCAAGGTTGATATAGGTTCAAGCCTTATTTTCCAGGCTGAGCCAAATACACAGAAAATTATTACACATATAATCCACATGATAGATACTATACCCAGTATCTTCGAACACGATAACTTATTAATAGTTTTTACGGTTAAGATAGACTGTATACCTCAGTTCCATAGAACCTTAATCTGAAGCAGACTGAAAGTTTTTTATTTTTATTTTTCGGTTTATTATTCTTAAAGTTATATAATTAAAGCTTATGTTTTTATTAACGTTTTTCGTAAACGAATTAATTGTTATAAACGGTTATAACGTCGCGGTTATAAAAATTTTCATAAATAACGTTAAAATTACGATTATTTTAAAAAAAATGTATATTAAAATTTGGAAAAATAAGTTTTTATGAAATTCATTTTTATTTATTTTCGGTAATTTTAATTTTTTGATCGAAAACGTTAAATTTAAAAATACAATCGTAAATGTTTTAATTTTTGCCGGATTTAAAGAAAAAAGTATGGAAGGGTTTTTTGGTAACGGAAACCTAGTTCGGGTCGTAATATAATAATTCTAATACCTAAATTATTTCGGTTACATAAAAAGAAATCGTATAATTAATCGATAACGAATTTTAATTATTTATTATATTTTTAAAAAAAACCTTATTAAACAAATTATGTGAAGTTTTTCGTTCCGAAAGGTTAGTTTATTTATTTTGAACTTATTTATAATTTTACGGATTTAAATATTAAATTTGGTTTTGTTGCCGTTAAATTTAATTAAGTTATTAACATAAACCTTTTTTTCGGTTATAATTAAAATTTGTATTATTATTTTTTACGAATTTGCGGAAAATAGGTTATACCGTTATACCGGTAAAACGAAACCTATTAATGTTACCGAAAACGTTATTAATTATGTTTTTCCGGTAAAGGTGGTTAACGTTATCGAAAGGAATGGGGGAATAATAACTTTATAAGGTTTAAACGTAAACGATTTCTGTATAAAATCTTTAAATTTTTTTTAAAGTTTTAATTATCGTTAATTATTTCGTTAATTAGTTATTTATCGGGATCGGTTTTTAAGTAATTATAATCTGGATCTTAATTTGGTTAATTCTTTATTTTTAAGGATTTGGTTTCGTTTTTTGGTACGTCGTTTTTTACCGTTTTTTTAAAGTATTCGTTATTTTCCGTATGTTCGATTTTATTTTTAATTAATTTAAATTGTTCCGAACGTCGATTGGCTAATTAATAATATTTCCTTACGGATATTTAGTTTTGATATTAGTTAATTTAGGTTTTGGGTTTGGTTTGGAACGCGTTATTTTTCGTCGTAACCTATCGACGTAAAAAAAATGTAATACTTTATTTATTAATCATTAAGTTAGCGAAGAAAGGAATAAGCTTAAAATAATATTACGGCCAGTATTAATATAATATAGTAGTTAGTTTATTGGCGTTATAAACGAAGATTTTAAGCTGAAAAAAAAAGGAAAGAAAGGTAAAGCCGTAAAGTGTATAAAGATCTACAAATATCCCCATTTTTTGTATGGCAGGTGGCTAGTTTATATGGCAGCTGTCAGCTCCATATAACGGTTGCCAGTCTCACGGTTTAATCGTAAGGCTGCCGTTATAATATTAGGTTAAATAATTTAATACAAACTTAAGTTTACTTTTATTTTTTCCGTTAGTATAATAATTATAATAATTATTAAGGTGAAAGTTAACGGTAATAAGAATTTAAGAAACGGAAATATTTCGAATATAACGGTCTTATAAGGGTAATTAATCACATATAAATAAATTTATTCTTATTATTCCGTACGCTTTGTTAAACGCCCGTACCATTCTGGAGTTATTTTTTTTGCCCAGCCGGTAACTAAATTATTCCGTTTAGGTCTTTACTTTTCTTTTATATATATATAAGGTAACTATTAGCTTAATTAGGTATTTTTACTTATTAAAGTAATTATTATAACTTTTTTTTATAATATATAAAAAGTCGTTTTTTTTAATTTTAATTTAACTTAAAAAGGTGGTCTTTTCGTTAAATTATACATTTTAAATAACGAGAACCTTATTAATTAATAGGGTCCAAATCGTATAAATATTCGTAAATCGGTAACCGATAAAATAACCAATTTACATTTTAAAATTTAACTTTTAAAGTGTTTAAAACTTTTTATAATAATAGTTGTTATAATGTTATATAGCTATATATTTATAAGTAAGCTTATTAAAGCTTCCGATTAAATATTATAATACTCTTTTTATATATCAGATAAATATAATAAACCTTATATGGGCTTTATTAAAAAAAGCATATTTAAGGGTACGCTTATATAGGTATATTATAGCTTTAAAAATATATATAATTAAAAACGAAAATAACTTAATGCTATTCCTTATCGTAATCGTTTTTTCGTTAATTATATCCTTTAAACGCTTTTTTCCTTCGTTTTAAGCCTGGGTATATAATACTAAAGGCTTAAGTTTAATATTAAAAAAACTTTTAAAATATATTCCGAACCTAATAATTTTTTAAAATCTTATTATCGTATTAGATTACTTATAAAAGAACTTTATCTTAATTCCTTAAAGCTTTTAAAAGATATCGGAACGTTATAATTAATATATCCTGCTTTCGATTTTTAAGGTAAATATCCCAAATAAAATCTAAATATTCATCGGTAATAAATATAACGTATTTATATCTTTTTAAGTTTTTTTCGAAATTTATAAAATCGATAATAATTTATATCTTAATTAAAACGTTTTTTTAAATCTGCGGCGTATTCACCCTTTGGCCTTTATTTTATTATATATTTAATATTTAAGTATTATAAAACCTCTTAAACTGATTCTTTTTGTACAAGATTATTACTAAATAATTATTTTTAACCCTAAATAACTTAATTATAAATATTATATAATATTAAAATTTATACCTAACGGTTTTTTCGTTTATAAGTTAATATTTTATTTATAAGTAATTAAGGTTATACAAGGTATTCTTACGTTAATATTTTCGACAACGAATTAATTGAATTTATTTATTAATATAATAATTACTTAATTATATTTATTTCGGATATAATTATTAATTTCTTTATTATTTTACTAATAACAATTTTTCTAAATTATCGGAATAATATCAAAATATATACTAAATGTTTGTAATAAGTTACGTCGTATAAATATATCGCTTTTAGGTTTTAAAAGCTTTAAAATAATACGTTTACTTTTCCGTATTATTTAATCGGGACGAAACCTTTTCTTACGTATATTCCGTTACCGTATATACTTAATTCAAAATTCGAAACCTTATTAATAAGGTTAAAGATATATATCGGCAATTTTAAGTCCAGAATGGATAAATTCTTTAAGGCGCTAAAATGAAACCTTTATAATATTACGTTAATTAATAATTAAAAAAAGACGTTAAAATTTATTTTATTGCCTTTAAAAATTAATCGGGTTTTTATATAATTAATTATTTTATATTATTTAATAAACGGCTAATTTCTTTGCTTCAAGGATTAAGTAAAACTAAGTCGTTAATAAATTAACTTTATTATTTTATTATTAAAACGGCACTGATTTAAAGCCATATTAAGAAATATATAAAAGTATTAAGGTAATATATATTAAGGGCTTAAGTACGCTTTATAATGCGTACCTTAGGTATTTAATATTTTGCGCTTTCGCTTATTAACGTTTCGGTTCATAATAAAACCTTTATAATTAAAATTATCTTAATTAATAGGGTACGTAGAAATTTCGTAAAACGTTAAAAACGTTAGTTTAACAGTTCGTAATATAAATAAGAAATGGGCTATAACTTAATAATCCAAAAGGTTAACGGTCACTTTTTAATAACTAATCGTACCGTTACTAAATTCGGCCTTTTTTACCATCTGGAAAATTATTATCCAGATTTTTACGATAAAAGCTAAAATTATATATAGATCGTTAACTTATATAATGGCCGTTTTCGTTTTTAAATTACCGTATCGTTATCTTTAGGCCATTATTTCTTATTATTTTATAATTTATTCGATTAACTTTTTAGTTAATTTCAAAACTTTCTTTAACCTTTTGCAGTACTTTTATTAGGTACTAATTTTAAATTTAGTATCGCATATTTTACGGGATTTAGCCAGCTTAACGTACCATTTTCGTAAATTCTTCCTTAAAAAAATCATTTCTTTAATTATTAAAAATATAATTCTAAAACTTATTTCGTAAATTCGTTGATATTTTTACGAAAGTTTTCGTACTTCCGGTTCCTATAAATAGATACCGTAAAATTTTAAATATAAGTTTACTTACCTTCGGTTGTTATTTTAAGGATATTTAATAAATAAACCCTTTCGATCGGCCTTTTTAACGTATATAGTTCTTTCGGTAAATAAAGTGGTCGTTTATATCGTTTACGTCGTTTAATAAAGTTATTTCTTTGGATAAAATGTTATATCGGATTTTATAGGTTTAATAGGTTATGGATTTTTTTAATTAAGATCAATATAATTCTAAAGATCAAACGCGTATGCTTTAAATTAAAATTCACTTTCAAAGAGACTCTAGTGCTTAGGTTCCTTACAAATAACTAATGACGTTAAGGGTACGGTCGTTATTATTATTATGAAAATATATAAAGATAATTAATATTAATATATAGCGTATATCGTATTAGTAATAGCTAATTAATATATACACGAATTAAGCGAATAAGTCTTTTAATTGTTAGATATAAGGGACATTAATTATGTTATCTTTTCTCACTCGTTCCGTACGCTCTCGTAAGGCGTACTAATCTTTGAAGCCGTCTAGCCCCGGAACATATATGTTCCAATCAGAGGGATCTCTTCGTAAATAGGGTGCTAGCGCATCCCCAGCTAGCTGACACTATCTGGCAGTATTAAGGAACGCCAGATGGGAGCAATCTAATACATCTATTTCTTGGAATTTATTTTACGACTAATAAACGATTACTTTATTAAATTTATAATCAAATTTTATTTTCTAAATTTTCCATCTGTATTATAGAAAACAACGCGAATATTAATAAAAATAAAATATATAAATTATAAGATATATTTAATTCGTTTATAAGAAAAAATACGAATTTTAACTTAATTAATAAAAGATTAGTTACGATATAAATGCAAATAAAATAACTTAATAAAAGTTTATAATAAAAGAAAGAATTACATTTTTCGAAAATATAAATTATTAAACGTACGTAACCGGAACGTATTTCGAAAACCGTTAATCGAACGGTCCTATAACGCACGTAATATAATAATAATATTATAAGGCTTAAAATAAGGAGAGTTTAAACCTACTAATAACGAATAAAGTTTGGAAATTATTTATTAATAAAATAAATAATCATCGCAGTTATTCCGAGCAACGATTAAAATAATAAATGAATGATTAAAATAAAAAGGTAAAAATTTATAAATTATTCGTTATAACGATATAAGGATTTAAAGTTAATAAACGGATACCGTATTATAATTAGGGGAAACTTATTAAACGTACGTTAGTTATAAAAATTTAAATAAAAGCCGTAACCGTACTATATACTAAACGATTAAAACGAGATATAATTATTTATATTTAATATGTTATAAATTATATAAACGTTTTTATTACGAACGTTTAGTAATTATATCGTATTACGTTTAATTATTTCGATTACGAAAAGAAAAAAAAAGCTTTTTATAACGAACCTGTCATACATCCACCGGGAGATATGAATAATATCCGAAATGGAGGTCTTAATTTGCAGGTAATAATAGCATAATAAATAAGGTGTTCGTTAAAAAGGTTTACGGACTTGTCCATTAATTAAAAAACGCCGCCTTTAATTAAAAACTTAAATTAATAGCTAAAAAGCGAAACTAAAATAAATATTATTTATAAAGGAAACTGATCGTATTATATCCATCCTAAATTTAATAAGTATATCGAGGATTTATATGATCGATATAATCTGGCAGATCACCCAAATGTTACAGTACAGGAACAGGGGTTTCTGTCTTTGGAGAAACCCGCCCTTAAAGCCTGGTACGGATTCCGTACGGTTAAACCCCGGTTAAGGAAAGTTTGGCTTTTTTCGTTAAGACTAAGGTAATTTAAATGATTTAAGTAATCTGCTAGATTACGTAAATTATATAAATCTCCGATATATTTATTAAGTTTAAGATGGATATATATAACGATCCGTTTTTTTTGTAGATAATACTTATTTTAGTTTCGTTTTTTAGTTTTTAATTTAGGTTTTTAATTTAAGATATTATTTTCCGATTAAGGTAAAAGTTCGGATATTTTTTTAATAAATACCTTATTGTGTTATTATTATCTGTAAATTAAGACTTTTATTTTGGATATTACTTATACTTTCAGGTAAATGTATAATAAATTTGTTATATTTTAATAATTTTTTAATTAATAGTTAACGAATAATTCAAGGTTTAGTTAAGTACAAGGTTTATAAATTTAATAAAAATAATATTATAAAATATAATTCAAAAAACAAATAATATATTTAATTTTTGTTATTAATTAATAAACGATTAATAACCGGATTAAATATTTTAATTTTTTTTAAAAAAACCTTTTTAATTCATAGATAATATGGTACCTATAATTATTAAAATTAAATGTTTAAAAAGAATCTTTTTTTAATAATAATAATTTATTTTTGCCTTTAAGGAAATTATCGAAATTTAATTTAAGAAATCCGCTTAAAAGAAAAAAAAGGCTAAGAAAAAACGTGGTATAAAAGTCGCAAAAGAAAAAAAAAGTTTACGATTAAAAAGTAATTGAACTTTATAATTAAAAACAATATAAATTTTAAATTAAAAAATACTAAATTTATTCGATAAATAAAAGAAAATTTTAAATTTATTTAAACCGTATTTTTCGTTTAAAACTTTTTATTTATTTAATTAAGATTAAAAACAAATTATACCTGTTGTTTATTAATTATAAAACTTTTAATATTAAAGGTTATAAATTAATTCCTTTTAAACCTTATACTGAATTTACGGGTTTAAAAGGGTTTTTAATTAAAGTTAAATTTTATTTTAAATAATGTAAAAGTTTTTTAACAGAGGATTATTAAAATGTAATAATTATTTCGTAAATATTTATTAAAAAAGTATTTAATTAATTCGAAATTATTTTTAGGGATTATTTAATAAATTGTTGTTATAATTATTTAAATATTATTAATTATATCTTTAACGATTACGAATATTTCATAAAATAAATATAAGCTTTGTTTAAAATTAAAAAAAAAAAAATATACCGTTAAATAAATATACGGGTTTAAACAAGTTATTTTAATAATTAAGTATATGATTAAGCTTAATTAGGTAACAGTTATTTTTAAGTTACTATAAAATACGTAATTTTTTATATAACGGTTTAAAGTTTTAAATTAAGAATAATATAATTAAGGTATTTAAAACCGAACTTTTCGAAAATTATATAAATAAGGTTATTATTATTAATCGACGTATTTTTAATTAATATTTTAAAAGAGAATGGTATCGATAAACGAAATACTAATAAACCGTTTAATAAAAAAAAGATATAATATAAAAAGAAGTTAATAATATTTTAAAAAAGTTTAAAAAAGATAAATTTTAAATTAAATGTTTTAATTACGGTAAAAAGGGTTATTTTAAACCCGAATTTTACTTTTTATTAAAAAGGAAAAACTTTTTAAATAAATACAGTTTTTTAACTTAAGATTCTTTTTGGTAATTAAATAAAATATAAATAACAACAAAAAGAATAAAAAATAAAAAAGTTTTGTTTTGCCGGTTAGGAAATTATTATTATTACGATTAATAAAGTTAAAAACGACGATTTAAAATATAAAAATTATATTATTTACAAAAGTAATACGGTTAAAATTTGTAAATATTTTCTTAAAAAAGTAACTTTTAAAATAATTATTATATTAAGATATATTTATTAGCTTAATATATAAAAAGATAAATTATATAATTGAAACGGTTAATTACGAAAAGATTGCCGTAATTATAGATAATTATTTTCCGAATATTATATTTTTCCGGAATATACGGTATATTTAAATCTTTTAATAAATAATTCTAAGTTTTAATATTTTATTATTTATTATAATCATAATTATTTTATTAATTTATGCGTTAAAAGAGATTACGATTTTTGGCCATAATATAACGAGAAAACGTTTGTAAAAGTAAATAATGAGTATAAATATATAAAAACTTTATAATTAATACATTATTTTAAATTTTATTATCTATATCCTAAATTAAAATAAAGGCCGAAAATTATAATATGAAAATATTTATATTATTTATTAATGTTATATAATAAATACGAACTTTTAATTATAAAAGTATTTTGTTCGGAGATTTATATTTTAATCTTATAATTCGCAAAAAATAAAACTTAAAAATTTTTTTAATCAGTTTATTATGTTTAATTATTAATGCGGTAACAAAAAATGGTATAAATATAAAAATGATTATTAAATTAAATATACGATTAAAAAGTACGTAAATAAAAAAGTTTTTTAAATTTTAAAATATATTAATTAAAATATTACGGAAGCTTCCCAAAATAAGGTATTAAGAATGTTAATATATAAAATTTAATGCCAGGTAAAAATAAAAAAAGTACTTAGATTAAAAATTTTATTTAAGAAATAAATAAGATATTTAGTCTTATAATTAATTCTATACTAAAAGGAAATTTTATATTTTTTAAAATAACCGAAAAATATTAAGTTTTTTTAAAAAATATAAAGAATAATTATATAAATTACGAATAATTAATAAAAACCTGTTTATATACGAAAATGGTTAAAATTTCGGAAAGAAAAAAAAATCATAATTTGAATATTAAAATATTAGGAAAAAATTATTTTTAATATGGCCGATATCTTAAGATACGATATTATTTTAAAAATATTAAGATTTCGTTCTAGTAATTTATAGATTAATTAGAAGAAATAAACTTTTTTTGGAGATAATTTTAAGGAAGATTTTTATAAATTCTGTTATGAAATTAAAAAAGTTAAAGTTTTAAATCGGATAGTTATAATAATTCCGGAATATCGACGGGTTAAAATTCTGTTTAAAAAATAAATCTGAAAAGAATTATTTGATTATAATTTATGGGATTATAGGATTTTTATTAAAGAAGGATAATATTAAAAAGTTTATTAAATTTATTATATAAATCCAGAAAAGGTTAAAATATTTGGGAAAGTTTTTTAATAAAACCTTAAACAAATTACATTTAAAAATTCGATTTATTTATAAAATATTTAATTATAATGGTACCAGAAATAATGAATGGTAAAATTAGGATTAATAACAATAAAAAATTAATATATCGTTAAGTTTATATTTATCGATAATTAAACGATATTATAAAGAAAAATATTAATAAACTTAAATAATTTATAACATTTAATTTCTTATATAGTTATTATTTAATTCGAATAATTAAAAGCGAAAAGTAAAAAACCAGTTTAAAGACAATTTATAAATATTACGAATATAAGGTTATATTATAAGGGTTAACCGTGAAAACCATTGATCAGTTATCGTGTTCGAAGATACTGGGTATAGTATCTATCGTGTGGATTATATGTGTAATAATTTTCTATGTATTTGGCTCAGCCTGGAAAATAAGGCTTGAACCTATATCAACCTTGCATATTATAAGGGTTAATTAATATTTAAGCTAGTTTTTAATATATATTTATTGTTATTTTATAGA
The DNA here is from genome assembly GCA_004155925.1 of Monosporascus sp. MG133. Taxonomy (NCBI): domain Eukaryota; kingdom Fungi; phylum Ascomycota; class Sordariomycetes; order Xylariales; genus Monosporascus; species Monosporascus sp. MG133. The sequence continues at coordinate 302,146 of QJNX01000018.1, read as the reverse complement.
AATATTTGAACCGATTTATGTTCGTTTATATGGATAATGTTTTTATTTATTCAAAAACTTTAAAAGAATATAAAAACTATGTTATTTAAACTTTAAAATTTTTTAAAAAGGTTAATTTATTAGTAAATGTTAAAAAAAGCGTTTGATATATTTAAAAGTTAAAAATCTTTCTTTTATTATTACTTTTTAATAAATTTAAATTTAAAAATTATTAAGAATAAATTAATTCCAGATAAAATTATTATTATTAATATCCGTTAAATTCTGAGATTTACCGGTTATATATCACCTTTGGTACAACATTATAGGAAATTTATAAGTTTTTTAATTAAATTTATTATTAAGAAGTACGTTCAAAAAGAATTCGAATTTTTAAAAGAAGTAAAGAAGTTTTTAAAAAAAATTAAGAATAAAATCATCAGCGTTTTAGTAATTAAGTTATGAAATTATAATAAAAAAACGATTTAAGACGAACGTTTTAAATTATATTTTTAAAATTGTTTTAAAATAATTAAAAAGTAACGGAAAATAGTATTTAATAGCGTACTTTTTTAAAGTTTTTAAAGCCGCAAAATCTAGGAATCCCAGTTATAATAAAGAACTACTGGCGATTGTTTTAGTATTTAAAAAATAAGAACTTTTTTTAATAGAATTAAAGAGTTATTGAATATTTATTTTTATAAAAATTTATTCGATTTATGATAATATAGGAACTAAATAAACGTTATAAGAATTAAACAATTTTTTTGTTTATGTTTAACTTTAAAATTTAATATATTAAAAATAAGGAAAATATTTAAGTAAATATTTTAAGCCGAAAAGAAAATTACGATTCGAAAATTTTTAAAAGTTATATATAAGTCCTATATCGTAAGGACGATAGAATAGTATAATTATGTATAATTTTAAAATAACTTCTTTAAAAGGAGTTATTTTAATTTAAAAGTTCTTACGATCCGGAAGAATAAAAGAAAGTTAAATAATTAAAAGAGTATAATAAAGATTAATTAGTATTTTGCGGTAAGATTTATGTTTTCCGTAAATAATAAAAGTAATTCATTAAGGAATTTTACAAAAATCCTTTATATGGATGTTAAGAAATATTTAAATTTATTAAACGATTTTAAATAAAATATAGTTATTTAAAACTTTATTAAGAGGTTAAATAAATAATTAAAGATTATAATATTTGTAATAAGGTTAAGGTAATCCGTTATAAGCCGTATGAAGTATTATAGCTTACGGATATATTTTATAAAGTATAGAATATTATAAATTAGGATTTTATTATTATTTTTTTATATCGAAAGATTTAGTTATTAGAATTAAGTACGATGCCTTATGGGTGATTATTAATAAATTTATAAAATATAGGTATTTTTTATCTTTTAAAGGAACCTTAATGGCAGAATAGTTAACTTACGTTATTATTCGATATTATTTTTATAAGTATGAAATGCTAGAAAAAATTATTTTTGATCGGGATAAGTTTTTTATATTTAAATTTAGTATTAGTTTTTTTAAATAAATTAATATTAAGCTTAAGTTTTTAATAACTTATTATTTTTAAATAAATAATTAGTCGGAACGATTAAAATAAACTTTAAAATAATAAAATAATTAAGTTAAGTTTTTATTATTTATATAAATAGTTCAAAGTGCGTCCATTAAAAGAAATATAAGTATATCATTTTTTATAACGGTATATAAATATAATGCCATAAGTTAACGATTAAAGTAATTAATATATAGGGTACTGATTATTATTATAATAATTTTATAAATAAAGATAATGGGAATAAACATTAAGATTATATAGGTCCGATTTTAAATTAAACTATAATTTTTGTAACAAAAGATAATATAATATTTTACTAAAAAAAGAATTAAGTGATTAATTTTAGTAAAAAATAAAATGTATTTATTACGTTAAAAATAAACCGTAACATTAAACTTTTTATAAATTAAAAAGAAAAAGTTTAATAATAAATTTGATTTTAATAAATATAATACGTGTAAGATTAAAAAAAAATATTGTAAAGGTTAATTATAAATTCTTATTTCTTAAAATTATAAAAAATATATTTTATATTTTATACTTTTTTGTTAAAATTAGTTCCGAAAAATGTTTTGTTGAAGAAGAATTTCGGAATCGAATAGTACGATAATAAATATAAAGTTGAAAAAGAATTACATTTTAAAATAATTAAAAATAAGATTTAATATTTAATGAAGTAAATGGATTGCTTACTTAAAGATAATATATGGGAATTATTTAAGTATTTAGCAAATACGATGGACCAGGTTAAGAACCTTTACCGGTAAATTTTAACCGATCGTTTTTAATACAGTTAAAATTATAAACGATAATGGTTCCCCGTTTAAATTTCAGTTTAAGGCGTTTTAGCCGGAAGAAATAAACGTTTTTATTACGGTATTTATTTTAGAAATAAGTTGCGTTTATTTTGTTTTTTGTAACGTAAATTCTTTTTAATTTTTTTTATACTTTTGTTACTTTCGTTTGGAAATCTTTTTTAAAATGGTAACGGCTTTTTCTTTTAAAACGTTTTGTTAAAAACGTAATCGTTTTAAACGATTAAATAAAGTAATTAAGGCGTTTTTTACATTACGTTATTTTTTTTTTTTTTGTAAATGATTATGTTTTTTCTTTAATTTTTGTAAAATAGTTTATTTTTAATACGTTATACGTTAAATATTAATAACGAGTATAATAATTATAATTTAGGATGTCGATTACGTAAAAATATTTAAGCTTTTTGAATGTAAATATAATTCAAATAAAAAACGATTTTGGAACCAAATCTTTAAATAGATTTTGCGTAATTAATACGAGATTTATGTTAATTTAAACGCGGTCTTTTTTTTTCCTTTTTTTTATTTTAATACCATTTGTTATAATGAAGTTAGCTAAAAAGCTTACGAAACCTTTTTAATAAAAATCGATTACCGTTATTTTCGTAAATTAAATCGTATCCGAAAATTAAAGGCCGAATTTGGCTTTTTTGGATGAGGCTTTTTAAATCGACGGAACTGTCGATAATTTTGGCCCGTCCGGCGACTTTATGGAGTCTTTATATCGTAAATGAAACGGGTTTTTGGTAAATATTCTTGTCACGGATTACCGGTATAGTATAATTAAAATAGCACGGCATATTTAGCTATCATAATAAAGCTATAGGAATAATCAAGCCGTAAAAGTGGTAAGGGCTTATATAACCTTTTATGCGCACTTAGGTTTTACCCTTAAGGTTTATTCTTAAGGTTTATTCTTAAGGTTTATTCTTAAGGTTTATTCTTAAGGTTTATTCTTAAGGTTTATTCTTAAGGTTTATTGAAATGGGGCGGGATAAAGTCAGTCCTGATCAATACGAAAACAAAGTGAGTAACACGAATAAGCCCAGGGTTCTAGAGAAAATTAAAGTTAATGCAATTGATTTGGTATTAAAACCAGTTTATCTGATGATTTTGATGATAAATGATAAATGTTTCAAAGTTACGTCCGGCAAAAAAAACTCCTAGAAATACATAAATGGTGCAGATTAACTGAATAATAAAGTTACCTCCTTAACTCTATATCCTGTACCATTGTAACCCTCCTTTCTCAAGATAAAATCGTTTTCGATTTATTTTAAGAAATAAATAAAAACTTAACGTAATAATTCCGAACGCTTTAAGTAAATTAAATATATATAAACCTAACCGATTAATAAATTTAACGCTTACGCGGTTTATTTTCTAATATTTTTAACTTAAGATTCCGTTTTCTGCCTTTCGTTAGATTTTTCCGTTATTTAGCTTTTTTCCGCTTTTTTAAAACCTTATCCTGCGATAACTTTTTAACAATTAATACCTTATATTTAAACTAACTTAGTTATCTTTAAGGGAAATAAAATTCGGGCTTCCGTCCCCTATTTTCGAAAGTATCTTTTACTTATTTATACGGTATAATATATTGATTACGAATTATAACTTTTATGCGTTAATTACCTAAGGCCGGTCGAGTTATATACTTTATATTAAGGGCTGGCTTTTTAGGTATCGGATCAGGTCGAATAACTTTAAAAGCCGAAGGTTTGGTCGGAATAAACGGAAAAGGGGATATGGCTATATTTAACAATTTTGTAATTCGTCATCGAGGCTAATTAATAAAGGGAACTAATAAAAGCTTAAATATTTCGCGTATTTATAGGATGGTTCTCCGGTATTATTAATAGGTCGAAATCGTATAAGTTAAGGTTTAATAATAAAAAGGTTTTTTAAAGGCTAATTAATATCGGACTTATTTTCCTAAACTTCTGTTAATAAAAATAAAAGTTTTCCGGGCCAATTTTTAATATTCTTTTTAATGTCGAATTTTGTTAGTTTTAAACTAAGGTACCGTTTAATTATATCGATTATCTTAATTTTTATTTAACTTTTATCCCATTAAAGCGTTTTAATTATTTTAATTATTTCCTTATTACGTAGAATTGCGAGTAATAATATAAAGTACATAATTAACCCATAAGTTATAAATATAAAAATGGACTTCAGTAGGTATTATAACGATCGTAATACGGATAAAGGGAAGGTTATCGAAATTTAATCCATTTTACGTTTCCCGGTACGGTCGGAATAATTATCGAAAACGTTTAAAATATAGATAAATACTAAATGTTGAAAATAAAAGTTTTGATCGGATATATAATATACCGATTTAATAGCTTATAAAAGTATTTTCGGTACGTAATTTTATATAAGCAACTAACTAAACGTATTTTAGATTTTTCGTTATAATTTATTTTTCGAATTAATTAGCAATTAATTTAACCTTATTATTACCGATTATTCGTCCGGCTTTGAAAATAATAAGTATATATTCCTGGGGTACTTTATAAACGATTATTTAAGTTAAGATAATAATATATTTAAAACGAAAAAAGAAATTATTTATTATAATTATAAAGGTATGCCATAAAAACGCGACTATTATATCCTTCTAATTTTTTATTATCCAAAATAAAAGTAAAATAAATTTTTTCCATAAACGTCGATTATTTTTATCGTAAAGGTGGATGGAAATAACCCGATTAAAACGGTATTCTGAAATAACTAACCTAATAGGATAGGAAATAATATTATTATTATACATTTTTCAAAATAAACGTATTATATTATCTTTTCTGCATATAGGTATATTAATTAATAAAGTAAGTTTTCCATAATTCGAAATATTTAATTTTTTGAACCCTTTTTTAAATTTTATATAATACGCTTTTTGGACGATAATATGGTAACGATTTATATACTAATTAAAAGGTATTAGTAAAATAAATACGGTATTTAATAGCTTAAGGATATTAATAATAGGTAAAGAATAATTCGTAATATATAGGTATATGTATATATATTAAAGTATATAGATATATAGATATTTATAGGCCTTTTAATATTAAGGTTAAAAGTTATATAAAAATTAAAATACGTTAGAAAATGCCAGCGAATTATTTAAATCATTTATTAAGTACTTTTAAAGTTAATATATTAATTTTTTTTAAAAACCTTATATACCGAAAAATTCCTTAAAAATTCCATCCGATATTAAATAAAGGAAAAAAGAAAGTAATTATTATAACGTTCTTTAATTAATGCCGTATCTTTCGATTTTGCAGCCGCACTTTTTTTATAACTTCTTTCCTTTATAACCATATTAAATTTCTTTTTTAAATTATATTACTTTTTAAGCCTTTTATATATCTATATACACTTTTAATTATCTTTATTCTGTTAATTAATACGATCATAAATTCTTGTTAACCGTTAAAATTACGTAATCCTTAAACCTTTTATAATAATACAAATCCGGATAAATTAATTAACTTTTTAAAAAAATCGTCCCTTAAATTATATCCTAATTTTAATAATCTCTTTTTAATTTTTAATAATCCTATACCGATAGGTTAAAAAATTATATAAAATATATAAAGCCTAAATTTTATTTCTACCTAACGTTAAATATTACTAGCGGCTTTTAATACCCTAATATTCTTTACGCTTATATTCCGTCGTATTAATTAGGCTTTAAGTAATAATTATCGCTTTAAACCTTTTATTAACCTTAATAATATCCGTAAATTTAATAACCTTATATACCGTTAATAACTTATTTATAACCTTACGTTTTCCTTTTAATACCGGTTCCGTAATATTAAATACAATCAGTATTATATATTACTTAATATTCTAATAATAAATAATCCGTAACTTATAAAACCTTAATTTTCTTTCCTTACTAAAAAATACGTTAAACGATTAAAATACGTCTTAATTTTAAGCTTAATCTAATACTTAATATTATTAAGTAATTATCCGGTAGTCGACGATTAATATCCGTAATATTTACTTTTTCTAAAATACTTTCGTTTCGTAATATTACGGCCAAATCTTTTTCGACGGCTTTAACCATCCAGGTAGGTAACCGTATTATTAATCATATCCCTGGGCCTTATACTAATATTTAAATATCGCATTTTTTTCGTATTATTTTTAACTATTAACGGAACGTAATAAATTTTTAAAATAATTATAATACTATAAAATTCGTAACTTTTAAGCATATCGAAATATATACTTTTATTACCTTTATTATCTAGCTTATATTAATTATTACCAGATACTTAAAATTATATCTATCTTTATCGTTAAAGGTTTAATTAAAAATCAGTATATACGTTAACAAATAAAACGCGAAAATTTTTAAACTACCGTAAACGTTTAATCCGACGTAATTAAATTCCTTTAAGTTAAAAATAAACGATTTTATTTAATTTTTATTAAAGATTTTCGAACCGGTTTTATTAATCCATTTATAACGTTATTTACTAAAGATTTTCGATATATTAACGGTTTATTTATTTAAATATTTGGCGTTTTTAACCTGATACTTTATAAACTTTACAAACGGTAATATAAAATATCGGAAAATTCTAATTAATACGGTATATTTCCTTTTTACGGATACTAATTAATTCCGCGTTTTTATAACGAGTTTTATAATAATTACGTCGGATTTATTAAAGCTTAAATTTTTTTTCCGTAATAATCGGCTTAAGATATTTAAGGTTAATTATTTTCGGTTTTTATAAATTAAAAAAGATATTCGTAATAACACTTATTTAATAATTCGGATATTTATTAAATAATAATTTCGGAAAAAAGTTAAAAATTGTATTTTGGATTTTTAAACGTTTATTACGTAACGGATTAATTATAAATAACGGAAAATAATTTTCGTTTATAATAATAATTAGCATAAGTTTAAAAAATTAAAAAAATCTCTTTTTATATTTTAATTTCTTTTAATTAATCGTAATAAATTTTTTTTAAATCGACTTATTTTATTTATATTATCGTCGTTTATAATTACGTAATTTTCGAATTAATTATTAGATATATATATTTTAATATTTGTTCTTATAAGCTTTAAAATTTAAAGTTCCCAGTTATTTAATAATTCGACAACCGTAACGGTTAAGATATCCGATATTATATTATTAGGTTAATTAAGACATAATTTCGTTTAATTTTTTTTTAAATTAATCGGTTCTTAATATGCTTTTTTATTTTTTATAAATTAATTTAATTCATTAGCAAAAAAAGTATTTTATAATTTCGTTTTATTAGCTTCCTTTAAATAATAAATACCTTAATTAATAATATTATTAATTAAATACGAACTAATTTAATCGTATTTTAACTTTATAGCCTTAAATATATTTATATATGTTAACGTATTATATAATTATATTAAATTATTTCTTTTTAAAAATTTATTTTATTTTTTATTCTTATCCTTTTAATTTATAAACCTGTTAACCTTATAACATTAATTAATAATAACCTTAATAACTTTAGTTACGTCTTTAGCTTTTTTTAATCCAACTAAATCCGTTATATAATTAAGTTTTCCTTCGGAATATTAAGATTTTAATTTATAATATGCCATATCGGCAAAATTATTTCAATCGGTAAAAACGCTTTTTATCCGTATAGCAATTTATAAAGGTTAAGGCTATATTTTTTTATAATGGTATTATCGGCGAAAACCATTTTAAATAAAAGCTTAATTCATTTTTTCTAAATTTTTTTTTTTACTTTTATTAAACCTTTAATAATCAGACCGTAACCTTTTTCGATTAAGCCTTATCGCCAGGTAACTTACGCGGTTGTAATTTTTCATTAAATCCCGAATATATTATAAGTTTTAATTATTGCGCCGTTATTTTCGGAATCTTTATTAATTTTAATTTTAATCGGAATATCGTACCGGTAAAAATATATTCGTTTAAAAATCTTTTAATTATTATTAACGTAATTAAACCCAAAATTCTTTTTTTAAATAGTCGGATAATTTATATTTAATTTCGACCGGAACCTTATAACTATTATTAACAAGTATAAATTATATATCGATTACTTAAATAATACTTATCTTAATAGTTTACCAAAATTCATAAAGTTTTTTAAAACGTTAATCGGTTACTTTTTAGCACTTAATATACGTAAGTATTACATTCCGAATATGGCCAAATATTCCGCGCTGGTAATATAAAGCTATTATATAACGATTAGTCGAATTTCGTCCTTTATAACCGTAATTTTTATAATATTACCTAATTATTATAAAACGTTTTTGTTCGAAATTAATAACCTTACGGTTACCGTACCGCTTATTTATTTTACACTAAAAAATTCCGTTTTAAATAAAATACTTTAAAACCTTTATTTTAAATTTTTCTTTTTCGGGATTTCACGAAAGCGATTAGGAAGTTTTAATATCACTAAAAATGGTACGTATTTTTGCAATTCCTTAAACCAGTTCCTAATAAAAAGCTTTGACTTTATTTCGGAGGATATTAATAATATCTTAATTAAGATAAGATTAAATTAAATAACGTTTCATTAGATATTAATAAAATCGTTAACTTCCTTTTTCTATTAATTATTTAATATGTTAAAAGCTTTAGGTAGTTTTCGGGATAAACCGTTTATAACTAATTTCTTTTTGTCGGGAATATATTTAATTTCGAAACCGAATATTTTTCTTAAGTAATTTAACGAATAATCGTAATATTATGCAAAAGGTTTTAAAGATTGTTAATTTAATTAACTAATACCTTAATGTTAATTTTTATTAAAAATTAGACGTTATAAATATAGTTCCGGAAAATGCTTAAAATCTTAAAAACAGTTCGATATTCCAGTTTGCTAGTATCGTAATTTAACTTAACGTTTTTTTAAATGCCATTTTTATAACGCGTAAAATGTTCGATTTATTAATTAATCATCTAAAATTACCTCCATAGCCGATCTTATTCGCGTCGGTTTTTATAACGATTTTTTTAATATCGGAATTATAATTCAAAATAATTTAGGTCGGGGTTATCGGAAGTTCTTTTTAAGAAAAATTTTATCGTTAAATTTTAATTAGGCCCTTAAATAAAAAGCTTATTTTTCCGCCGCAAATTCGTAAAAAGCTTAATTTTTAAAGTATAATACGTGATAGAAATTCGGGAATAAACGGTAATATTTAAAAAAGCTTTAACTTCCGAAACGTTTTTATATGGCTTAATTTTTAGGATTTTAATTATTTTAGTAATATTAAGTCGGCAACCAGTTAATTCGCAAAAAAATCCGATTATAACGGTAATTTTTTAATACTATTAAAACCTTTTTATATTAATCGAAATACCGGCAAATATATAATTAAAAAAGTTTTTATTTATATTAATAATATACTTATAAACGAATTTTCAGATTCCAAAAATAACTTTTTCGTTATTTTATTTAATTTTTCGATCCTTAATACCGATATTATTAACGAATAAGCGGGTTATATCGGGTATTAAATCGTTTAAAACCCTTTTTATTACGCGATAACAGTAAGTTATAAAATTAGTAACCTTTGAGGGTAAAATAATTATCCTTAAAGCTTTAACAGTACCGAAAAAATCTTATAACTTTTGTTAACTAAGGCCAAAATAACCTAATCGGAACCGGAAAAAAAGCTTACTAGAAATATCAAAAAGCACACCGTAAAATCCGCGGAAATTTCGTCGTAATTATTTGGTATAAATATATCCTATAAGGTAATTATATTAAGTTTTATTACGGAATTAATTAATCATAAGCCGTTATTCTTTTTTTTTATAAAGAATTAGATATTTTTATATACCGTATAAAATTATTCGCATACGTTTTTCTGAAATCGAATTCGTAATATGTTAATTAGCTTATTTTTTATATTAACTAATATAATAATATCCTTAATTTATTATATCCTATAAAGAATCGTCCGAATTTCGTAATCTGGTATAATATATTATTTAATTTTACCGCATTCTTTTTAATCCTAGTTTAAAATAACCTTTTTTCGGTATAACATCTTTTTAAAAAAAGTTTCTTCCGTACGGGTAAATTCATTAACTAATTAATCAGAAATAACTTTATTTTTTTTTATCGGTAATTCGAATAATTCGTAATATATTAGCGCATTTGGAAAATAAAGCGGCTAATAAAGTGCCGGATTTATTTAGCTTTTTTCCAGATTAATTAATAATTTAGCGTACTTTTTTTTACTTTTTAGCTTTTTAATCGGGGTTTTTAGGTAATATTAATATATTAGGTAATACGACGTTAATAGGAACCAATTTCTTTTTTCGGTTTATATATAATATTAATTTATACCGATCGGTTATTATTAATCTTATTTCGTATTTTATTTTACACAATTCCATATAAGGTGTATATAAATTCCTTGTTGTTAAATTGGCCTAAAATCTTATTTCCGGTTGTTAATTAGTGATTTATAACTTTTTAAATAATTATTAAGTTTTAATTAATATAAGTATTATTAATCGAAAAAATATAAGGGCTTATAAAATGTTTATTTACTTTTTCACTTTTAAGCCTACTATCCTTAATAAAGCGGCTTATAAGTTTACCGGCTGCTTTTTTTCTGGCTTTTTATCGGTACGGATATTCCAAGTAACTTTTCCGGCTGGGACTAACGAAATAATATTTTTTATCGAGCCGCACTTTAAGGTTCCTGTTATTATTTTAAGATCTATATTAAGTATTATTTTCGATTTGGCCATAAAATTAAATCTAAAAATTAATAATTCCGTAACGTAATGATTATCGTCGACAAACAGAGGAATAATAATTATTCGGCCAGCTAGCTGAACGGAAACCTTAATTATATTTTCGAAAAAGGTTTTTTTCTGAAAATTAAAACCCATAAATAATCCGCAAATTTATCGTATAGTTAATCTGTATCATTTAACGTACGACGTAATAATAACAAAAATTTAATTTTAATATCTATAATTTTATTAATTAAGTTCTTATTATTTCTATAACGTACTTAAATTACCAGCCTAAAAAACGGGGTAGTATATTGGGCTAAATTGTATTATTAAACTAAAAGAATATTAACTTTTTAAAGTTTTTTGCTTTATAATCGATATTTAAAATAAAAATCCTAATACATTTTTTCGGATTTAAAATCTTTAATTTTTCTCTTTCGGTTTCGGTTATTTTAATCGTTTTCTGGTTTTTACGGTCAAATATTTTTAATGTTTTAATAATTATAAAATTTTTAAAAGTTTTTTCGAAATTTAAGAAAACTTTAATTAATTCGGTTTAAGTAATTTTAAATTTCCTTTTAGCGCTTTTTCGATTTTTCTTTTTCAGAATTTAATTTTATATTTATCGATTAAGCTTTTATAGGTAATAATGTTATTAATTTAAATAATATCGTTTAGTTTAAGACTATTAATTAATATTTAAGGGGTATTATTTATTTAAATACCGATTTTAATATTATGGAAAAAGAAATTTCGTATATTATATTATCCTTATTAGTTTTATTTGCGGTTTTATAATTATTTTTTTGCGTTTCCAGATTTTTTCTTTCTGGAAGGTTTAATTAATGTAACGTTAATATGTATAATTGGTTAATTAAAGTTACCGATTTTTAAGGTTCGGATCTTTTTTTAAATATCGGATATTTTTACTTTTAATAAGATCGTTTTATAATTAATTACGTTAAGGTATTTTTTTATAAAACCGTTTTTTATCCTAATCAACGAAATGGGTTATGTTAATTTCGGTTACTTTAAGTTAATTAATGACGGTCTTTTATCGATTTAGTTTGGGGATTATAATATATTTCGGAAGTTTAATTAAATTATTAATATCCGGATTGGGGCCAGTCGGTAAATTATTTACGTTTCGGAAAATATCGTCTTGCCGATCAAAGTACCGTATTTTTTGTTATGGAATAAAAAAGGTTAACGAACCATATATCCATTTTAAAATTCTTTTCTAAATCGTAATTTATTACTTAATCGTTTAACTTTTTAAATTTTAAAGGAATTAAATTATGCTTAATATCGTTTTATTTTTAAAGGTTCCTAAAAAATGGTATGTTTGTCGTAAGCAAGTGAAATTAATCTTATAATGTTTATATTAATAAATAAACGGCATTTTTATATATTATGTTGTAAGTTTTAATAAAATTAATATTTCGTTTACGGTAAAGGTTATATCGATTATGTTTATCCGGCTAGAAACAAATTGTATTAATTGATGGATTTGTGCTATATTTTTGGACCTAAAATATTTTTTTATTTTAACGGAACGTAATATTATTAAGTCCGGAAAACCTTTAAATTCCGTATTCCTTTTAAAGGTCTTGAAATTTTAAATTTAAAAAGCGTTAATGATTTTACATATTTGGTCGGTTTAGTTAGGTACCGTTTATTATAAACGCGGATTTTTTTATCGAAATTATCGGGTTTATTGGATCGAATAAAACCGGTTTTTATTTTTTCGATTAAGGTTAAATCGAATATTTACTTAAGGTCGTATACGCCCTTTATATTTAAAAAATTCAAATTTAATAATAACCTAGTTTTTAATTAATAATTATATATTATCGTAAATTATTACGTATAAATTTTTAAGCTTTATGGACGAATTATTAAAATATTTTCGAAATATTTAACGGTTATACCTTTTAATAAGCTTTCGGTATATTCGTTTTTATTAGCTATTTTCCTTTTTAACTTAAATTATTTAATAATATTTCGTATCCTAATAACGTACTTTAGATAATAATTATATACTTAATTAAACTTTTTATATTAAACTTATTTCGTTAAAATCTTTAATCGATTTTTTACCGTCCGAATTTACTTAAAATCTTATAAGTTAAAAGTTTTTAAAATAATTTAAATAACCTTATTTTAATCGGTAATTTTATTAAGGATAACTTTAATTCGGTCCTTTATAATAAAGCTATCGGTCCAGGAAGGTACTTTATAAAAAGAATTCAACAAACTAGGGAAATACGGTATTAATAATAATCTATATTATAAATCATACATATAGGTAATAATTTCGGAAAACTTTAATAAATTTTTACCAAATTTGTTAAAGTTTATTTGAAATTAATTAATATTACCGCTTCTTAAATTATTTAATTTTTAAACTATTGCCCTAAATAAAATATATTTTGCTATACAATAGATAACTATCCGCGATAATTATTTTCGGTATATTTTCTTTTTTTTTGGAATTTAAAAAATAAGTAACCTTTTTTTTTATCCGTTCGAATAATTTTATTCTAATTGTGATTACGTCGTTAATTATTTAATTACGCCTTTTTTAACTCGCAAATTAATGCCTTTATTATTAACTTAACTGGCATAATATTTAAGTTTAATAAAAAAATTTTTAATAATATTACTTATTAATAACGAGATAAGATATTACCTAATTAATATTAAAAAGCTTTAAAATATATCTTATATCGTTTCGTACCGGGTTTTTGTATTATATTAAAGGACGTTATCTTTTTCAATATTTTCCTTTTATATGCAAAATAGGGAATTTTATAATTTAATTCCTTTTTTTGTTCGTATTTATTATCCTGTTTATATCGTTAATCTTATTGTTGCTTTATTTGTTTTAATAAATCCAAATCCTAATAATTACGTTACTAATAACATAGTTTTAAAAATTTTTTTTTATTAATTAAATTTTTAAATTTTTTTGTTACGTAATTTTTTTTAATACGTATATCGATCTAAATTACGTAATCGATCCAGAACTTAAATAATTAATTTATATTCTGAAACCGGTTACTTATATACGTTCGTATTTTTTTGCTCGCATTAAAGTTAAGTTATTTTCGTATAAGGCTTTAATTTAATAACTTTTTTTTATTAATCGTTCAAAAAGTAACGTTATTATCGTAATTACGGCCGTTAATTATAAGCCGCTTAAGTTATCGTAACCGTAACTATAATCGTAATCGTAATCGCGTATAATTATTGTCGTACGCCTTTTATCAGGTTTTTATCCATTCCGCCTTATAATTGGGAGATCGAAAGCTGCTTCGGCAGTTAATTAAGGCTAGTCTCTTTTTCTTAACAGCCAGATAAAATAAGTTAGGACAGAGTTAGTCCTGATTAATCCGAAAACAAAAAAAGTAATACGAATAAGCCTCGGGTTTTAAAGAAAATTAAAATTAATGCAATTAATTTGGTGTTAAGATTAGTCTGTTTAATAATTCTAATAATAAATGGTAAGTATTTCGGGGTTACGCCCGGCGAAAAGTGTCAGATATAGGGGACATCAGTTGTGTTGTATTAGATAGCTAGTTACGTGCGCTTTCGTAACACGTACTAATCCTTAAAATAATCTAGCCCCGGAACATATATGTTCCGATCAGAAGGATATTTCTATATATGGGGTGCTAGCATACCCTTATTAATTAATATACCCCCTTAACGCTTTAACGTAATTATGGCGTTAATCGTTATATTTTATCGTTTCCTAAAACTACAGTTTTCCATTTTATTTTTCCTTTAGTAATTAAATCCTTTTAATTAATTAATTCTTTTTTTAAAATAATTTTTAAAGCTTTTTTCCGTTAATTTAAGGTTTTTATAATATTTATTAATCTTAATTATTTTTTAAAATATTTAAAAACTTTTCGTAATAAAATTTTAATTAATTTATCCGTTAATATGTCGTTTATAAACATATAATTTATTTTAATTAATTTTTTTTTCTTATTTTTTGTAATTAATAATTATATATATTTACGTACCATAATTTTATTTATAAAAATACGATATCGATATTAATAAGTTATATAATTTATTAATTATCGTATTATATATTTAATAATTTTATATTTAAAATAACTTTTTATTTTTTAATTAATCGAAAATTAAATAAGATTTCTTTTCTAAATTACGTAAAAATAATAATTTTGTTTTTGTTATAAAAATAATTTTTATATTTATTTATTTGCCCGTTATTTTATTATTTTTTTAAATAACTTTATAACGTAAATTTAAAATTCTTTTCGATTAATCGTATTATTTGCGAAAAAGATATTGTTTTAAGTATTTAACGAATCCGTATTTCCGAATTATAAGGTTAACGATTTGGTACCAATTAGATATAATATAATTAAATTAGCAGCTTTATAATATATATCGTTAAAATTTAGGTTAAATCGGATAAGTCGGAATATAATAAAAGATATATCGGGTTGCGTATTAATTATTACGTAAAAAATAAAATTAATTTTTTTTTAATATTTATTAACGAAATCGAAATAAGCTAAATTAGGATTCGGTAATAATTCGACGCCATTTATAAGTATATTTAAAAGGTTATTTAAATTTTCCTTAAAAATTAAGTTAATTAATTTATTTATAAAATCGGATTAAAATAACTTAATTTTTTTAACTTTATTTTTAATTATATCGATATCGAAAAATTATTATAAATTTTTACTTTTTATAAAAATATATCTTTTTTTTATTTATTAAATTAATTAATTAAGAAAACCTTAAAATTTTTTATGATATGCCGGAATAATATTATTTATAAAAAAAAATTTTTAACGAACAAAATAATAAAGTTTATAAAAAATAGGGTTAAGTTTTAATTTTTTAAACGTCCCGGTAAAATTTTTCTGCCATAATAAAAGTAATTCCCTTAATTTATATAAAACCTTTTTAATTAAAAAAGTTTTATAACGTTACGGATATTTTAAAAACGTTTTTATATATATTTCGTAAAGTAAGTTAGCATTTACGAAAACGTTTATAACGTTATATTATTTAAATTTTAAGTTAAATTTAATTACGATAACGATTAAAGTTCGAAACGACCGATTCATTAAGGTAAATATATATATATTATTATAAGCGTTTTTAAGTTATTAATTGTTTCGTATAACGAAACGGGTTTTATATTTTTAAAACCAATTATGTTTCTTAAATTTATAAATATAAATCCATATATATTTTAAAACCTGTTTTCTTTTAACAGAAAATTAATTAATAACTTTTTAAAAGTATATTTTTTTATAATTTTATAAGTAAATTTTTTCGGGTTTTTAAAATATTTCCTTTAAAGGATATATAGTTAACTTTTTATAACTTCGTAATGGTAATAATAAGTTACGCTTATATATCCGGTTTTGTAACTTAAATATTTTTTTATATATTAAGGTATTATAATTTTTCCGATTAAAATAACGCGTATTTCGGATAATTAATTTCTTTAAATTTCCCTAATTTACCGGCCGGTTATTATACGTATTTATAAAGGGGGCTAAATATCTTATATTAAATGCGGCTTTTTATACCTTATATTCGTTTCGGATAATACCATTTTGATACGAAGCATACGGAAAGCCTCCGTTTATTACCCATAAAATACCTTCGTTTTTTTACCGTTATTTTAAGTTAAACATTATAAGGCAAAATTAGCGCTACCTTTATAGTTTCCGTTAGCATAACAATTATAACGGTTATAAGGGTAGATACTGGCGGTAATAATGGTCCAGGGGACGGTAAAAGTTCGAATATAACGGTTATATAAAGGTAATTAATTCCTTACGAACAGGCTTATTTTTTTCCATTCCGTATGTTTCCCATGCTGGTACCTTTTTGGAACTATTCCTTTTGCTTAACCGGTAACCAAATTATTCCGTTCAGGTCTTCGTCTTTTTCTTATATATATATTAAATGGTTATTAACCTAATTAGGTATTTTTATTTAGCGGAATAACTTTTATAACTTTTTTTTATAACGTATAAAAGGTTATCCTTTAAGTTTTTAATATTACCTAAAAAGGTAACTTTTTTGTTAAATTATACGTTTCGAATAATAATAACTTTATTAATTAATTAATTAATATGTTTTAAATTTCGTAAATATTCGTAAATCGGTAACCGATAAGGTAATTAATTTATATTTTAAAATTTAGCTTTTAAATTTTTTTTTTATAGCGGTAATTATTATAACGTAAATTATATAGCCGTATGCTTTTAGGTGGGCTTATTAAAGCTTCCGATTAAGTATTATAATGCCGTTTTTATATGCTAAATAAATATCATAAACTTCGTATGGGTTTTGTTAAACGAAAGCGTATTTAAGGGTACGGTTATATAAATATATTACTGCTTTAAAGATATATACGATTAGAAATAAAGGTAATTTAACGTTATTTTGTATCGTAATTATTATTTTTTTATTATATCCCTTAAACGTTTTATACCCCCGTTTTAGGCCTGCGTATATAATATTAAAGGCTTAAGTTTAATATTAAAAAAAGGTAACTGAAATATATTCCAAAGTTAATAGTTTTTTAAAATTTCGTTATCGTATTTAAATACTTATGGAAATATTTTATCTTAATATGTTAAGATTTTTAAAAAGTATCGAAACGTTATAATTAATATATCCTGTTTTCGATTTTTAAAATAAATATCTTAAATAAAACCTAAGTATTTATCGGTTATAAATATAACGTATTTATACCTTTTAAGGTTTTTTTCGAAATTTATAAAAGTAATAATAATTCGTTATTTTAATCGGAACGTTTTTTTTTTCGGTTCGTAACGTATTTACCTTTTAGCTTTTACTTTATTACATATTTAGTATTTGATTATTATAAAATTTTTCAGGCGGATTTCTTTCGTTTAGAACTATAATTAGGCGATTATTTTAGGGCCTAGGTAGCTTATTATAAATATTATATAATACCGTTATTTATATATAGTAATTTTTTCGTCTAAGAATTAATATTTCGTTTATAGGTAATTAAGGTTATATAAAGTATTATTCCGTAAATATTTTCGATAACGAATTAATTAAACTTATTTATTAACTTAATAATTATTTAATTAAACTTATTTCGAGTAACGTTATTATTTTTCCGGTTCTTTTATTAGTATTTTTTTTTCCGGAATTGCCGAAAGGATACTAAATTATATACGAAATTTTCGTAATAGGTTACGTTATATAAACGTAACGTTTTTGGGTTCGTAAGGTTTTAAAATAGGACGTTTATTTTGCCGTATTTATTAATCGGAATGAAAATTTTTTTGGGGTATATTCCGTCGCCTTTAATCGTCGTTTTATAATTTAAAAATTTATCAATAAGGTTAAAAATATATATCGTAAATTTTAAGTTTAAAATAAATAAATTCCTTAAGCAATAAAATACGACGTTTATTGCGTTATATTAATTAGAAATTAAAAAGTTGGTTAAAACTTATTTTAGTTTTTTTAAAAGTTAATTTATTTTTTAAGTAATTAATTTTTTTATAGTTTTTAATAAACGGTTAAATTTTTTTTTTAGGATTAATCGGCGGAGATTCGGCCCTTAACGTATCTTATTATTCTGTAGTTAAAACGGAAATTTGTTAAGGTTTTATTAGGGAATATATAATGATATTAAGGTATTATATAGTAGGTGTTTAAGTACGTTTTATAACGGGTACCTTACGTATCCGATTTTTAACGTTTTTTTTATTACCGTTTCGGTCCGAATGGGAATTTGTATAATTATCTTATTTCGATTCGCGGCCTGGGTTTTTTTTTTTACGATTAAAGGTTAATATTTTTAATTTTTTTTTAATTAGGATTGTCCTGATTAAAAGAATTTGTAAGTATTCCGTAAAATGCTAGAAACGTTATTTTAACGTTTTTTGACGTTGGTTATAGGTAATTTATATTCCAGTAATTTAAAAAGTTAGCCGTTATTTTCTGGTAATTAATCGTATTATTATTAATTTTATTTTTTGTTTATTATCTGGAAGGTTATTATTTAAGTTCCGATAATAAAAACTAGTGCTGTATATAAGTCGTTAACTTATACGATTATGGTTTTCGTTTTTGGTACGTTATGTTATTATGTTTGGGCCATAATTTTTTATTATTTTATGATTTATTCGTTTAGTTTTTTTGTTAATTTCGAGATTTACTTTAACCGTTTCCGGTATTTCCGTTAGGTGCTAATTAAAAGCTTGTTATCGTATATTTTGCCGGATTTAGCTGGGCTGGCGTATTATTTCCGTAAGTTTTTTTTGGAAAAAAATTTATTTTTTTAATTATTAAAGATATAGATTTTAAAACTTATTTCGTAAGGTTGCTAATATTTTTGCGGAAGTTATCGTATTTCCGGTTTTCGTAAGTATATATAAAAAAGTTTTGGGAATAAGTTTGTTTGCTTTTTATAATTATTTTAAACGTATTTATTAAGTAATCCGTTTAATCGGTTTTTTCGATATATATAGTTTTAGTAAATAAATTGGTCGTTTATATCGTTTGCGTCGTTTAATAAGGTCGTTTTTTCGGGTAGGTAGTTATATCGGGTTTCGTAGGTTTAATAGGTTATGGAATTTTTTAATTAGGATCGATATAATTTTATATATTAATCGTTTATATTTTAGATCGGAATTTACTTTTAAAGTAATTTTAATATTTAAGTCTTTTGTAAAAAATTAAGGCCGTTAACGGTACGGTTATTATTATTAATAATAAGGAATATAAATAATTGCTAATAATATATAGTTTATATCGTTTTAATAAGAGTTAATTAATTAATAATAATATAAATTAAGCGAATAAAATTTTTAATTATTAGATATAAGGGATATTAGTTATGTTGTATTAGATAGCTAGTTACGTACGTTTTCGTAACGCGTATTAATCCTTAAAGTAATCTAGCCCCGGAACATATATGTTCCGATCAGAGGGATATCTCCATATATGGGGTGCTAGCACACCCCTGCTAGCTGACAAAAAGAGCTCCTAGAAATACATAAGTGGTGCAGATTAACTGATCAGTGGAGCCCCCTCCTTGGCCCTGCACCCTGCACCATTTTATTATCCTTAAGGTTTCTTCTTAAGGTTTATCCTTAAAGTTTACTGCCTGGCATAAAGTTTATCAAAGTCGAAACTTATCGGCAACCACGCCTATAAACCTCCCGAGCCGATATCAGTCGAGAAATTAAGTGCTTACGGGGGCCCAGCAGACTGCTTCAAAGTAAGGTTCTGCTTCAGAATAAGGTTCTGCTTCAAAGTAAGGTTTTATAGGACTAAAGTATACAATTTATCTTAACCGTAAAAATCATTAATTAATTATCGTATTTGAAAATATTAAGTATAATATTTATCGTATGGATTATATGTGTAATAATTTCTGTATATTTAGCTCAGCCTGGAAAATAAGGCTTGAACCTAGATTAACCTTGCATATATAAAATAAATAATTTTATAGTAATATTCCTTTTTTTACTTATATTCGTTATCTTATATATATTATCAATTTTATTGCTGTTATACTTATTTTAATTTATCCAAATCCTAATAACTACGTTATTAATAAGGTAATTTAACTTTTTTAACAGTTATTAATTATATCTTATAATCTATTATATTACGTAATTCTCTTATTAATACGTATAATAATCCAACATACGTAATCGGTTTAGAATTTAGGTACTTAATCCATGTTCCGAAACCGGTTGCTTATACACGTGGGTACTTTTTCGCCATCCTTTAAATAAAGTTATTTTCGTAATAATGTTACAGTATAGGAACAGGGGTTCCTATCTTTAGAGCAGCCTGCCTTTGGAGCTTAGTGTAGGCTTCTTACGGCTAATTTTCGGGTAAGGGAAGTTTTGCTTTCCCCGCTCCAAAGATTAAGGTAATTTAAGTGATTTAAGTAATCGGAGTAATTTTGGATTAGACTATATATATTAAAGAAATTAGATAAATTTACTACATATTTACCTCTTAGATATGGATATATAAACATCAACTTTGTATGCAAATAACAGTTATTTAGTTTCGGCTTTTAGTTGTTAATTTAAGTTTTTAATTCAAGGTATCGTTTTCCGATTAAAGGAAAAATCTGTAAATCTTTTAACGAATACATTCCGAATTTGTTATTATATTACTGTTATCTGCAAATTAAGAATTTCTTCCGAATCTTATTTATATATATAGGTAGATTTTTTATAAGTTTGTTATGTTTTAATAGCTTTTTAATTAATAATTAGCGAATTATTTAAGGTTTAATTAAATGTAAGTTTTTCCGAATTTATTAAAAACGATATTATAAAACGACGTTTAAAAAATAAATAACATATTTAAATTTCGTTAGTAGCTAATAAAGGATTCCTAATTAAAGTAAACAATTTACCATTTATTTAAAATTCCTCCAAGTTAATCCATAATATAAAATTTAAATTTCTTAAAATTAAAAGTCTAAGAACCCCCTTTTTAAAGCCCCAGTATAAACCTACCCTTACCTTTTAGGAAACTGTTAAGATATGTTTAAAAAAGTTTAAAAAGAAAAATGTTAAGGAAAAAACAAAGATCCAGACGGGAAAAGGAAAAAAAATTACGATTAAAAAAGGATGGATTTTTTGGCAGAATAAGTCGTAGAGTTATAACAGAAAAACATTAAATTCGTTCGATTAATAACGATTTTTATAGTCTTTTTAAATAACCTTTACTAACCGTGAAAACCATTGATTAGTTATCGTGTTCGAAGATACTGGGTATAGTATATATCGTGTGGATTATATGTGTAATAATTTTCTGTGTATTTGGCTCAGCCTGGAAAATAAGGCTTGAACCTATATCAACTTTGCAAATAACCTTTACCTTTTTCCTAAGAATCTTTTTTTTGTCTTAATACAATTTCGATCAGATTTAAAAAGGAATCGTACCCTTTTCTGTTTATGATAGAATATCGGAGATTAAAGGTTATAAGTTAATTCTTTTTAAATTTTATAATGGAGTTATTAATATAAAAGGGTTTTTGGTTAAGGCCAGATTTTATCTTAAATGGTATAAAAGTTCTTTATCAAAAGGCTATTAAAAAGTGATAGTTATTTCTTTTTTTTTTCTTTTTTTTTTTTTGCAAGGTAAAGTGTTATTGATAAGGTATCGAGGTATATGCGCTAACGCCTGGTCCACTGCTGTACTATATGCATGCGCACGTCTAGTTGCACGACGCGACCGGAGAACACACTCCAGAAACCGTACCCAAGGCGGGCCGGATAAAAAACCGTATAGGGGTCGTATATACGGTAACAAACAAATGATTACGTAGACGATAGTTTTGATTGGTTCCAAAGCCCCGCCAAACTTTAACGCCCCCAACCACTCCAATTGTCGCCTGACACGATACGGAGCAAGCTCCAACGGTCCGTGCACTGGGCTAGGCGCCACCCAGAGCACGTTGTCCCAAGCTGGATTCGAACCAGCCGTCCTGTCGCAAGCTGAGGTTGCCCAGGCCTGCAGCATGCGCGCGAAAAAAGTACACCCAGGCTCGCGACCACTGAGCCATAAGGACGTGATAGTTATTTCATAATTATTTGTAAAAAAAAGTATTAGATTGGTTAAAGCTTATCTTTAAGGATTATCTAATAAATTACCATGATAATTCCTTAGATATTATCAACTAGAATTTTAATAATTCCGAGTATTTTAAAAAAACAAATATAGCTTTTATTTAAGAATACGGAATAATAATAATATATAATTAAACAAATATACGATATAAAGTAAACTAAGTTTAAAACCGAATATATAATTAAACCTATCCGTTTAATAATAGTTTTTAAAGTGCCGGAAAGTACGTTATTTTACCTTTTTTACGATAATATAAAACCAGAAGCTAAAGGTAATATATTTCGGGTATTAAAAACCGGATTGTGCGAAAACTATATAAATAAGGTTATTTTTTCCGGGCGACGTATTTTTAATCGTTATTTTAAAAAGAAAGGAACCGGTAAACGAAGCGATAATAAATGCTTTAATAATAAGAAAAAGAATAAATTTTAAAAAGAAATTAATACCGTTTCGAAAAAGGCTAAGAAAGATAACTTCCAAGTTAAATGTTTTAATTCTGATAAAAAAGAATATTATAAAAGCGAATTTCGTCTTTTTTCTAGGAACTTTAAAAAAAAGTTTTCCCAGTTTAAGAAGCCGGTCCGCGTAGCCGGACGAAAAATTAACAGTAAGGAAAAGGATAAAAAGAAAGTAAATTTTATATTTACCGAGTAGAAATATATTATTATTATAACTAGTAAGGTTAAAAATAACTGCCAAAAATATCAGAATTATTTTATTTATAAATATATTAAGGTTAAAGTTTATAAGTATTATTTAAAACGAACAGTTTTTAAAGTAATTATTACGTTAGGATATATTTGTATTTTTAACGTATAAGAATATAAAATATACGATCAGAATGATTTATTAAGAAAGAATTTCGTTAATTGTAAATATTTATCACGAAAACTTGATAAGTATTTAAAGTTTACGATATATCTTAAACCTTAGCTTTTAATGGATAATTATAAGTTTTTATATTAATCTGTTTATTATAATTATAATTATATTATTTAGTTCCGACATCAAAAAATAAATAACTTTTAGTTAAATTATAACGAAAAAGTATTTATAAAACCAGAGAATAAATGAGATATACCGAGATCCCTTAATAGGTAAATTACCTTAAATTTTATGATTTATACTCCGAATCAGAACAAAATCGAAAGCTATAACCTAAGAACACTTATATTATGTACCAATATTATATATCAAATACGAAGCTTTAATTATAAAAACCCTTTTTTTAAAGCTTTACCTTTCCGACCTTATAATTCGCAAAATATAAAACTTAAAGACGAGCAAGAAGAGAGTGAATACCTTTAAATACCAGTTCCGAAGCAGAAAATAATATAAATATATCTATAATTATTATATTAAGTATGCGATTAAAAAGGTACCAGAACAAAACCGTTTCCTAGCCCTGAAAGTAAATTAGTTAAAAAACTATAAAGGCTTTGGAATATAAAATATCGAGGAACCCCTAAATACATAACCTTATATAAAGTAAAAAAAGAAATACGGAGCTAGATCGAAATCCTTATTTATTATTATAATAAAATATTTAATGTTATAATCGAGTCCGGAACAAGAAAAAACTTTATCTTTTTTAAAATGGCCGAAGAATAACAAAGCCCTTAAAAATATAAACAATAATTATATAAATTACGAACGGTTAATAAAAACCTATTTATTTACGATAATAATCGAATTTTAAAAGGCTTTAAAAATTTCGTAATTCAAGTATAAGAATACTTAAAAAAGCATCTTTTTAATATAGCCGATATTATAAGATCCGATATTATTTTAGGAATATTATAACTTCGTTTTAAGAATTTACGGATTGATTACAAAAACTAAATATTTTCGTAAAGCAACCTTATGAAAAAAAAAGCTTTAATAAAATTTGTTACATATTTAAAAAAATAAGGCTGTAAAACTCAAGGTAATAATTTTTTTCAGTGCCGACGGTTTAAAATGTTATTTAAAAAACGATCTCGTAAGAAATTACGTAATTATAACTAATAAAATCATAAAATTCCCATTAAAGGAAAATATTGCTTAAAGCTTTATTAAATTTATCACATAAACTTTAAAAAAAATAAAGGCTTTCTGGAAAGGTTTTTAACGAAACATTAAAAAATGTGATAGGCAAAAAGGCCAATTATGCGCAGAATACCCCGTCATAATAATACGAAAAACAAAAAATGGCGAAATTAAGATGGATAAAAATAAAAATTTAATATACCAAAAAATTCATAATTATCAATAACTAAATGATATTCTTATAAAACGTAAATATCATTTAATATTAATAAATATTTAAAAGAAAATTATTAATAAAAATAAATAATTTACGCCCTTAAACTTATTAAACGGCTATTATTTAATTCGTAAAACTAAAGGCGTAAAATAAAAAACGGCTTTCAAAATTATTTATGAATATTATGATTATAAGGTGATATTTTAAGGGCTAACTAATATTCCAGTCAGCTTTTAATACATATTTATTATTATCTTATAAAAGCTTTTAAATAAATTTATAGTCGTTTATTATTATAATATTCTTATTTATTTATAAGCTTTTTATAAAAAAAGACGTCTCTTAAGGTTTAAAAGGATTAAAGAAGGCTAACTTATTAATAAACATTAAAAAAAGCATTTAGTATACCCAGAAACTAAATTTTTTATGTTTTAGTATTAGCCTTAAACAAATTTAAATCTAAAATTCCAAGTTAAAAGCAGTTAAAAACTGTCCAGTTCCGGATAGAATTACCGTCATTAATATTTGTTAATATGTTATGACCAGAGGCCTTGGCTCAATGACAGACGGTCGGAAGTTGTGGAACGAACTTCCGATATGGGCCCAGGGTTACGTGATGGGCTCGATAGGCTCGAGGGGCCTGGTTAAACCTAAGGGGACTTGGCGCGTCGAGCCAGTCGAGCCGGGCGACGGTTCGAGGTGGCTCGATGGGCTCGAAAAGACTTAATTACTAAAGGAAAGGTAAAGTTAAATCGAATTAATCGAACTAAAAATAATATATATACGTTTATTATTTTTTTATAATTTAAATAATACTAATTTATAATATAATTTAATTACTTAAATTATTTTTAATTTATTATTTAAATTTTTATAATATTATTATTAATATAAACCGTATAATTAAAATATAATAATTAATTAAGTTAATTAACCGTTATACGTTATAAGCTTTTATTTAATAAAATAATTAAACTTTAAATAATACGTTATACTATTAATATATCGGATAATATTTAAAAATTTATTATATAATAATATAAAAATACGATTAAAAAATTCGAAAAGGTTATTTAACGTTTTAAGGTTTAAATTAATATTATCCGGATTAACGAAATTAAAATTAAACTTAAAAAACCCGAACTTTATAACGGAAAAAATAACGTATAAAGTTTTTTTATCCAAATATGCGTTTATTTCCGTTTCGAAAAAATCGTTAATAAGGCCGATAAAATTTTTATGGTTATAATATTTTTTAAAAAAAACGTTTTAAATTAATTTAAATTTACCTTACGAAATTATTTAAAAAATAAAAAGTCGGATTAATAATAAATTATTAAAATCTTTTTTTAATATTATATTCATTTTGGAAATCTAAACGAAAAAAAATTATAATATAAAAAATTCTCGATTTAAAACAAAATAAATTAACGTTTAAATACGTAATAATATTTAAAAATTTTATGGTTAAAATAAAATAAGTAAACAAAAAAAAAAATAACTTAATTAATATTTTTTATAAAGGCTTAAAAAATAACGTTAAAAACAAAATTATTAAAATAATACGTTTTATTATTTTAAATAAGTATATCGTAAAAGTAATTAAAATCGATAATCGATAATATAAACGACGATAAAAACGAAAAAATAATTTATTCCTAAATCCAAAATAATAAAAATTAATTAAAATAAAAAGCGCGATATATTTTCTACCGCCTATAAAATAATATTAAGATTTATGGAATTAGGAACTATAGAAAAACAAAATTAGAACTAAATAAAATGTTATAATTATAATAAAATAAGTTACGTAAGAAATTAATATAAGGCCTTTAGGAAATAACAAAACGGTTAAACCCCGGTATCCGAAAAATAATTAAAGAATAAAAAAGCCGTAACTTTCGGTATAGTTAAAAAAAGAAAAAATTTTAACTTACTTTTAAAAATACGGAAAAGGTTACGAAAAGTTAAGGCATTTTTTTAAGTCGTAATTATCCGATAACGCGCTGTTATAATTAGCTTAAAGGTTATTTAATAGCTATAAGAATACGAAAAATAAAAAAAATTAATATTAAAGGAATTAATATTTCGTACGTAATAAAAAAAACAATAACGATAGAAATAATAGGAATTAAATAAATGGATTAAGAAGTATTAAGGTTGCAACGAAGTCCTGTATCCAGAAAAGCCCGACCGGTAGGGGAAGTTATATATTATTTATTGCATAAAGGCCTATTACTCCCGATATCAGGAACAATAAAAATATATCCAATAACAAATTACGCATATATACTAATAAGGGTTCGCTTTCCAAAACCAGACCGGAAAGGATGTTAGAGATTAAAGGTGGTATTAATATTTGCGTACTATGGCCATATAAAATATTATCGATATCTTTATAGCGAAAAAAAGTTGGCCAAAAAGAAAAAGTTACCCCGAATAAAACTTTATATGCCATTACGAATGGTATAATTATAAAACGTAAAAAAAATAAATTTATTAAATAGTAATAAAGGCCTAACGGAAAGTGGTAAATAACTTGCATTTTCGACGTATTTATGTTAGTAACCCCGAAAAAAAGGAGGAAATAAGGAAAAAAATCGGAAAACGTTTAACAGAAATGGCCTAGTATTATAGCCAGTATTAGGAACGTTAAAAATATTAAAATTAATTAATAATAACGATAAATAAGGAATAAGTTACGGTAATAAATTAATTAGAAAAAACCGAAACCCTTAAAAAATAAATTATTAACTTAACGAATTAAGTAAAATAATATAAGGAAAAGATTTTCGGATTAAAAGTTTAATTATACCGATAAAAAAGGTAATTAAAGTAATTATAAATAAAACCCTTAAAAAGAATGTTACCTATAAAAAAGTTATAAGTTAGTAAAAGTAAAAAAAGTTAATATATACCCTTTAAAAAAACTTTATATACGATAATAAAAAAAACGGAAATTTTTTTTATTATAATTAAAATACGAAACAGAAAAAAATGGTATATTATTATGGTAAATTACGGAACCGATCCGAATTATATTAAAGCAAAAGTAATTAACAAATTACGATTATTATAAAAAAATAAAACGGAACCTTATAAAATTAAAAATGTTAAAAATACCAAATTTACTTATAATAACGGATAATTAACCGCAAAATTAATTACGTTAATATTTATATTTAAAAACGAAAATAAATTATTAATTTCGATATTATCTTGATACAAAATTACGACATAATTTTCTCTAAAAAATAATTATATTAATATAATCCTTTATTTAATTAAAAAATTAAGCAGGTAAAGTTTATTTTATTTTTTATTAATAAAAACGATTTAAAAAAAGATTTTATTACTTAACCGATAAAAAAGACGGCAAATATAAGTATAAGGATACGATAAAAACTTTACCATCTAAAACAATACGATATATATAAAAAAAAAGGCAAAATAAATATATATAATATATTATTACTATAATTAAAGCACGGTTATACGAAATAAACGACGATTTATAATACCAGCATTATAAAATAAAAAAAATAATTAAGGTACTATTATAATATCATAAATATGAACGATTTTTTAAGGAATAAATCGAAATAAAATTATCAAAATATAATAAATAAAATTATAAAATAATTATGAAAAATAATAAAAAGATTACTTTTTATCCCATATATAACTTAAATTAATAAAAATTATATACGTGACGAAAATACCTCGAAAATAAATTACGTAAAAAATATATTAAACGCTTTAAGTTATTAACAGAATATTTTATATTTTTCCTACTAATAAAAAATAAAGAATTACGGTTAATAATTAATTACCGATAACTAAACGATATTATAGTTAAAAATCATATACCTTTATATTTAATTACTAAAATAAAAAATTACTTTTACGGAATTAAATCGTTTATTACCTTAAATTTACGAAACGGATATGATTTAATTCGTATTAAACCAGAAAAGGAATAAAAAATAAGCTTTAAAACCAAATACGGATTATACGAATATTTAATAATACCGTTTAAATTTATTAACGTATTTATAACGTTCCAAAAAATGGTTAATTACATATTACGCAAATATCTTAATATTTTTATTCTTTATTATTTCGATAATATCATTATTTATTTAAATTCGGAAAAAAAACATAAAAAATACGTTTATAAAGTTTTTTAAGTTTTATAAAATGTTAATTTTTTAATTAACGCCGAAAAAAGTAAGTTCCAGAAGCAAAAAGTACCGGATTTAGGATACCTTATTACCCCGGAATATATTAAAATAAATCCCAAAAAATAATAATAATTTAAAAGTAAAAAATATCCATTATAATTACCGAAATCTAAATCTTCTTTAAATTTGCCAACTATTACCGAAAATTTATCCGTAATTTTAACAAAATCGCGATACCTTTATTTAACCTAATTAAAAAAACCCGAATTCCAGTAAGTAACCGAAATAAAAAGTTTTTCTTAAAAAATGAAAAATATAATTATTAATAAACTAATATTAATTATATACGACTTAAATCGTTCCGTAAAATTAAAAACCGATATTTTGGATTATACGTTAAATGTAATAATTAAATATAAAAATAATAAAGGTAACTTATACCTTATTACGTTTTATTTCTATAAATTAAAAAAAACTAAATTAAATTATACCATTCCAAATAAAAAAATTTTAATTATTATCAATGTTTTTAAAAAATTTAAATATTACCTTAAAAAAAACTTATATCAGGTTAAAATATATATAAATTATAAAAACCTTATCCGATTTATTACTACCCGAAAGCTAACAAAATAATAATTCCGTTACGTAAAATACCTTTTGGAATATAATTTCGTTATTATCCAGAAAAAAAGATTAAAAAATAATAAAATAAACGTCCGTAATAAACGATTAAACCTAAAAGAAAATTCCTTAAAATTCCATACAAAATATTCGATTTAATAAAAGAAATTAACTAAAATTACGATAAATAATAACAATCAAAACAATAATGCCCAACTTATACTAGAAAATTTAATAATATAATAATTAACTAACGGAAAAAAAACCGACAAAACCCAAATATTAAAAAGGTACCAAAAAAAACTAATATACGAAATATACGAACATTAATTATACGGACATCCTAAAATCCATAAAACCCTAAAAAGGTTATAACGTATATATTATTTTCCCAAAATAAAGTTAATAATAAAAAATGCTTTACGAAAATATAACTTATATAATAAAATTAAGGTACGACCTTACAAATTATAGGGAAAATTATAACCATTATTAATCGCAAAATAATTATAAAATTTAATTACTTTTAATTTTATTACCAAATTATTACTATCGGAAAATCCAGTAACGGATATATATTACGATAACATCTTTATAATCGTAAATTAATTTATAAAATTTTCTTGTTTTTTATTATTTAACGAAAATATAAACGTAAAATAATTAACGTATATCTTTTTTTAAATACTTTATCGGCATATACGGACTTTTAAAAAAAATCGTATGTAATAAAAAAATTATTTTCGTTTTAAAACTTTAGCAAAATTTTATGGCATAATTAAACCTAAACCATAAACTTTTAAACATTTTTAAATTATAAACAAATAATTAAACAAAAAAAATAAATTAAATATTCGAAACCTATTTACGGTATTATATTAATTATGAATAAAATAATTAAGTTAAAAAATTACTAATAACCTAATTAACTTATAATATAAATTATTACGAAAGTATTAAAATAATATTAATTAATGTTAATTTCGGTTTTATATTAAAAATATACGGAAAGTTATAAAAAAAAGAACTAATTAATATTAAAACCATTTTTACTTTAAAATAACTTAAAAAATTAAATACAAAAAGAAAAATAAAATTCGAATTTATACGTACTTAAATATAAAAATATTATAACTAAAACAGGTTAAAAAAATTAACTTTCCGAAAAAGGAAAATAATTTATTTAATTACCAAAAATATCTAAATAAAATAACTTAACAAAAAACTTAATTTTAAATATATCGGATTATATAAAATCGTTAAAAAGATTTCGAAAAATAATTACCAATTAAAGTTACCCTTTAAAATTAAACTTTATCCCGTTTTTTATATTTCCTTATTAAAATTAATAACGGATATAATTTATATTAATACGGCATAAAAAGGAATAATAACAAAAGACGTACTTATATAAAAAATCGAAAAAACTTTTAATATTAAAAAAAACCAGTAAAAAGTAATATTTAATAAAATAAAAAAATTACCTAAAATTAAAAAATATATAAAAATTTACGCAAAACCTTACGGAAACCTAAAAACTTATTAAAAAACTTTTACCAATAATATTAAAAGCGTAAAAATTAAAAGAGTTCCAATTTACGTTACCTAAATCGAACTAATTAATTACGTTTACGGTACGAAAAAACGAAGCTATTTCGGCCTTTAATTTACGCTACTTTTCTTCCAAACGTTCGAACTTTTTTATCACTTCCGTATTTTTAATACTTTACGTAATATTTCGATTCCCCGCTTACGTAAAAGTTTTTTTTAATTCCGTAATCGGACTAAATAATTAAATAACTTGCTAAAATATTATTATAATTTATTAAAACGTTATTAAACGGAAAATAACTTTTTTTTAACAAAACGTTTTTAAAATTCGAAACGGTTTTTTACCGTAACTAAACGGTTATATTTTAATTCGGAAGGTCGGAATAAATTACAAAACTTATTATATTTAAAATAATGCATATATATTTTAAAATTAAAATAAATTTTATAAACCTTTCCTTTACGTTTATAACGTAAACAAAAAATACGAACATATTAAAACCAAATATAATAATTTTTTTCGAAAAAATTAAAACGTTATTACGTTAACAGGATTTTTATTTTTTAATACGGTTAAATATAACGACTAAAACGAACCAAAAAAATAATATATAAAAAGGAAAATTACTTACTAAATAAATACAATAAATAAATTAATTTTTAAGGGCAAAAATCTTAAAAAGGGGAAATCGTATTATAACTAAAGGTCTTAGCTTAATAACAAACGGTCGAAAGTTATAAAACGAACTTCCGATATGGACCCAAAATTACGTAATAGGTTCGATAGGCTTAAAAAGCCTGGTTGGACCTAAGGGAACTTAGCATGTCGAATTAGTCGAACCGGATAACGGTTCGAGGTAACTCGATAAGCTCGAAAGGGCTTAACCACCAAAAGGAAAATAAAACCCGATCAAATTAATCGAACCAAAAATAATATATATACGCTCGTTATTTTCCTATAATCTAGATAGTACCAACTTATAATATAACTTGGTTACCCAAATCACCTTTAATATCTGTTATTACCAAACGTAACTATACTTCTAGTTTATTGCTCAGATTCCCACAACATTACTGCTAACATAAACCGTACGACTAAGGTTTAATAGTTGGTTAAGCCAGTCAGCCGTCACATAATATTTAGGATTTATTGGTTATATACGCCCCTTAATTAAGAATGACAGCAACCTAGCTAAGCTTTTAATGAAGTTTATTACTAAGAAATATATAGGAAAAGAAGAATTCGAACTTTTAAAGGAAATAAAAAAGCCATCCGAGAAATTAAAAAAAGAATCGTTAACGACTTAATAATAAAGTTACTAAATTATAATAAACAAAATCGATTTAAAATAAACGTATGGGATTACTTTTTTAAAACAGTTTTAAAATAATTAAAAAGGAGCAGAAAATGGTACCCCGGAACGTACTTTTTTATAACATTTAAAAACGTAGAATTTAAAGATTTATTTATAATAAAAAGTTGCTAACGATTATTTTAATACTTAAAAAATGGAAATCTTTCTTTAATGGAACTAAGGAAGAAATCGATATTTATTTCAATTATAAAAAGTTTATTCGATTTATGATAACCTAGGAATTAAATATATAATATAAGAATTAAATAGTTTTTTTAACGAAATTTGATATTAAAATTTCTTACATTAATGATAAATAGAATATCTAAAGTGATATTTTAAATGGAAAACTTAATTATAATACGAAAATATTTAAACGTTATATATAAATATTATATCCAAAAAAGGATGGGACGGTATAATTATGTATAATGCTAAAATAACTTATGCGGGAAAAGTTATTTTAATTTAAAAAATTTTACGACTTAAAAAAATAAAAGGAAATTAAATAACTAAAAGAAAATAACAAGGACCAACTATTATTTCGCGGCCAGATATATATCCCTTATTAATAACAAAAAGAATACGTTAAGAAGTTTTACGAAAACTTATTATACGGGAACCAAGAATTATTCAGAACTACTAAATGACTTTAAGAAAAATAAGCTTTCCAAAAACTCTACCTAATAATTAATAAGGTAAATAAAACCTGTAATATTTATAATAAAGCCAAAGTAACCGGTTATAATCCGTATAGATTGTTACAGCTTACAAACCTACTTAATATAACATGGAATAGTAGAACTTAAGATTTTAGTACAAATTTCCTTCTTTCGAAACACCTAATTAACGGAATCGAATATGATGGAATATAGGTAATTATTAACAGATTTATTATATATGGGTATTTCCTACCTTTTAAAAGAAATATAAGGGCAAAATAACCAGCTAACGCCTTTATTGGACATTATTTAAATAAATACGAAATATCGGAAAAGATTATTACTAACCGAAATAGGCTTATTACATCCAAGTTTAATATTAGCTTTTTTTAATAAATTAATGCGGAGTTTAAATTTAAAATAACATATTACTTTTAAATAAAGGGTTATATAAGATAATTAAATAACATTTTTAAATACTATTTACGGAATTATATATATTATTAATATATCCTAATGGCTCAGTGGTCTTGAGCCTGGGTGTCCTTTTTTCGCGCGCTTGCTGCAGGCCTGGGGAACCTCAGCTTGCGACAGGACGGCTGGTTCGAATCCAGCTTGGGACAACGTGCTCTGGGTGGCGCCAAGCCCAGTGCATGGACCATTTGGGAGCTTCGGCTCCTGCGTTTGTGGCTGGCGACTATTGGAAACTAGTGGTTGGGGGCGTTGGAGCTAGCTGGGGTGCTGTTGCTTTGGAACCAATCAATCGTGTACTATTTCAATTTGTTTATTTATCGTGGCTATGGCCCCTATACGGTTTTTCATCTGGCCCCCCTTGGGTACGGTTTTTGGAATGTGTCCTCCGGTCGCGTCGTGTTATTAATCGTGTATGTATGTATTTGGACGCGTCGCGTATTTAGACGACGACGGTGCATGTATGTACTTACTGCCGTGGACCAGGCGTTAGCTTGTATATAGCTTTAATACCTCATTAATAACACTTTACCTTGTAAAAATATTATTAATATAATAATTCATATAAGTTTTAATTATTTATATAAATAATTTGTAAATATATCCGTTAATAAAGATCTAAGCATATTACCTTATATAACTGTATATAAAGATAAAATAATAACCTAAGGCTTTAAATTATTAATACGTAAGAGATATATTATTATAAGAATAACCTTTTAAATAAAAATAATAGCAATAAATATAAAAACGATATAACCCCGATTACGGACGAAGTTATAATTTTTGCAGCTAAAAAATAATTTTTAATTTTATGTTACTTTCATAATAAACGGTTTTACGTTTCGTTTAATTTTCTTTAAAAATTTATTATTAAAACGTTATAAAAGGGCCGTTAATAACAGATATAATAATTATAACTTTAGCGCTTTAAAACGAAAAAATAATTAGCCTTTACCATTCGAATATAATGCAAATAAGGAAAAGTTTTAGTACAAAAGGTTTTAATCAAATTAATACGAATATTACGAAAGTTGCGTTAATTTGGGCGTAATTTCCTTTTTCTTTTTTCCTTTTAAATACGACGTATTATAATAAAGTTGGTTAAAAAGCTTTAAGGAACCCTTTTATCACAAACGAATAGGTTATTTAGGGTTTTTATCTTTAAGAAAAAAAAATTAAAAAAGGAAATAATGTTATATAATAAAAAGAGGTATCCGTATCGTTAGAAAAATTTATATATATATATTTATATATATTTTAAAACCTATTCTTTTTAACAAAAAGTTAACGATCGGTTTTTTAAGATTATATTTTTTTTATAATTTTATTTATAAGTCTTTTCGGCTTTATAAAATAAATTTTTAATAGGTATGTATTTAATATCTTATAGCCTAATGATAATAATGGCAGGTTACGTTTATATATTCGGTTTTCTGATTATAGAATTATATTCTATATTTTATATTAAAAGTTGTCCGATTAATGTAATACGCATTTCGGATAATTAGTTCCTTTAAAATTCCGTAATTTACCGGCCGGTTATTAAATAGATTTATAAAGTAAAATAATCGGTTAGCTATAAACGCGTGTTTTTTAACCTTATAATCATTTTTAATAATATCTTTATATTACGGAATATACGGAAAGCTTATGTTTTCGACCTATAAGATACTTTCTTTTTTTAAAGTTATTTTCGGTCAAATATTATAATAAAATTTAGGGTTATTTTTTAAATTTTTGCGGGCGTAATAATCGTAATAGTTATTAATGCCAACGTTAATAAACCTAACGGTTTAAAGGCCGGAAATAGTTCGAATATAACGTTCGTATAAGGGTAATAAAATCCATATAAATAGGTTTAATTTTTACTATATTATACGTTTTTTTGGACGTTTATACTATATTGGAACATCTTTTTGATTTAACCGGAAATTAAATTATTCCTTTTAAGTTTTTTAATTTTTTTTTGGTCTATATAAGGTAGTTATGCGCCTAATTAAGTAATTTTACTTATCGGAATAAGTTATATAATTCGTTTTTCGTAACCTAAAAAAAGTCATTTTTTCAGTTTTTAATATTACTTAAAAAGGTAATTTTTTCGTTATATTATACGTTTCGAATAATAATAATCTTATTAATTAACGGGTTCCAGATTTCGTAAATATTTATAAATCGGTAACTGACGAAAAAGTTAATTTTTATGTTAGGATCTCTTTTTTAAATTCTTTTTTATTGCGGTAATAATTATAACGGAAGTTATATAGTCGTATATTTATATATAAGTTTGTTAAAGTTTCCTATTAAGTCTTATAGTACCGTTTTTATATGTTAAGTAAATATAGTAAACTTTTGTTACAATGCAGAAACAGGGGTTCCTATCTTGGAGAAGCCGGCCTTTGGAGTCTGAAGTGGGCTCCTTAAGGCTGATCTTCGGGTAAGGAAAGCTTCGCTTTCCCCGCGCTAAGATATGGTAATCTGGTAAATCTAAGTAATCTACGGACCTGATTATACAGATCATACAAATCTACGACATATTTATTAAATCCAGAATGGATATATAACGGACAGTTTTTTATCTCCATAATAATTATTTAATTTCGCTTTTTAGTTATTAATTTAAATCTTTTATTAAAAGTATCATTTTCCGATTAAAAACAATCCGTATGTTTTTTTAATAAATACTTTATTTATTATATTATTATTACCAATAAATTAAACCCTTTGTTTTAGATAATATTTATAATTTAAATAAATATATAAGAAGTTCGTTATATTTTAATAATTCTTTAATTAATAATTAACCAACAATTTAAAATCTAATTAAATATAAATTCCTTTAAATTTAATAAAAACGATATTATAAATTAATGTTTAAAATATATAATATATTTAATTCCGGTTATTTGTTAATAAAGAATTAATAACCGGATTAAATAATTTACCCCTTATTAAAAAAGTTTTTTAATTAATCGATAATCTGGCATCTATTAATACCAAATTAAAAGTTGAGGAAAATTTGTTTCTTTCCAGTAATAACCTACCCCTACCGCCAAATCGTTTATCGAAGTTTAACCTAAAAAGTTCGACCAAAAAAGAAAAGTAAAAAAAAAACCGCGACATAAAGGCCGGAAAAGGAAAAAATAGGAAATTTATGGTTGAAAAACAATTGGACTTTATAACTGAAAAAGTTATGAAACTTAAATAAAAAACGCCAAATTCGCTTAATAAAGTAATAAAGTTCCTATACCCGCTTTAAAAACTACCGCTTCCCGTTTAAAAAACTTAACCCCCCCTTGATTTAATCGAGATCAAAAGGAATTATGCCCTTTTCCTCCTATTACAGAATGCTTAAAGTTAAGGGCTATAAATTAATTCCTTTTAAGCCTTATAATGGATCCATTAGCGTAAAAAAATTCTTAATTAAGGCCAGATTTTAGCTTAAGTAATACAAAATCTTTTTAACGGAAACTTACTAGAAAATAATAGTTATTTCGCCATTATTTGCTGGAAAACTGCTTAATTAATTCGAACCTACCCTTAAAGTTTATCAAACAAATTCACCCGATAATTATTTTAATATTACTAATTATATTTTTAACGATTCTGAAAACTTTAAAAAACGAAGATAAATTTTATTCGGAAAAATAGATAAATAATAATATACGGTTAAATAAATATATAACCTTAAATAAGTTATTTTAATAGCTAAATATACGATTACGTTTAACCGTTTAATACCCATCTTTAGGTTATTATAAATTACGTTATTTTTTTTATAACGGCTTAAAACCTTAAAATAAGCATAAAATATTTAAGGTACCTATAACCGGACCTTTCGAAAATTATATTAATAAGGTTGTCATCGCCGACCGACGTGTTTTTATTCGGTACCTTAAAAAAAGAAACCGGCAAACGAAATAATAACGAACGTTCTAGTAATAAAAAAATGGATAAATTCCAAAAAGAAACTAATACCGTTTTAAAGGAATCCAAAAAAGATAATTCCAAAGTTAAATATTTTAACTATAATAAAAAGGGCCATTTTAAAAACGAATATTACTTTTTACCCACAAGAAACTTCTGAAAAAATTAATTTTCCCAGCCTAAAAAAAAGGTCCGCGAGGCCGAACGAAAAACAGGAAGGAAAAGGACAAAGGAAAAGTAAGCCTTATTGCCGCAAACTAGGAAATTATTATTATTATAACCGGCAGGTTTAAAAACGACAACCTAGAATAAACAAACTATATTAATTAAAACAATTATAACGGTTAAAAATGATAAATACTATGCAGGATTAATAACTTTTACAATAACTATTACTTTAGGATATATTTACCACCTTGATATATAAAAATATAAGGTATATAACCAAAATGTTAAATTACGAAAGACTTTCGGTAATTCCGGATAGTTATTTTCAAAATATTATATTCTTCCAAAATATACGGGATATTTTAAAATCTTAATAAATAATTATAGGCTTTTATATTTTATTGCTTACCAGAACCATAATTATTTTATCCCTTTACATACTAAAAAGCATAACGATTTTTGGCCAGGATATAACAAAAAAACGTTTATAAAACCAGATAATAAATGCAGAGGCATAAAAACCCCTTAATAGCCAGATTACCTTAGGTTTTGTTACCTATACCCAAAATCAAAATAAAGCTGGAAAGTTATAACGTCAGGATATTTGTATTATTTTCTAATATTTTGCATTAAATACGAACATCTAGTTATAAGAATATCTCTTTTAAAGGTTTACTTTTCCAAACCCCTAATTCGTAAGATTTAAGGCCCAGAAAAAGGCTAAAAGAAAATAATTACCTTTAAATACCAATTCGGTAATAAGAATTGGTTTAAATATAGGGATAATTATTATACTAAGCATGTAACTAAAAAAGTACGCGAATAGAAACGCCTTTTAACCCTTAAAACATATTAGTTTGAAAATTACAAAGGCCTTCGAAAATAAGGTGCCGAAAAGGCTTCATATATAAAACGTTATGCGAAATAAAGGAGGAATACGGAATTAAATCGAGATTTTTTTTTTATAAAAACTAAATATTTAACGCTATAATTGACTTTAAAGCAAAAGAAAACTTTATTTTCCTTAAGGTAGCCGAAAAATATTAAATCCTTTATAAATACAAGTAACAGTTATAAAAAGTTACAAATAATCGATAAAAGTTTATTTATTTATAATAACGGCCAAATCTTTAAAGAAATAAAAAAATTCGCGTTTTAAATATAAGGATACTTAGAACGAATTATTTTCGATATCGCCGATATCTTAAAATACGACAGCATTTTGGGAATAGTATGATTTCGTTCCAGTAACCCACGAATTAATTAGTAATATTAAATATTTTTATGCAAGGTTGATATAGGTTCAAGCCTTATTTTCCAGGCTGAGCCAAATACACAGAAAATCATTACACATATAATCCATACGATAGATACTATACCCAGTATCTTCGAATACGATAACTGATTAATGGTTTTCACGGTTAAGATAGATTGTATACCTCAGCCCCATAGAACCTCACTCTAAAGCAGATTGATGCGTGATTGCCGATAAGCTTCGACTCTGATAAACCTTATGCCAGCTGGCTGGTTCCGCATGGTCGCAGTAAACCTTAAGAATAAACCTCATTAAATATTTTTATAAAGTAATTTTAAAAAAAAACTTTTATAAAATCTGTTACGGAATTAACAAAGCTAAAATTTTTAACTTAATGTTAATAATACTTTTTAAATATCGACAGTTTAAAATTTCTTTTAAAAAACGAACCCGAAAAGAACTGTTTAATTATAATTAATAGATTATAAAATTCTTATAAAGAAAGGATATTACCCAAAACTTTATTAAAATTATTACTCTCCTTTAAGAAGACGTAACCGTATAGATAATTGGATAAAATAATAGATTACTACCTTAATTCCTGTACTTTATTAAAACCTATCCCTTTCGTAGTTCTTATCCATGTCGATTTTTGTCGGAATTCTAGAGATTTTCCGTAATCCGGAGCAGCCGGGCAAACCATCGTTCGTAATTTTCTAATTTGCATTATTCCAAAATCTAAACTTTAAAGTTTTCGAACCGGTTTTTATTTTCCCCGTTTAATTTTGTTAATAATATTTCCATAATTTTTAAATTATTCGGCATAAGTTCTTTTAAAGATTTATTATAATAACCTTTACATATTAAATCGTATCTGAAAATTAAAAGCCGAAATCGACCCTTTAAGGATAGATTTTCTGATTCGATAATAATGTCGATAAATTTACCGCATCCGGTAGCCTTTTGGGGATTTTGTACCGTAAAAAAAAATGGTTTTTTTTAGAAATCTTACGGTTACGGATTACCGGTATTATATATTCGAAATTACGCGGTATGTTTAGTTATTATAATAAAGCTATAGGAATAAT
The DNA here is from genome assembly GCA_004155925.1 of Monosporascus sp. MG133. Taxonomy (NCBI): domain Eukaryota; kingdom Fungi; phylum Ascomycota; class Sordariomycetes; order Xylariales; genus Monosporascus; species Monosporascus sp. MG133. The sequence goes on along the minus strand of QJNX01000018.1, from coordinate 261,808 downwards.
TAAAGCCAGAGAGGGCTTATATAGCCTTTTATGCGCACTTAAGGTTTACCCCTAAGGTTTATTTTTACGGTTTATCCTTAAAGTTTATTTTTTTCAGGTTTATCCTTAAGGTTTATTCTTAAGGCTTATCCTTAAGGTTTATTGCAGCCAGCTGGTATAAGGTTTATTAAAGTCGAAACTTATCGGCAACCACGCATGAGTCTGTTTTAGAGTAAAGTTCTGCTTCAGAATAAGGTTCTATAGGACTAAGGTATATAATCTATCTTAACCGTAAAAACTATTAATCAGTTATCGTATGCGAAAATACTGGATATAATATCTATCGTATAGATTATATGTATAATAATTTTCTGTGTATTTAGCTCAGCCTGGAAAATAAGGCTTAAACCTAGATTAACCTTGTATTAAAATTATTACATAAACCCGAAAAAAGTTAAATCTTTTTAAAAAAAACTTTTAACGAAACCTTAAAAAAAGATATATTTAAAAATCTAATTTATTTATAATATATCCAGTTATAATAATACCAGAAATAGAAGATAGCAAAATTAAAATGGATAAGGATAAAAATTTAATATACCGACGAATTTATAATTATTAATAAGTAAATAATATTATTATAAGGTTAGTAAATATTATAAGGAAAATTATTTATAAAATTAAATAATTTATAACCTGAAATTTGCGAAATAGTTATTTTGTAGTTTATATAATTAAAAGCGAAACAAAAAAACCGGGTTTAAATTATTTATAAGTATTATAAATATAAGCTCATATTATAAGGGTTAATTCATACTGTAATTAGCTTCTGATGTATAGTTATTATTATTCTTCGAAAATTTAAAAAAAGAATTATACTCGTTTATTTAAATAATATTCTTATTTATACCGAAATTTTAAATGATTATAAAAAATTTATTATCTAAATACTTAAGGCCCCCGAAAAAGTTGACCTGCTCGTAGATATTCAAAAAAACATATAGCATACTTAAAAATTAAACTTTTTAAACATTATTATTACTTCCAGATAAATTTAAATCTAAAAATTTAAATTAAAAGCTATTTAAAACTAGCCCATTTTTAATAAAGTTATTATTATTAATATCGGTTAACTTTTAAGATTTACCGGCTATATGCAATTTTTAATAAAGGATTATGGCAAACTTGCAAATTCTAGAATAAAACTTAATACCAAAAAATAAATTAAAAAAGAATTCGAATTTTTAAGAAATAGTAAAAAAGGGTTTTTAAAAATTTAAAAATAAAATTATTAACGCACCGGTAATTAGGTTACTAAATTATAACAAAAGAAAAAGATTTGAAATAAACATTTTAAATTATAATCTTAAAATAGTTTTAAAGTAATTAAAAAGTAACGGAAAATAGTAATTAATAACTTATTTTTTATAAATTTTTAAAAACGCAGAATTTAAATATCCAATTTTTAACAAAAGGTTACTAATAATTATTTTAACATTTAAAAAATACTAACCCTTTTTAACGGTATTAAAAAATTATTTAAAAATTATTTTGATTACAAAACTCTTATTCGATTTATAACGACTTAAAAACTAAATAAATGGCATGAAAGATAAATAGTTCTTTATCCAAGTTTAATTTTAAGATTTATTATATTAAAAGCAAAAAAATACCCAAGCGGATATTTTAAACCGAAAAGAGAATTAAGATTCGAAAATATTTAAACATTATATATAGATACTATATAATAAGAACGATAGGATAATACAGCTATATATAACTCTAAAATAACTAATTTTAAAAATATTAACTTAATTTAAAGGTTTTACGACTTAAAGGACTAAAAAAGAATTAAATAACTGAAAAGAAATAACAAAAACTAATTATTATTTTATAGCAAAACTTATATCCTTTATTAATTATAAAAGGAATTTATTAAAAGTTTTTAAGAGAACTTTTTGTACGGATACCAAGAAATATTTAAAATTACCAAATAATTTTAAAAAGATATAATTTTTTAAAACTTTACTAAACGGTTAAATAAATAATCAAAAATTTAATATTTATAATAAAGTTAAAATAACTGGTTATAAACCTAATAAATTATTACAGCTTCCGGATATACCTCATAAAATATAAAATATTATAAGCTAGGATTTGATTATTAATTTCCCTATATCGAAAAACCTAATTACTGGAATTAAGTGTGATACGGTAAAGGTAATTATTAATAAATTTCCCAAATATAAGTATTTTTTCCCTTTAAAAAAAGTCTAACGGCAAAATAACTGGCTTATGCCTTTATTCGATATTACCTTAATAAATATAAAATAAAATAAAAGACTTTTTAACAGAAATAAATGTTTTATTTTGAAATTTAGTATGAACTTTTTTAAGTAAATTCAGTCTAAGTTTAAGTTTTTAATAACTTATTAGCCCTAAATAAATGGTTAAATAAAATAATTAAATTAAACTTTAAAATAATATTTCTGAAATTATGTAAATTATTAATAAAATAATTTAATTAAGTTTTTACTATTTATATAAATAGTTTATATTATGTTCGTTAACGAGTATATAAACGTATTATTTTATATAACTATATATACGTATAAAGCAATAACTTAACGACTTAAGTAATTAATACGTCAGTTACCAATTATTATTACGGTAGTTTTACGAATAATAATAATAATAATAAAAATTAAAATATTATAAGCCCAATTTTAAACTAAATTAAAATTTTTGGAGCAAAAAATGGCCTAATATTATAATAAGAAAAAAATTAAGGGATTAATTTTAAAAAAAAGAAATAAGGTTTTTTTATTACGTTAAAAATAAAATGTAATATTGAACCTTTTAGAAATTTAAACGAAAAAATTTAACGCTCAGCTTAATTTTAAAAATTTTGGACCGTTTAAAATTAAAAAAGTTATTTTAAGGATTAATTATAAACTGTTATTACTTGAAACCATAACAATATATCTTATATTTAATACTTCCTTAATAAAACCAGCCTTAAAAAACGTTTCGTTTGAAAAAAAATTTCGAAATCGAAAAAGACGATAATAAGTTCGAAATCGAAAAGACATTAAATTTTTAAATGGTTAAAGATAAAATCCAGTACTTAATTAAATAAATAAATTACCTACTTAAGGATAATATATAGGAACTATTTAAGTACCTAACGAATACGATGGACCTGGTTAAGGATTTTTATCGACAGAATCCTAACCGACCGTTTCCAGCCCGGTTAAGGTTGTAAGCGATAAAGGTTCCCCGTTTAAATCCAAACTTCCGGCGTTCTAATCGCAAGAAAACGTTTTTATTATAGTATTTATTTTAAAAGCTAATGAAGTTTGTTCCGTTTTTACGTAACGTTATTCCTTTTCTAACCTTTTCCGTTTTTTTAATTAATCCAACATTAAACCTTTTTTTATATTTGTTAGGGCCTTTTTAAAGAAAAAAAGTTTTGTTAAAAACGTAGCCGCTTTAACCTTCCGATACTCTTTATCGATTTTTTATTTTGTTTACGACGCTTTTGTTTTATAACCTTTTAGTACGGTAAAACTTTATCGTTTAACATACGTTATTTTTTTATAACCGTTTTTGCGTTTCGTTAATTTTCTTTAAAAAGTATATGGTTAACACGTTATAAGATAAACGTTGGTAATAAATATAATAATCACAGTTCGAGTATTTTAAAAAGTAAAAATATTCGAATTCGTTGAAACGAATATAGTTGGAATAAAGGAAGGCTTTAATTCCAAAGTTTTTGATTATTATAACCTTAATATCGCGAGAATCGCGTTAATTTATGCGTAGTTTTTTTTTTCTTTTCTTTTTTTTAATTCAACCTATTATAATAAAATTAATTAAAAAGTTACGAAAAACCTTTTTAATAAAATAAAAGGCTACCTATGGTTTTTATTTTTAGGATAAAGACTTTGAGAGAGGGGAAATGGTGTTACAGTACAGGAATAAGGATTTGTATTTAGGAGAAGCCGGCCTTTAAAGCTTGGAGTAGGTTTTTTGGGGCTGATTTTCGGATAGGGAAAGCCTGGATTTCCCCGTGCCAAAATATGGTGATCTGGTGGATCTGGGTAATCTGGCCACCAATTTATATAAATCACATAGATTTACGATATATTTATTAAATCCTGAATGCATATATAACGGACGGTTTCTTAGGTAGATAATATTTATTTAGTTTTGCTTTTTAACTATCAATCTAAGTTTTTAATCAAAGGTATCGTTTTCCGATTAAGGGAAGAGTCCGCAAACCTTTTTAACGAATACCTTATTTATTATGTTATTGTTAAGTGCAAATTAAGACCCCTATTTCGGACACTGTTCATACTTCCAAGTGGATGCATAACAGGTTCGTTACAACTTTATATAAGTTTTGTTAAAAGAAAGCATATTTAAAGATACGGTTATATAAATATATTATTATTTTAAAATTGTATATAATTTAAAACGAGGGTAATTTAATGTTATTTTATATTATAATCTTTTTTTAATTATACTCTTTAAACGTTTTGTACCCCGGTTTTGGGCTGGGGTATGTAGTATTAAAGCTTTAAGTCTGATATTAAAAGAGGCGATTAGAATATATTTCGAAGGGGATAAATTTTTAAAGTTTTGTTGTTATATTTAAATACTTAAAGGGAGACTTTATCCTAATTTTTTAAAGCTTTTAAAAGGTATCGGAATATTATAGTAATATATTTTGCTTTCGATATTGAAGATAAATATCCTAAATATAACCTCAGTATTTGTTAATTACAAATATAACGTATTTATATCCTTTAAGGTTTTTTTTTAAAATTTCTAAAATGAATAGGAATGGGTTATTTTAAACGGAACGTTTTTTTTTTTCTGTTTTCTCCGTATTTATTTTTTTCATCTGTTTAATATTCGACCGTTATTAAATTCTTTAAGCGGATTTCCTTAATATAAAATTATAATTAAGCTATTATTTTGGGCCTTAGGCATTTTAATTTTAGATGCTATCGTACCGTTACCTTTTTATTTCTTTATTAATTAATTATTAATGATACGTTTTTATACTAATGTTATTATTGTTTAGTTAAAGCGGAAATCTTTTAGGGCTTTTTTAAGGAACGTATAAAAGTTTTAGGGTAATATATAATATAGGTTTAGGTAGACTTATAGCGCATATTTTACGTATTTAACTTTTAACGTCTTCGTTTATTATTATTATGACTTGCTTAAAAGTTTTTACGATTATTACGTTTCGACCTTTTTTTAAAGGTTTTATCATGCGGTTAGTTATTAGTATTCTTGGTTCGTTCCTTATTAGGATCGTTTTAATTTAAGGGGTTTATAAGAGCCCTTTAAAAGGTTAAAAATGTTATTTTAACGTTTTTTGTTACCTGTTATAAATTCGTTATAGCTTAATGGTTTAAAAGGTTAATTTTAATTTTTAAGTAATTAGTCGGTGATTTTTTCAGATTTTATTTTCCTTAAAAAGTATAAATAATTTCGATTAATTAGGCGTAATCGGTATTATTATTATATATAATTAATTCGTTTAAATAACTAGCATAATTATTTCGGGAACCCCGTAACGTTAGCTTTAAGTTCTGATTTTTTGTTATTTCGTTATTTATTTATTAAACTTTTTAATAACTTTCGAAACTTGTTTTAATCGTTTTTTATCTTTGCGTTTAATATTTATAAGTAATCGATTATTATACACTATTCCGGATTGTTATAATTTGGCGTTCCAGTTTGTAAAATCGTTATTTAAGGTTAAATAAGTTCAATTAATTAATTAAAAATATTATCCAAAACTTATTCTTTAAATTAGATAGTATTTTTCGGAAAATTTTATATTTTTAATTTAGGTAAATATAAGTCGTAAAACTTTGGTTCTAAGTTTGTTTGCTTTCGGTCGTTATTTCGAAGGTATTTAAAGGATAACCCGTTTAATCGACCTTTTCGATTTATATAATTCTTTCGGAAAATAAACTAACTGCCTACGTTAACTAGCGAAATCGTTTTTTTGGATAGGAGGTTATATCGGGCGGCGTAGGTTTGATAAGTTATGAAAGGTTTTAATTATAGTTAACATATTTTTATAAATTATATCCTTTAGCTTTAATAATAATTTCGTCCTTAAATTTATTCCAGTTTTTAAAACTGTTATATATAATTCCGAACGTTATCGGTATTATTGTTATTATAGCTAATAAAGGATATAAATATTTATTATTAATATATAGCTTATATCGTTTGAATAATAGTTAATTAATTAATAATAACGCAAATTAAACCAAAAAACTTTAATTATTAGATATAGGGGTTATTAGTTATGTTATATTGTATAACTAGTTGTAGGCGTTTTAAAACGCGTATTGCATTTTAATGTAATCTGTCCACGGAACATATATGGTCCGATCAGAGGGAGCCTTTCCGCATATAGAGTGCTAGTGCAACCCCTGCTAGCTGACACCTGTCGCAAGCTGAGATTTCCCAGGCCTGCAGCAAGCGCGCGAAAAAAGGACACCCAGGCTTACGACCACTGAGCCATTAAGACTTATTGGTCTTTATATTATCCTATTAATATTTCTTTTTTAAAATTACCGGAATAATATTAAACTATATATAAGACCTTCGTAATAATTTACGTTATATAAACGTATAACGAACCTGTCATATAACCACCTAGGGGTATAAGCAGTATCCGAAATGGGGGTTCTTAATTTGCAGGTAATAATAGCATAATAAATAAGGTGTTCGTTAAAAAAGTTTGCGGATTTTTCCCTTAACTAAAGAACGGTATAGTTACCTTTAGTTAAAAGCTTAAATTAATAATTAAAAAGCGAAATTAAACAAATGCTATTTATATAGGAAACTGATCGTTATATATCCGTTTTGAATTTAATAAGTATATCGTGGATTTGTATAATTTATGTGATTTAGTTAGATTACTTAAATTATTTAAATTATTTGGATCTTAACGCGGGAAAGTTAAACTTTTTTTTGCCCGAAATTTACCCGGTCGGAATCTTTTTTTAGGACTTCCGAAAATAAGTTTCTTTAAGACGGAAACCTTTATTCCTGTATTATAATATTATTTCCCCTTTTTAAGGATTTTTGTTCCAAAGATAAAAACCGTAAGTATTTTTTTTGTTTTGTTAAAAGGGTAATTCCTTAATTAATTTTATTATAATAAATCGAATCGAAAAAGATAAAAAAAAATTATAATTACGTTAGTAAAAGTTTTATGTTAATCGTGCAGAAAATATTAAAAAGTTTGGTTTAAATATTAATTCCTGTTCGAATTGTACTTATTTTAAGGAAAAAAAGTATTTTTTTGTAAAGGATATCCCGAATTATAATTATTGCATTCGTTATTAACGTTTCGTATATAACGTTCTGGAAATAAATTTTTTATCGAAAATTAAAAAAAAATATAATCGTTTATAAAAAAAGTAACGGAAGGTAAAAAATATTTTAATCGTATATTAAAAAAAAACGAAAGAGTTCGTTAGTCGATTAAAACGTTTTCGTTTTTAACGGGAAATTTTAAAAAAGAAAGTTATCGTTATTTTAAAGGAAAGATTTAAATAAAATTAATTAGAAAATTAAAAAAAGGTAAAAAAAAAATAATGGCATATTAAAGCGGAGTAAGCGTAATTTACTTTTAAGATAAACGTAGCAATAAAAGCGTTTATTTTTTTTGGCTAAATTGCCGAAGGTTTGGATTTAGGCGGGGGACCGTTATTACTTATAACCTTAGCCGTATTAAAGACGGTCGGTTAGGATTTTGCCGACGAAAATTCTTAACCAGGTTTATCGTATTCGTTAAATGTTTAATTAATTCTTATATGTTATCTTTAAGTAAGTAATCCATTTATTTAATTAAATACTGGATTTTATTTTTGATTATTTTAAAATCTAGTATTTTTTCGATTTCGTATTTGTTATCGTCCTTTTCGATTTCGAGGTTTTTTTTAAACGGGGCGTTTTTTAAAGCTGGTTTTAATAAGGAAATATGGAATATAAGGTATATTTTTATAATTTTGGGTAATAATAATTTATAATTAATTTTTAAAATAACTTTTTTAATTTTAAATAAGTTAATTTTTTTAAAATTAAATTTGTTATTAAGTTTTTTCGTTTTAATTTAGGAAAAATTTAACGTTATATTTTGTTTTTGTCGTAATAAATAAATTTTATCTTTTTTCGTTAAAATTAGTTCCTTAATTTTTTTTTTATTATAATACTAGGTTATTTTTTATTGTAAAAATTATAACTTAATTTAAAATCTGGTTTATAACGTTTTAATTTCCGTTACCATTATTTTTGTTCGTAAAATTACTGTAATAATAATTAATATTTTATGTATTAATTATTTTGGTTATTAAGTTGTTACGTCGTATTTATATATAACTATATAAGGTAATAAATTTATATCTTTATTAACGGACGTATTATAAATTATTTATATAAATGGCAAAAGTTTAACTTAATTATCCTGTTAATAATTAATATAACTTTATAAATATTATTTTAAAGTTTAGTTTAATCGTTTTATTTAATTATTTATTTAGGGGTAATAAGTTATTAAAAATTTAAGTTTAGTACCGATTTGCTTAAAAAAGTTGGTATTAAATTTCGACGTAAAAAGTTTGTTTCGATTAAAAATAATTTTTTTTGGTACTTTATGTTTATCGAAATAATATCGAATAAAGGCATAAGTTAATTATTTTGCCGTCGTAATTTTTTTAAAGGGTAAAAAGTATTTATATTTGGTAAGTTTATTAATAATTACCTATATCGTATCGTATTTAACCTTAATAACGGGGTTTTTCGATATAAAAAAATTAATAATAAAATTTTAAGTTCTGGTATTTTATATTTTATCAGATATTTTTATAGGTTGTAATAAATTATATAGTTTATAACGGGTTACTTTTATCTTATTATAAATATTATAATCCTTAATTATTTATTTAATTATTTGGCGGAATTTTGGAAAGTCGTATTTTTTTTAAAATCGTTTAATAATTTTAAATATTTTTTGGTATTTATATAAAGGATTTTTATGGAATTTTTTAACGAATTTTTTTTGTTACTAGCAGGGAATATAAATTTTGCCGCGAAATAATAATTAATTTTTATCGTTTCCTTTTAATTATTTAATTTCCTTTCGCTTTTTTAGGTCGTAAAAATTTCTGAATTTAACTAATTTTTCTGGAGTAAGTTATTTTAAGGTTATATATAATTATATTATTTTATTATCCTTACGATATAATACTTGTATATATCGTTTGGAAACTTTTAAGTTATAATTTCCTTTTCGATTTAAAATATTTGCTTAAATATTTTTTTTGCTTTTAATATGGTAAATTTTAAAGTTGAATTTGGATAAGAAAATTATTTAATTTTCGTAACGTTTATTTAGTTTTTGTATCGTTATGAAATAAGTAAGATTTTTATGATCGGAGTAGATATTAAATAATTTTTTAATCTTATTAAGGAAAGGTTTTTATTCCTTTAAGGCGTTAATAATAACGAATAATTTTTTGTTATAAATCGGGTATTTAAGTTTTATATTTCGTAGTATTTTAAAGTAATACGTTATAAGGTATTATTTGTTATTTTTTTGTTATTTTAAGATAATACTTAATATATAATTCGACGTATTTATTTTTAAGCGTTTTTTTTTGTTTAGATCCGGTAATCGTATAATAAGTTTGTTAATAATTACGTTTTTTAACGCTTAAAACGTTTCTTTAATTTCCTTAGGAAGTTTAAATTTTTTTTTAATATATTCCTTCGTAATAAGCTTAATTAAAGGATTAGCAAGTTTGCCGTAATCCTTTATTAAGTGCCATACGTAACCAGTAAATCCTAAAAATTAACGGATGTTAGTAACGGTAGTTTTGTCGGGAATAGGTTATTTTTTAATTGCTTTTAATTTGGAATTTTGGATTTAAATTTGTTTAAGGGTAAGGGTAAAATTTAAAAAGTTTAGCTTTTAGGTATACCAAACGTTTTTTTTTGCATTTATTAGCAAGTTAACTTTTTTAAGTATTTTTAATATTTAAGTAATATACTTTTTATGCTTTTTTAAAGTTTTTAAGTAAATAAAAATATTGTCCAAATAAACGAACATAAATTAATTTAAGAATTTACGTAAAATAATTATTAATATATGTTAAAAATTAATTAGGGTATTAGTTAATCCAAAAGGTATAACCCGGTATTCGTAATATTCGTAAATTATTTTAAAGGCGGTTTTTTATTTTTTATTTTTAATTATTCGAATTAGGTAATAACCGTTTAATAAATCCAGTACTGTAAATTATTTGGCTTTGTTAACATTTTCCCTTATGGTATTTATTAATATTAAAAGATATTTATTTTTTACGGTAATATCGTTCAGTTGGCAATAATTATGGATTCGTTAATATATTAAATTTCCGTTTTTATCGATTTTAATTTTGCCGTTTTTTATTTTTGGTATCATAATTATAAAATAACCTACGGGTAATTCGGATTTTTGGATATAATTTTTAACCAAGTTTTTTTAAAAACTTTTTTAAAAAGTTTTAATTTTTTTAAGGTTTATATAATAAATTTAATAAAGCTTTAAGTAATATCCTTTTTTAATAAGAATTTTATAATCTTATTAATTATGGTTAAATAATTCCTTTCGGGTTCGTTTTTTAAATAATTTTTTGAACCGTCGATATTTAAGGGGTACTGTTAATATTAAATTAAAAACTTTAATTTTTTTAATTATGTAACAAATTTTATGGGATTTTTTTTAAAAGTTATTTTATAAAAATATTTATTTTTTCCAGTTAATACGTAAATTACTGGAACGAAATTACGGTATTTTTAAAATAATATCGTATCCTAAAATATCGGTAATATTAAAAATAATTCGTTTTGAATATTTTTATATTTAAACCTTAAATTTTTTTATTTTTTTAAGAATTTAACCGTTATCGTAAGTAAATAAACTTTTATTAATTATGCGTAACTTATAAGATTATTACTTATATTTCCAAGGAATCTGGTACTTTTTGGTTACTTTAAGGGAAATAAAATTTCCTTTTATTCCGGAATCGATTATAACGTTAAATGTTTTATTATTATAATAAATGGGGATTTTTATCTGACTCCGTATTTTTTTTTATGTTTCGTATAAGGTTTTATATATGGGGGCTTTTCGGTACCTTATTTTCGAAGGCCTTTGCCGTTTTTTAACTGATATATTTTGGGGGTTAAAAAACGTTTTTATTTACGTACTTTCCGGGTTACATATTTAGTGCAATAGTTATCTATATATTTAAATTATTTTCTGTTACCGAATTAACAGGTAAAGATAATTATCTTTTTCTGGTTTTTCCTTAAATTTTGTACGTTACGAATTATTAAGTTAAAAAGGTAAACCTTCGAAAGAAATATTTCCATAACTAAAAAGTCGTACTTGTTGTACGGTATTAGCGCATAATATAAGCATCCTTGCGCTATCGCCTTTTAGCTTTGCTTTAATTCGGAATATAGGTAACAAAACTTAAGGTATTTTAGTTACTGGGGGGTTTTTATGCATTTGCATTTATTATTTAGTTTTATAAGTATTTCCTTATCATACCTTAGCCAAAAGTTGTTATCTTTTTTAATTCGTTAATAAATAAAGTAATTATGATTATAATAAATAATAAAATGCAAAAACTTATAATTATTTACGGGTTTAAGGTATGTTATATATTCCGGCAAAATATAATATTTTAAAAATAATTATCCATAATTATCGAAATCTTTTCGTAATTAACCGTTTTGGTCGTATATTTTATACTTTTATATATCGAGGTAACAAATATATTTTAACGTAATAATTATTTTAAAGCTTGCTCGTCCTAGATAATATTTGCAAGTTCTGGTTATAGCATTTTTGTAAATAATGTAATTTTTATTATTTGGATTGTTATTTTTGGTTTTGTTAATCGTAATAATAGTAAATTTTTAATTAGCGGAAATAATATTTACTTTTTTTTTATCCTTATTTTCGTTATTTATATTTCGTTTAACCGCGCGGAATTTTTTTTTAAGCTAAAAAATTTTATTCCTTTAAAAATTTTTTTAAAAATTTCCCCTTTTCGGTAAAAAGTAATATTTGCTTTTAAAATAACCTTTTTTGTTATAATTAAAATATTTAACTTTAAACTTATTTCTTTTGGATTCCTTTAAAATAACGTTAGCTTTTTTTTAGGATTTATTTTTCGGTTTTTTATTATTACTGGAACGTTTATTACCATTTCGTCTGCCGGTACCTTTCTTTTTAAGGTATCGATTAAAAATACGTCGGTCGGAAATAATAACCTTATCGACGTATTCCTTAAAAGGTTTTTCCTTAGGGACTTTAAATATCTTATTTTTAACTTACTTTTTTAAGCCGTTATAAAAAAAGAAAAATAACGCTTTTTCCGGTAATTTGGAAATAATTATTAATCGATTAAATTCGGTTACGTATTTTACAGCAAACGTAATTTATTTTAAATCGTATATCTTTTTGATTATATATTATTATTTATCGGTATTTCCGTATAAGGTTCGTATTCGTTTTTTAAAATGCTTATAATCGTTAAAAACGTAATTAATAACGTTTAAGTAATTATCGGAGGAATATATTAAGTAATTATTAAAAATAGGTTCGAATTAATCGAATATTTTTTTAACAAATAATTAAAAAATGGCTATAACCTTTTAATAATTTTCCGTTAAAAAACTTTCGTATTATTTAAGGTAAAGTTTGGCCTTAACCAAAAATCCTTTTATATCCGTAATCTTATTATAAGGTTTAGGAGTAATAAGTTTATAACCCTTAATATTAAACATTTTATGATAAATAAAAGGGGGTATAATTCTTTTTCGTTTTCGGCTAAATAACAAAAGGGCAAAAATTCGTAAATAAGGGGCAGGTATTTCGAAAAAGGAAGCTGGAATTTTTAGATAAAAAATAACTTTTGGTATAACAAAAGCCCTTTTTAATTATTAAACGAATTTAACGTTTTTTTTCTGGAATTTTACAACTTTTTCGGCCATAAGGTTTAATTATTAATCGGTCGTAAACTTTCTTTTTTTTCCCGTATTTACGGTAAGAACTTCCTTAATTTCCTTTTCGTGATTTAACTTTTTAAGTCGTATTTCGATAATTTCCTTTATTTCCTTAAAAGTAAGGGTTAGTTACTGTTAAAAAAAAGAAAACTTTTTCTGGCCTTTAGTTTTGGTAACCTTTAGTAACATATTATCGATTAATTAAAAAATTTTTTCGATAAAAAATAATTTATGTAATCCGGTTATTAATTTTTTACTAATTAGTAACGGGGATCGAATATATTATTTATTTACTAAACGTCGTTTTATAATATCGTTTTTATTAAGTTTAAGAAAACTTATACCCGATTGGACTTTAAATTATTCGTTAACTATTAATTAAAAAATTATTAAAATATAACGAACTTATTATATAACTACCTAAGGGTATAAGTAATATCCGAAATAAGGGTTTTTAATTTATAGGTAACAATAACATAATAAATAAAATGTTCGTTAAAAAAATTTGCGAATTTTTTTTTTAATTAAAAAACGGTATAATTACTTTTAATTAAAAGTTTAAATTAATAATTAAAAAGCGAAACTAAATAAGTATTATCTATATAGAAAACCGATCGTTATATATCCGTTCTGGATTTAATAAGTATGTCGTAAATTTATATGATTTATGTAATTTAATCAGATTACCTAGATTACCTAGATTACTTGGATCTTGGCGCGGGGAAACCAAGCTTTTCCTTGCCCGAGGTTTACCCGGTCGGAACCTTTTCCTAGGACCTCCGAAGATAGGTTTCTCCAAAACGGGAACCCCTGTTCCTGTACTGTAACAAAACGTAACGTTGGTAAATCTTTAATGTTTGAAAATAATACGTTTATTTTCTTATATCTTTTAATCGGTATAAAACTTTTTTCATATTTATTTAATTACCATAAATCGTTAACTTATAATTTCGAACACGTACATTGGGCGGCGCCAAGCTCATTGCACGGACCATTCTAGGAGCTTCGGCTCCTGCAGCGTGGCTGGCGACTATCGGTTTGTGGTTGGGGGCGTTGGAGCTTAGCGGGGGCTCTGGAACCAATCAATCGTGTAATTTTCCATTTGTTTGTTACCGTGGCTATGACCCCTACTGGTTTTTCATCCGGCCCCCCTGGGTACGGTTTTTGGAGTGTGTCCTCCAGTCGCGTCGTATTACCTATCGTGTATGTATGTATTTGACCGCGTCGCGTGTCTAGACGACGACCGTGCATGTACGTACTTACTGTCGTGGACCAGGCGTCAGCTTGTATAAAGCTTTGATACCTTATTAATAACACTTTACCTTGCATAATTTCCAACTTTATTAAGAAGGTTAAAAATATATATTGTTAACCTTAATTTTAAAATAAATAAATTACTTAAAGTATAATATATAACGTTTACCATATTTTATTAAATATAAATTAAAAGATACCTTAAGCTTTTATTAAATAATTAATCTTTTTATAGTTTTTAATAAACGGTAGATCTTTTCCTTTAGGCATTAGTCGACGGAAATTCGGCCTTTAATAGATTTTATTATCTTATCGTTCAAACAGATTGTTACAGCACAAGAACAGGGGTTCCTGTTTTGGAGAAACCGGCCTCCGGAGCCTGGTGTGGGCTTCTTACGGCTGATCTTCGGGTGAGGAAAGCTTGGCTTTCCCCGCGCCAAGACGTGGTGATCTGGTGGATCTGGTGGATCTGGAGGTAGATTTAACAGATCTTACAGATTCACGATATACTTATTAAATCTAGATGGATATATAATAAAGGTTTTTTATATAAATAATACTTATTTAATGTCGCTTTTTAATTATTAACTTAAATTTTTAACTAAAGGTAATTATATCGTTTTTTAAGGAAAAAGTTTATAAATATTTATAACGAATATTTTATTTATTAAATTATTACTACTTATAAATTAAGAACCTTTATTTCGGATATTGCTTATATTTTTAAGTGGATATATAACAAGTTATAACGAACCTGTTATACATCCACCTGGAGGTATAAGCAGTATCTGAAATGGGGGTTCTTGATTTGAAGGTAACAATAGCACAATAAATAAGGTGTTCGTTAAAAGAATTTACGAACTTTTCCCTTAATTAAAAAACGGTACAGTTGCCTTTAGTTAAAAGCTTAAATTGATAACTAGAAAGTAAAAACTAACTGGATATTATTTATAAAAAGAAACCGGCCGTTATATATCCATTTTTAATAAGTAAGTATATCGTAAATATATTTAATTTACGTAATCTATATAATCTAATCCCGGATTACCTAAATTACCTAAATTAATTAAATTACTTAAACCTTGGTACGAGGAAACCAAGTTTCTCCTTACCCGAGGTTTACCCGGTTGGAACCTTCCTTAAAAACCTCCGAAAACAGGCTTTTCCAAAAACAGGAACCCTTACTTTTATATTATAACATTATTTCCCCTCTCCAAAGATCTTTATCCTAAAGATAAAAACCGTAAGTAACCTTTTTATTTTTGTTAAAAGGGTTTTTTCCCAAGCTTTTTTAACTAACTTTATCATAACAGGTCGTATTTTTAAAAAAAAAAAAAAGTACGTCCGAACCAGCGCGATTTTCGTAATATTCGTATTAATTTAATAAAAACATTTAATACTAAAACATTTTTCTGTTCCAATTATATTAAGTTTAAAAAACCCGATTATTTCATTGTTTTTGGGCGTTAAAGTTATAATTATAAATTCCTTAAAAAAAGTAAACGAAATATAAAATCGTTTATTTTAAAAGTAACGAAAAATTAAAAACAGTTTTTTAACGTTTTAAAAAATTACGAAAAAGGAACAAAAAGTAATAGAAAAAAATTAGTTAAATTATAGCATTAATAAAACAAAAAATCGAAAAAGTTTATTCAGAAATTAAAACGGTTACGTTTTTAATAAAACCATCTTAAAAAAAAAGCCTTAAAGATATTCAAAAAAGGTTTGGAATTAAATTAATTAAAAAAACGGGAAAGGTTGGAAAAAAAAATAACGTTACGTAAAAACAAAATAAACGAGGTTTGCTTTTAAGATAAATACAATAATAAAAGTATTTACTTTTTTCGGCTAAAGTGCCGAAAGTTTGGATTTGGGCGGAAAACCGTTATCGCTTACGACCTTGGCCGTATTAAAAACGGTTGGTCAGAATTTTGCCAGTAAAAGTCCTTAATTAAGTTTATCGTATTCGTTAGTTATTTAAATAGTTTTCATATATTATTTTCAAATAAATAATTTATTTATTTAACTAAATACTGCGTTTTGTTTTTAATTATTTTAAAATCTAATATTTTTTCGATTTCGAAATTTTTTTTAAACGGGGGGGTTTTAGGGCTAGTTTTAATAAAGAAATATGGAATATAAGGTATATTTTTATGGTTTTGGATAATAATAAGTTATAATTAATTTTTAAAATAACTTTTTTAATTTTAAACGGATTAAGTTTTTTAAAATTTAATTTATGGTTAAACTTTTTCGTTTTAATTTAAGAAAAATTTAACGTTACGTTTTATTTTTAACGTAATAAGTAAACCTTATCCCTTTTCGTTAAAATTAATTTTTTAATTCTTTTTTTATTATAATATTAAGTTATTTTTTGTTATAAAAAATATAATTTAGTTTATAATCGGATTTATACCGTTTTAATTTTTATTATTATTATTTTTACTTATAAGATTATGGTAGTAATAATTAGTACCTTATATATTAATTATTCGGGTCGTTAAGCTATTACGTTACGTTTATATATAATTATATAAAGTAATATATTTATGTTTTCGTTAACGGACGTATTATAAGTTATTTATATAAATGGTAAAAACTTACTTTAATTATTTTGTTAATAATTAACGTAATTTCGAAGGTATTATTTTAAGGTTTGGTTTAATTATTTTATTTAATTATCCGTTTAAAAGTAATAAGTTATTAAAAACTTAAGTTTAATACCGATTTGCTTAAAAAAATTAGTACCGAATTTGGATATAAAAAGTCTGGTTCGATAGGTAATAAATTCTTTTAATATTCCATGTTTATTAAGATAATATCGAATAAAGATATAAGTTAGTTATTTTAACGTTATAGTTCCTGTAAAACGTAAGAAATTTTTATATTTAGAAAATTTATTAATAATTATTTATACCGTATTATATTTAACTTTTATAATAGGGTTTTTCGATATAAGGAAACCGGTAATAAAATCCTAAGTTATGGTATTTTATGCTTTATTAAATATGTTTATAGGTTAAAGTAAATTATACGGTTTATAGCAAGCTGCTTTAATTTTGTTATTAACGTTATAATCCTTAATTACTTTATTAATTATTTGGCGGAACTTAAGGAAGTTATATTTTTCTTGAAATCGTTTGGTAATTTTAAATATTTTTTGGTATCCATATAAAAGGTTTTCGTAAAATATTTTAACAAATTCGTTTTTTTGTTAACAGGGGATATAAATTTTGTTACGAAATAATAACTGGTCCTGGTTGTTTTTTTTTTAACTATTTAATTTCCTTTTATTCCTTTAAGTCGTAAAAACTTTTAAATTAAGTTAATTTTTCTGAAATCGGTTATTTTAGGGTTACAGATAGCTATATTATTTTATCGTTCTTACGATATAATATTTACATGTATCGTTTAAAGATTTTTGAATCGTTATTTCGTTTTCAGCTCAAAATATCCGCTTGGATATTTTTTCCTTTTAATATAATAGATTTTAAAGTTAAATTTAGATAAGAAAAATATTTAATTTTTATAACGTTTATTTAATTTTTAAATTATTACAAATCGAATAAGGTTTTTATGGTTTAAATAAATATTAAATCATTTTTTAATTTTATTAAAAAATACGTTCCATTTTTTAAGTGTTAAAATAATCGTTAATAATTTTTTATCGGAAATAGGATATTTAAATTTTATGTCCTTAAAAGCCTTAAAAAATACGTTATTAAATATTACTTGCCGCTATTTTTTAGCTATTTTAAAACTGCTTTAAACGCATAATTTAAAACGTTTATTTTAAGTTGTTTCTTTTTGTTATAATTTGATAACTTGATTACCGGGACGTTAATAATTCTGTTTTTAATTTTTAGGTAAACTTTTTTTATTTTTTTTAAGAATTCGAAATTTTTTAACGTATTCCTTAATAGTAAACTTGGTTAAAGGGCTGGCAAGTTTGCTGTAATTTTGAACTAAAGGTCGTATATAGCTAATAAATCTTAAAAATTAACGGATATCGGTAACGGTAACTTTATTTAAGATCGGCCAGTTTTTAACAGCTTTTAACTTTAAATTTTAGATTTAAAATTGTTTAATGGTAATAATAAAGCTTAAAAAAATTTAGGTTTTAGGTATATTAAACGCTTTTTTTAACGTTTATTAATAAATTAGCCTTTTTAAAAGTTTCCAGTACTTAAGCGATATATTTCTTATATTTTTTTAAAGTTTTTAAGTAAATAAAAATATTGTTTAAGTAAACGAAAACGAATTTGTTTAAAAATTTCTGTAAGATAATAGTAAGTATATGTTAAAAGCTGGTTAAAATATTAATTAGGCCTTTTGGCATAATTTTATATTTATAATATCTAAAAATAATTTTAAAAGCGGTTGTTTATTTTTCACTTTTAGTTATTCGTATCAGGTAATAATCATTTAATAGGTCCAAAATTATAAATTATTTAACTTTATTAATATTTTCCTTTATGGTATTTATTAACGTTAAAAAATATCCGTTTTTGATAATAATATTATTTAGTTATCGATAATTATGTATTTGTCGATATATTAAATTTCCATTTTTATCGATTCTGATTTTGTTATTCTTTATTTTTAATACTATTATAATTAGATATTTTGTAAATAATTCGGACTTTTAAATATAACCTTTTTCAAGATTTCGTTAAAAACGTTTTTAAAAAGCCTTAACTGTTTTAGGGTTTATATGGTAAATTTAATTAAGTTTTAAATAATATCTTTTTTTAATAAATATCTTATAATCCTATTAATTATAATTAGGCAATTTCTTTCGAGTTCGTTCTTTAAATAACTTTTTAAACCGTCGATATCTAAGGGGTATTATTAATATTAGGTTAAAAACCCTGGTTTTTTTAATCATATAACAGATTTTATGGAATTCTTTTTTAAAATTATTCCATTTTTTTTTTAATCCGTAGATTGCTAAAACGAAATTACGGTATCTTTAAAATAACATTATATTTTGAGATATTGGCGATGTTGAAAGTAATTCGGTTTAAATATCTTTATATTTAAATTATAAGTTCCTTTATTTTTCGAAAAATTCGGCCGTTATCGTAAATACATAAGTTTCCATTAATTGTATGTAATTTATACGATTATTAATTATATTTTCAAAGAATTTGGTATTTTTTAGTTATTTTAAAAAAGATAAAGTTTCCTTTTGCTCCGGAGTCGATTATAGCCTTAAATATCTTGTTTTCATAATAAACTGGAATCTCGATCTAATTCCGTATCCCTTTTTTTGCTTCGCATAAGGTTTTATATATAAGGGTTTTTCGGTACCTTATTTTCGAGGGCCTTTATAATTTTTTAACTAATGCATTTTGGGGGTTAAAAGGCCTTTCTATTTACGTACTTTTTTAGCCACATATTTGGTAAAATAATTTTCTATATATTTAAACCATTTTTTGTTACCAAACTAGCATTTAAAAACGATTATCTTTTTCTAGCTTTTCCTTAAATCTTATATTTTGCGAATTTTTAAGTTAGAAAAATAAACCTCCGAAAGAAGGTATTTTTATAACAAAAAGTTCGTATTTATTACATAACATTAGTAAATAACATAAATATCCTTACGTTATAGTTTTCCGATTTTACTTTAATTCAGGATGTAAGTAATAAGACTTAAGGTAATTTGGCTATTAAGGAGTTTTTATATATTTATACTTATCGTTTGGTTTAATAAACGTTTTTTCGTTATATCCTGGCCAAAAGTTAATTTTTTTTTTTAGTTCGTTAATAAATAAGTTAACTATAATTATAATAAGCAATAAAATAGAAAGGCTTATAGTTATCCGTTAAAATTTTTAGATATATTATATATTTTAAAAAAATATAATGCTTAAATAATTATTTATGGTTACTAAAGTCTTTTCGTAATTAACCGTTTTAGTCGTATATTTTATACCCCTATATATTAAGGTAATAAATATATTTTAATATATTAATTACCTTAAAGGCTGTTCGTTTTAAATAATATTTATAAACTTTGGCCGTAATATTGTTGCAAATAATACAATTTTTATAATCTGGGTCGTCGTTTATAACCTTATTGGTCGTAATAATAATAAATTCCTAATCGGCAGAAATAAAATTTACTTCCTTTTTATCCTTTTTTTCGCTATCTATATTTCGTTCGGCCGTACGGACCTTCTTTTTAAGTTAAGAAATCCTCCCTTTTTAAGGGTTCCCTTTTTTCGCTGGAAAATAATATTCGTTTTTAAAATAACCCTTTTTGCCATAATTAAAATTTTTAACTTTAAACTTATCTTTTTTAAATTCCGTTAAAATAATGCTAGCTTCCTTTTAGGATTTATTTTTAATTTTCTTTTTATTACTGGAACGTTTATTATTATTTCGTTTACCGGTTCCTTTTTTCTTAAAAAAATACCGATTAAAAATACGGCGGTCGGTAATAATAACTTTATTTATATAATTTTCGAAAAAATTATTTTAAATACCCTAAATATTTTATCCTTAATCTATTTCTTTAAGCCGTCGTAATAAAGGAAAAATAATATATTTTATAGAAATTTGCAAATGGTTATAAGTTAATTAACTTCGGTTATATATTTAACTGTTAAAATAATTTATTTAAATTTATTAATTTATTTAATTATATGTTATTACTTATTTATATTTCCGTATAAAACTTATATTCGTTCCTTAAAATTATCGTAATTGTTAAAAATATAATTAATAATATTTCGCTAATCGTCGGAAGAATTTATTAAGTAATCCTTAAAAATAAGTTCGAACTAATCGAATACTTTTCCAATTAATAATTATAAAATAGCCATTACCTTTTGGTAATTTTCCGCTAAAAAACTTTCATACCATGTAAGGTAAAATCTGGCCTTAACTAGAAATCCTTTTATATTAATAGACCTATTATAAGGCTTAAAAGTAATTAGTTTGTAACCTTTAATATCAGGCATTTTATAGTAAGTAGGAAAAGGTATAGTTCCCTTTTGGTCGTAATTAAACAAAAAAGGAATGGGGATTTTTAAACGAAAAGTAATCTTAAAAAAAGATATAAAAGTTTTCTTTTTAAGCTGTCGGGCTAATTTGGCGTTTTTTTTTTTTTTAAGTTTCATAACCTTTTCGGCCATAAAATTTAATCGTTTATTAATTATAAGTTCCCTTTTTTTTTTTCCTTTTTTAACTTTTATACCTAATTTTTTTTTTCTTTTTGGTTGGAATTTTTAGGTTGGATTTCCATAATCTTTTCGGAAGTAGGGGCAAATTGTTATTAAGAAGAAAAAGATTTCTTTAAGCCTTTAATTTTGGTAATTATAGGTGTTATATTATTAATTAGCTAAAAAAGGTTTTTAATACGGGGTAAATTATTTAATTTAATTATTAATCCTTTAATAGCTAGTAACGAAAATCGAATATGTTATTTGTTTATTAAACGTCGTTTTATAATATCGTTTTTATTAAGTTTAAAAGAACTTATACCTAACTGGGCCTTAAATTATTCGTTACTTATTAATTAAGGAGCTATTAAAATATAACGAAGTTATTATATATCTACTTAAAGGTATAAGCAATATCCGAAATATGGATTTTTATTTTATAAGTAATAATAACATAATAAATAAGGTATTCGTTAAAAAAATTTACGGACTTTTTTTTTAACTAAAAAACGGTACAATTATTTTTAATTAAAAACTTAAATTAATAATTAAAAAGCGAAAACTAACTGGCTACTATTTATAGAAAAAAACCGGCCTTTATATATCTATTTTTAACAAATAAATATATCGTAAATCTGTTTAATTTACGTAATTTATATAATTTAATCCTAAATTACCTAGATTACCTAGATTAATTAGATCATTTAAACCTTGGCACGGGAAAGCCAAGCTTCTCCTTACCCGAGGTTTACCCGGTCGGAGCCTTTTTTAAAGACCTCCGTGGACAGGCCTTTCCAAGGACAGGAACCCCTGCTCCTATACTGTAATATAAGTTCGTTATATTTTAATAATTTCTTAATTAATAATTAACGAATAATTTAAGGCCTAATTAGGCATAGACTTTTTTAAACTTAATAAAAACGATATTATAAAATAACGTTTAGTAAATAAATAATATATTCGATTTCCGTTATTAATTAATAAAGGATTAATAACCAGGTTAAATAACTTATTTTTTATTAAAGAAATGTTTTAATTAATCGATAACATAATACTTATAATTATTAAAGCTAAGGGCTAAAGAAAGTTTTTTTTTTCCTAATAATAACTTATTTCTGCCTTTAAAAAAATATTAAAGTTTAACTTAAGAAGTTCGATTAAAAGGAGAAAAAGGTTAAAAAAGAACGTAACACAAAAGTCGAAAAAGGAAAAGAAAAGGAGTTATAACCGATGGGCAATTGGATTTTATAATTAAAGAAGTTATGAACCTTAAAAAAGAACACGCCAAATTCGTCCGATAATTAAAAAAGAAAGCCTTTATAGCCTTTTTTAAAATTACCTTTCGTTTAAAATTTCAGCCTTTTTTTGTTTAATTACGACCGAAAAAGAACTATACGCGTTTTTGCCTATTAGGGAATACCTGATATTAAAGGCTATAAATTAATTATTCTTAAACGTTATAATGGGTTTATTAATATTAAAGGATTTTTGGTTAAGGCCAGATTTTACCTTAAATAATACGAAAGGTTTTTAACGGAAAAATACTAAAAGGTAATAGTTATTTCCTAGCTATTAGTTAGAAAAATACTTAATTAATTCGAACTTATTTTTAAGAATTACCTAATAAATTATTCCGACAACTGCTTATATATTATTAATTATATCTTTATTAATTATAAAAACCTTAAAAAACGAATACGGGCTTTATTCGGAAACGTAAATAAATAATAATATATGGTTAAATAAATATATAAATTTTAACAGATTACGTTGGCAGCCGAATATACGACATAATTTAACTATTTAATTGCTATCTTTAAATTACCATAAAATATATTATTTTTCCTTTATTATAACGGCCTAAAGGAATAAAATAAGGATAAAGTATTTAAGGTATTTAAACTAAATCCTTTCGAAAATTAAACGGATAAAACTATTATCGCTAACCGACACATTTTTAATCGATACCTAAAAAAAAAGGTACCGGTAAACGAAATGGTAATAAACGTTCCAATAATAAGAAAGAAATAAAGAATAAATTCCAGAAAAAAAATAAGTTTAAAGTTAAATATTTTAACTGTAATAAAAAGGGTTATTTTAAAAATAAATACTATTTTTTAGCGAAAAAAGGGAACTTTTAAAAAGGAAAAATTTCCTAGCCTAAAAAGAAGGTTCGTACGGCCGAATAAGATATAAATAGCGAAAAAAAGGATAAATAAGAAATATATTTTACTACCGCCGATTAGGAATTTATAATTATTACGACCAATAGGGCAAAAAATAGCAACCCAAATTATAAGAATTATATGTAACGAACCTGTTATATATCTACCTGGAGGTATAAGCAGTATCCGAAATGGGGGTTCTTAATTTGTAGGTAATAATAACATAATAAATAAGGTATTCGTTAAAAAAATTTACGGATTTTTCCCTTAATTAGAAAACGGTACAGTTACCTTTGGTTAAAAGTTTAGATTAATAGCTAAAGAACGAAATTAAATAAGTATTATTTATATAGGAAACCGATCGTTATATATCCATTCTGGATTTAATAAATATATCTGGGATTTATATAATTTATATAATTTAATTAAATTATTTAAATTACCTAAATTATTTACGTTTTGGTAAGAAAAGTTAAATTTTTCCTTACCGAAATTTAACCGTTTAAAACTTATACCAAATTTTAAAGGTTAATTTTTTCAAAATAAGAACTTTTGTTTTTATATTATAATACCATTTTCCTTTTTTAAAAATTTTTATTTTAAAGATAAAAACCGTAAGTAATTTTTTTATTTTATTAAAAGGGTTTTTTTGTAACCTTTTAGCTAATTTTATTATAACAGGTAAAATTGAAAAAAAAAAAGAAAACCGTAACTGTACCAGAAAAAAATTTGTATTATCCGTATAAAAAATATTAAAAAGTTTGGTTTAAAAATTAATTTTTATTCGAATTATATTTATTTTAAAGAAATTAAGTATTTTTACGTAATGGGTATTTTAAATTATAATTATTATATTCGTTATTAACGTTTCGTATATAACGTATTAAAAATAAACTTTTTATCGAAAATAGGAAAAAAATAAAACCGTTTATAAAAGGAATAACGTAAAATGAAAAATACTTTAATTACGTATTAAAAGTTTGTTAAAAAGAAAACGAAGGAATTCGTTAATTGGTTAAAACGTTTTCGTTTTTAGCAGGAGGTTTTAAAAAAAAAGGCCGTCGTTATTTTAAAAAAAAAATTCGAACGGAATTAATAAAAGGATTAAAAAAAGGTAGAAAAAAAGTAACGTCGTATAAAGGCAAAATAAGCGCAGTTTGTTTCTAAAATAAACGTTATAATAAAAGCGTTTATTTTTTTCGGTTAAAATGCCGAAAGTTTAGATTTAGGTAAAGGACCGTTATTACTTATAACTTTAGCCGTCTTAAAAATAATCGGTTAGAATTTTGTTAATAAAAATTTTTAATTAGATTTATTATATTTGTTAGGTGCTTAAGTAATTTCTATATGTTATCTTTAAGTAAGCAATTTATTTATTTAATTAAGTATTAAATTTTATTTTTAATTATTTTAAAATCCAGTATTTTTTCGATTTCGTATTCGTTATCGTTTTTTTCGATTTTAAGGTTTTTTTTAAACGGGACGTTTTTTGGGGCTGGTTTTAATAAGGAAATATGGAATATAAAGTATATTTTTATAATTTTAGGTAATAATAATCTATAGTTAGTTTTTAAAATAATCTTTTTAATTTTAAATAAATTAAGTTTTTTAAAATTAAGCTTATTACTGGACCTTTTTGTTTTAATTTGGAAAAAGTTTAATATCGCGTTTTGTTTTTGGCATAATAAGTAAACCTTATTTTTTTTCGTTAAAATTAATCCTTTAATTTTTTTTATTATAATATTAGGTTATTTTTTGTTACAAAAATTATAATTTAATTTAAAGTCGGGCCTATATTATTTTAATTTTTGTTATTATTATTTTTGTTCTTAAAGTTATAATAGTAATAGTTGGTACTTTATATACTGGCTACTTTAATCGGTAGGTTGCCGTATCGTATCCATATATAGCTATATAAGGTAATATACCTATGTTTTTATTAACGGATATATTATAAACTATTTATATAAATAATAAAAATTTAACTTAATTATTTTATTAATAATCAATATAATTTCGAAAATATTATTTTAACGTTTAATTTAATCGTTCCGTTTAATTATTTATTTAAGGATAATAAACTATTAAAAATTGAAGTTTAATATTAATTTGCTTAAAAAAACTAATACCGAATTTAGATATAAAAAGCTTATTCCGATCAAAAACGATTTTTTCTGGTATTCCGTATTTATTAAAATAATATCGAACGAAAACGTAAATTAATTATTTTGCCGTTATAATTCCTTTAAAAAGTAAAAAATACCCATATTTGGGAAATCTGTTAATAATTATTTATATTATATTATATTTAATTCCGGTAATAAGGTTTTTCGATATAAGGAATTTAATAATAAAATCTTAAGTTATAATATTCCATATTTTATTAAATATATTTATAAGTTATAATAAGCTATATAATTTATAACAGGCTGCTTTTATTTTATTATAAACGTTATAATTTTTAATTATTTATTTAACGGTTTAATAAAGTTTTAGAAAACCGTATTTTTTTTAAAATCGTTTAATAATTTTGAATATTTTTTAATATCTATATAAAAAATCCTTAGGGAATTTTTAAACAAATTTTTTTTTATTAATAAAGGATATAAATTTTACCGCAAAATATTAATTAATCTTTATCGTTTCCTTTTAGTTATTTAATTTCTTTTCGTTTTTTTAATTATAAAAATTTTTAAATTTAATTAATTTTTTTAAAATAAGTTATTTTAAGGTTATATATAATTATACGGTCCTATCGTTTTTACGATATAATATTTATATATATTATTTAAAGATTTTAAAATTATAATTTCTTTTTCGGTTTAAAATATTTACGTAAATATTTTTTTTACCTTTAATATAATAAATCTTAAAGTTAAATTTAAATAAAAAAATTATTTAATTTTTATATCGTTTATTTAATTTTTAAGTAATTATAAATCTGGTTAAATTTTTATAGTTTAAATAAATATCGAATAATTCTTTAATTTCGTTAAAAAATAATTTTTATTCCTTAAATATTAAAATAATTATTAACAACTTTTTATCGTAAATAAAATATTTAAATTTTGTATCTTTAAAAACTTTAAAAAATACGTTACGGGATATTATTTTTTATTATTTTTTAATTACTTTAAAATTATTTTAAGGGCGTAATTTAAAACGTTTATTTTAAATCGTTTTTTTTGTTATAGTTTAATAACCTAATTATTAGAACGTTAATAATTTTGTCCTTAATTTTTTAAAAAACCTTTTTAATTTTTTTTAAAAGTTCGAATTTTTTTAACGTATTTTTTAGTAATAAGTTTAATTAAAAGGTTCGCAAATTTGCCGTAAATTTGGATTAAAGGTTATACGTAACCGGTAAATTCCAAAAATTAACAGATATTAATAATAATAATTTTATTAAGGATTAACTAATTTTTAATTACTTTTAATTTGGAATTTTGGATTTAAATTTATTCCGGGATAATAATAAAGTTTAAAAAATTTAGCTTTTAGGTATATTAAACGTTTTTTTTAACCTTTACTAATAAATTAATTTTTTTAAATACTTTTAATATTTAAGTAATATGTTTTTTATATTTTTTTAAAGTTTCTGAATAAATAAAAATATTATCTAAATAAATAAAAACGAATTTATTTAAAAATTTCCATAAAATAATAATAAATATATGTTAAAAGTTAACTAAAGTATTAATTAGGCCTTATAATATAACTTTATATTTATAATATTTATAAATAATTTTAAAAGTAATTTTTTTTTTGTTTTTAATTATTCGAATTAAGTAATAATTATTTAATAAATCTAAAATTATAAATTATTTAATTTTATTAATATTTTTCTTTATAATATTTATTAACGTTAAAGGATATTTATTTTTAATAATAATATCGTTAAATTATTTATAATCGTAAACTTATCAGTATATTAAATTTCCGTCTTTATCGATTTTAATTTTGCCGTCCTTTATTTTTGGTATTATTATAACTGGATATTTTATAAATAATTCGGATTTTTAAATATAACTTTTTTTAAGGTTTCGTTAAAAGTTTTTTTAAAAAACTTTAATTTTTTTAAAATTTATGTAATAAATTTAATAAAGCTTTAAATAATATTTTTTTTAATAAAAATTTTATAATTTTATTAATTATAATTAAATAACTTTTTTCGGATTCGTTTTTTAAATAATTTTTTAAATCGTCGATATTCGGAAGGTATTATTATTATTAGGTTAAAAACTTTAATTTTTTTAATTATATAATAAATTTTATAAATTTTTTTTTAAAATCGTTTTGTAATAATACTTTTTTTTAATTAATTTATAAATTATTAAAATAAAATTATGGTATTTTTAAAATAATATCGTATTTTAAAATATCAGTAATATTAAAAATAATTTGTTTTAAATATCCTTATATTTAATTTTCGAATTTTTTTATTTTTTAAAAAATTCGTCCGTTATTATAAGTAAATAAATTTTTATTTACCGTTCGTAATTTATAAAACTATTATTTATATTTTTAAGGAATTTAGTATTTTTCGGTTGTTTTAAAAAAAATAAAGTTTTTTTTTACGCCGGAATTAATTATAACGTTAAATATTTTATTTTTATAATAAATAAAAATCTTGATTTAATTCCGTATTTCTTTTTATATTTTATATAAAATTTTATATATAAAAGTTTTTCGGTATTTTATTTTCGAAAACTTTTATTATTTTTTAATTAATATAATTTAAAAATTAAAAAACGTTTTTATTTATATATTTTCCGGGCTGTATGTTTTATATAATAATTATTTATATACTTAAATTATTTTTTGTTATTAAATTAATATTTAAAGATAATTATTATTTTTTAGCTTTTTTTTAAGTTTGGTATTTTGTAAATTATCGAATTAAAAAGGTAAACCTTTAAAAAAGGCATTTTTATAATTAAAAAATCGTATTTATTACATAATATTAACGCGTAATATATATATTTTTACGTTATAATTTTTTAACTTTATTTTAATTCGGAATATAAATAATAAAACTTAAGGTAATCTGGCTATTAAGGGCTTTTTATATATCTATATTTATCGTTTGGTTTTATAAGCATTTTTTTATTATATCCTGGCCAAAAATTATTATTTTTTTTAGTTCGTTAATAAATAAGGTAATTATAATTATAATAAGTAATAAAATATAAAAATTTATAATTATCTGCCGGTTTAAGGTATATTATGTATTCCGGAAAAATATAATATTTAAAAAATAATTATTTATAATTATCGAAATTTTTTCGTAATTAACCGTTTTGGTCGTATATTTTATATTCTTATATATCGAAATAATAAATATATTTTAATATAATAATTACTTTAAAATTCGTTCGTTTTGGATAATATTTGCAAGTTTTAGCTATAATATCTTTGTAAATAATATAATTTTTATAACCTGGGTCGTTATTTTTAACTTTATTAATTATAATAATAATAAATTTTTAATTTACAAAAATAACTTTTATTTTCTTTTTATCTTTTTCCTTATTATTTATATTTCGTTCGGTTATACGGACTTTCTTTTTAGGCTGGAAAATTTTATCCTTTTAAAATTTTTTTTAAAAATTTTCCTTTTTCGGTAAAAAGTAATATTCGTTTTTAAAATAATTTATTTTACCACAGTTAAAATATTTAATTTTGGATTTATTTTTTTTAAATTCCGTTAAAATAATATTAATTTCTTTTTAAAATTTATCCTTTATTTTTTTTTATTAAAACGTTTATCGTTATTTCGTTTATCGGTTCCCTTTTGTTTAAAGTACCGATTAAAAATACGGCAATCGGAAATAATAACTTTATTTATATATTTTTAAAAAAAATCCGTTTTAAATACTTTAAATATTTTATCTTTAACTTAAGGTTTTAGGCCGTTATAATAAAAGAAAAATAACGTATTCTGGAATAACTTAAAGATAATTATTAATTAATTAAACTTAATTATATATTTAATTATTAACGTAATTTATTAAAATTTATACATTTATTTAACCGCATATTATTATTTATTTATATTTTTAAATAAAATTCGTATTCGTTTTTTAAAGTTTTTATAATTATTAAAAATATAATTAATAATATCCAAATAACCGTTAAAAAGGTTTATTAAATAATCGCTAAAAATACATTTAAATTAATCGAATATTTTCCCGGTAAGTAACTAAAAAATAGTTATAATTTTTTAATATTTTTCCGTTAAAAAATTTTCGTATTATTTAAGGTAAAATTTAACTTTAACTAGGAATTTTTTTATATCCGTAAATTTATTATAAGGTTTAGAAATAATTAACTTATAACTTTTAATATTGGATATTTTATAATAAGCAAAAAAGGATATAATTTTTTTTCGTTTCCGGCCGAATAATAAAAAGGTAAATATTCGTAAATAAAAAAAAAATATTTTAAAAAAAAGTTCTGGAATTTTCGAATAGGAAATAATTTTTAAAACCGTAAAAACTTTTTTTAATTATTAAACAAATTTAACCTTTTTTTTTTAAATTTTACGACTGTTTCGGTTATAAAATTTAATCGTTAATTAATCGTAAATTTCTTTTTTCTTTTTTTCCGTTTTTATAATAAAAATTTTTTTAATTTCCTTTTTTTCGTAATCGGATTTTTTAGGCCGTATTTTAATAATTTTTTTTATTTTTTTGAAAATAAAGGTCGGTTATTATTAGAAAGAAAAAATTTTTTCCTGGCTTTTAATTTTAATAGTTTTTGGTAACATATTATCGATTAATTAAAAAAAATTTCGATAGGAAATAATTTATATAATCCGGTTATTAATTTTTTATTAATTAATAACGGAAATCGAATATGTTATTTCTTTGTTAAATATCGTTTTATAATATCGTTTTTATTATATTTAAAAATATTTATACTTAATTAAGCCTTAAATTATTTATTAATTATTAACTAAAAAATTATTAAAATATAACGAACTTTTTTTATATTTATCTGGAAATATAAATAATATCCGAAATAAAAATTTTTGATTTATAAGTAACAATAATATAATAAATAAAATATTTGTTAAAAAAATTTACGGATTTTTTCCTTAACTAAAAAACGATATAAATACTTTTAATTAAAAATGTAAATTAATAATTAAAAACCGAAATTAAATAAGTATTATTTATATAGGAAACCGATCGTTATATATCCATCCTGGATTTAATAAGTATATTTAAAATTTATGTAATTTATGTAATCTGGTTAAATTATCCAGATTACCTAGATTACTTACGCCTTACCGAAATTTAGCCGCCTAGAGCCTGCGCCAGGTTCCAAAGGTTAGTTTCTTTAAGACATGAACCCCTGTTCCTGTACTGTAACATTATGCTATTTATAAAAATATTACGGCTAAAGTTTATAAATACCATCCAGAACGAGCAGCTTCCAAAATAGCCATTATGCTAGGATGCATTTATTACCTTAATACATAAAAATATGAAATATATAACTAAAGCAATTAATTACGAAAAGATTTCGATAATTTTAAATAATTATTTCTTAAATATTATATTTTTCCCGAATATATAATAAACCTAAAACCTTCAGCAAACGATTATAAGCTTTTGTACTTTATTGCTTATTATGATTATAATTACCTTATCCATTAACGAATTAAAAAGGATATTAATTTTTGGCCAGAATATAACGAAAAAACGTTTATAAAACCAGACGATAAGTGCAGATACATAAAAACCCCCTAATAGCCAGATTACCCTAAGTTTTATTACTTATACCTAAAATTAAAGTAAAGCCAGAAAGCCATAACGCAAAAATGCTTATATTATATACCAATATTATGTAATAAATACGAACTCCTAGTTATGGAAATATCCCCTTCGGAAATTTACCCTTTTAACCCCATAATTTGCAAAAAACAAAATTTAAAAAAAAACTAAAAAATAATAGTTATCTTTAAGTACCAATTCGGCAACAGGAAATGGTTCAAATATATGGAAGATTATTACACCAAGCAGGCGGCTAGGAAAGTACGTAAATAAAAACGCATTCTAGCCCCCAGAACATATTAATTAAAAAATTATAAAAACCTTCGAAAATAAGGTACCGAAAAACCCCTATATACAAAACCTTATGCGAAGCAAAAAAAGGAATTCAGAATCAGATCGAAATCCCCATTTACTATAAAAATAAGACATTTAACGCTATCATTAACTCCGGAGCAAAAAAAAAAAAATTTTTTCCAGGGTAATTAAAAAATACCAGATTCCTTAAAAATATAAACAGTAATTATATAAATTACGAACAATTAATAAAAACGTATCCATTTACGAAAATAATCGAATTTTCTAAAAAATAAAAAAACTCGGAATTTAAATATAAAGATATTTAAAACGGGTTACCTTCGATATCGCCCACATTTCAGGATACGATATCATTTTAAAAATACCATAATTTTATTTTAATAATATACGGATTAATTAAAAAAACAGTCGTTTTTATAGAATAATTTTAAAAAAGAATTCCATAAAATTTATTACATAATTAAAAAATTTTAGGTTTCCAACCCGATATTAATAATTCCTCTTAAGTACCGACGATTTAAAAAACTATTTAAAAAAAAATTCGAAAAAAGTTACACGACCATAATTAATAAAATCATGAAATTCCTATTAAAAAAAAAACTACCTAAAGCTTTATTAAATTTACCGTATAAACCTTAAAAAATTTAAATTTTTTTAAAA
This sequence comes from Monosporascus sp. MG133, assembly GCA_004155925.1. Classification (NCBI taxonomy): domain Eukaryota; kingdom Fungi; phylum Ascomycota; class Sordariomycetes; order Xylariales; genus Monosporascus; species Monosporascus sp. MG133. The sequence goes on along the minus strand of QJNX01000018.1, from coordinate 229,381 downwards.
AGTTTTTAACGAAACTTTAAAAAAAGTTATATTTAAAAATCCGAATTACTTATTGGATACCTAGTTATAATAATTCCAAAAATAAAAAATAATAAAATCAAACTCGATAAGGATAAAACTTTAATATATCGACAAATATATAATTATCGATAACTATATAATATTACTATTAAAAATAAATATCCCCTAATGTTAATAAATATTATAAGGGAAAATATTAATACAGCTAAATAATTTATAACCTTAAATTTATTAAACGGTTATTACCTGATTCGAATAATTAAAAACGAAAAGTAAAAAACCGCCTTTAAAATTATTTACGGATATTACGAATGTAAGTTTATGCCATAAGGGTTAATTAATACCCCAGCCAGCTTTTAGCATATACTTACTATTATCTTACTGGATCTTTTAAATAAATTCGTTTTCGTTTACCTAAATAATATTCTTATTTATTTAAAAATTTTAAAGAAATATAAAAAATACGTTATTTAAATTTTAAAAGCTTTTGAAAAAATTAACTTACTAATAAACGCTAAAAAAAACGTTTGGTATATCCAGAAGCTAAATTTTCTAAACTCTATTATTACCCCTAAACAAATTCAAATTTAAGATTTTAAATTAAAAATTATTAAAAACTGGTTAATCCCAGATAAAATAACTGTTATTAATATCCGTTAATTTTTAGGATTTACCGGCTATATATAACCCTTAATCCAGGATTACGGCAAACTTACCAGCTTTTTAATTAAGCTTATTATTAAAAAATACGTTAAAAAAATTCGAAATTTGAAAAAAAATAGAAAAAGTTTCTTTAAAAACTAAGGATAAAATTATTAGCGTTCCGGTAATTAAGTTATTAAATTATAACCAAAAAAAACCACTTTAAAATAAACGTTTTAAATTACGCCTTTACAGGAGTTTTAAAATAACTAGAAAGTAACGGAAAATAATACCCAGTAACGTATTTTTTTAAAGTTTTTAAAGATATAAAATTTAGGTATCTTATTTACGATAAGGAGTTATTAACGATTATTTTAAAACTTAAGGAATAAAAACCGTTCTTTAATAAAATTAAATATTTATTTAATATTTATTTAAACCATAAAAATTTTATTTAATTTATAACTACTTAAAAACTAAATACCTTTATAAAAGTTAAATAATTTTTTTGTTTAAATTTAACTTTAAAATATACCATATTAAAAGCAAAGAAAATATTTAAGCGGATATTTTAAATCGAAAAGGAAATTATAACTTAAAGAATTTTAAGTAACAAATATAAGTGCTATATCGTAAGAACGATAGGACAGTATAATTATATATAATACTAAAACAGCCGATTTCGAAAAAGTTAATTTAATTTAAAAACTTTTATAATTTAAAAAAAATCAAAAAAAATTAAATAACCAAAAGGAAATAACAAAAATTAACAGTTATTTTGCAGCAAAATTTATATCCTCCGCTAATAACAAAAGGAATTTGTTAAGAAATTTTACGAAAACCTTTTATATAAATATAAAGAAGTATTTAAAATTATTAAACGATTTTAAAAAAAAATATAATTTTTTCAAATTCCGTCAAATAATTAAATAAATAATTAGGGATTAAACGTTTATAATAAGACTAAAATAGCCGGTTATAAGCCGTATGGCTTATTATAACCTATAAATATATTTAATAAGGTATAAAATATTATAGCTTATGATTTTATTATTAATTTTTTTATATCGAAAAACCTAATTACCGGAATTAAATATAATATAATATGGGTTATTATTAACCGATTTATTAAATATAAATACTTTCTGCCTTTTAAAAAAACCGTAACGGCAAAATAATTAGTTTACGCCTTTATTCGATACTATCTCGACAAATACGGGGTACCAAAAAAGATTATTTTTAATTAAAATAAGCTTTTTATATTTAAATTCGGTACCAGCTTTTTTAAGCAAATTAATATTAAGTTTAAATTTTCGATAACTTATTACCCCTAAATAAATGGTTAGATAAAACGATTAAACCAGATTTTGAAATAATACTTCCGAAGTTACGTTAATTATTAATAAAATAATTAAGTTAAATTTTCGCGATTTTTATATAAATAACCTATAATACGTCCGTTAACGAAGATATAAGTATATTACCTTATATAATTATATATAGATATAACGTAATAACTTAACGATTAAAATAATTAATACGTTAGGTACTAGTTATTGTTATAATAATTTTACGAATAAAAATAATAATAATAAGAATTAAAATAATATAAATCCGATTTTATCTTAAATTATAATTTCTGGAACAAAAAATAGTTTAATATTATAATAAAAAGAAATTAAGGTATTAATTTTAACGAAAGAAGAGAAAGTTTATTTATTATACCAAAAACAAAACGTTAAGTTAAATTTTTTCTAAATTAAAATAAAAGAATTTAATAATAAGCTTAATTTTAAAAAACTTAATCCGTTTAAGATTAAAAAAGTTATTTCGAAAATTAATTATAGATTATTATTACTTAAAACCATAAAAATATATTTTATATTCCAGATTTTTTGATTAAAACTAGCCCCAAAAAATACCACGTTTAAAAGAAATTTCGAAGTCGAAAAAATACAAGATTTTAAAATAGTTAAAAATAAAATTTGGTATCTGGTTAAATAAATAAATTACTTACCTAAAGATAATATATAAGAATTTTTTAAGTATTTAACGAATACGATAAATCGGATTAAAGATTTTTACCGGCAAAAACCTGACCGATTGTTTTTAATATGGCTAAGGTCGTAAGCGATAACGGTCCTCCGCTTAAATTTAAGCCTTCGGTATTTTTGCCGAAAAAAGTAAACGCCTTTATTACCGTATTTATCTTAAAAATAAACGGTACTTATTTTGGCTTTATGCGACGTTATTCCTTCTTTAACTTTTCCCTTTTTTTTAATTAATTTAATTCTAAATTTTCCTTTAACATTTTTAAGGCTTTTTTTTTAAAAAGGTTTTACTAAAAACATAATCGTTTTAACTTCTTAATAAATTCTTTTTATTTTTTTTCCCACCGGCGTTATATTTTATTTAATTCCTTTTTTACGACTTCCTAGTATTTTAAAAAGCTATCCTTAATTTCCCGCTATTCTTATTATAATCGTTATTAAGTTTCGTTTATTTTTTTAATAAATTTATAATTTCCGCGTTATAAAAAGGACGTTAATAATGCGTATATTAATTATAACTTAAATATTCTAAAAGAATAATCGGTTTTGCCGAACCGAATATAATTGGAATAAGGAAAGGCTTCAACTCCAAAAAATCTAATTAAGTTAGGACAAATATTACGAATATCGCGTTAATCTTTGCGTAACTTTTTTTTCCGCTTTTTTTTTTCGATCTGTTACAATAAAATTAACTGAAAAATTACGAAAACTCTTTTAATAAAACAAAAAGGTTACTTACGGTTCTTATCGTTAGGATAAAAATTTTTGGAAAAGGAAAATGGTATTATAACACAGGAATAAAGGTTCTTGTTTTAAAAAAACCGGCTTCCGGAACCTGGTATAGGATTTTTACGGCTAATTTTCGGATAAGGAAAACTTGGCTTTTCCTGCGCCAAAACGTAGTAATTTGATGGATTTGGTAGATTTAAAAGTAAATCCAACAAATCCCGTAGATTTACGACATATTTATTAAATCCAGAAAGATATATAATAAACAGTTTTTTATATAAATAGCACTTATTTAATTTCGCTCTTTGGTTATCAATTTAAGCTCTTAACCAGAGGCAATTATATCGGTTTTTAATTAAGGGAAAAGTCCGTAAATCTTTATAACGAACATCCCATTTATTAAGTTATTATTACCTGCAAATCAAGAACCCTCATTTCGGATACAGCTTATACCTCCAGGTGGATTTATGACAGGTTCGTTACACAGATATTTACTAGGACTTTTTTTTATAAATACGTAATATTATTAAGACAACATTTAATAAATATTTAAATACGCTTTATAACAAATAACTTACTTATCCGGTTTTTAACGATTTTGTTAATTAACTTTGCGGCTATTTCGTTTCGACATATGATTTAAAAATTTTCCTTATGAATAAAACTTAACAATTTTAATTTTTTCTTAATTAAAATTATCCTCTTTAAATAATTTTATAATTATTTTATTTACTATCGGAAACGTTACCTTAATATTTTTAAATATAAATAAAAATTATATTATAGTTTAATAATTTAAAAGATTAACCGTAATCCTTTAAAAATTAATAGTATCATTTTTAATTTAAGTTTTATTTCTTATTAAAAACGTTAATATCCCAATCCAGATAATAAGAACTAATAGTATATATAAACCGTTAACTTAGGCCGGCGTTGTTTTCGTTGTTAATATATTATAGCGTTATTTTTAAACCATCACTTGTTACAATTATATTCTTTATTCGTTTAATTTATATATATTAATTTCGAACGTTACTTTAACCGTTCGTAATATATCCGTTGGGTATTAATTAAAAGCCTACTATCGTATACAGTATTAAATGTAACAAGCTTAAATAATTACTTGCGTAACTCTTTTTATAAAAAATTTATTTCTTTAATTATTAAAAATATATGCTTTAAAATATATTATATACAACTATTAGTATTTCATAGAAAATTAAAGATTTGCGGTTTTAATAAATATATATTATAAGGTTTTAACTATAAACGTACTTATTTTCGGTCCGTATCTTTAAAATATTTCCTAGATGATTTCTTTAATTAACCTGTATAATATATATAATTCTTTCGGTTAATAAATCATGCGTTTACATTACTTACGTTACTTAATAAAATCATTTAGTTTTAAAAATTAATAAGTAATAAAATTTTTTAACTAAGGTCTAAATATCTTTATATATTAAGCCTCACTGTTTTAAATTTAAATTTACCTTTAAAACAATCTTAAAAATAAGTTTCTTCTAAATAAGACAAATAGTTAACGGTACAGTTATAATTAATATATAACTTACATCGTTTTAATAATAATTAATTAAATAATAATAAGATAAATTATACATATAATAGCTCTATTTATAATAGATAATAAATATTACTTATATTTTATCAAATAGCTAATTACGTACGCTTTTATAACCCCGTACTGATCTTTCAAGTCCTTTAGCCCCGGAACATATATGTCCCGATCAAAGGTTGCCTCAGCTAGCTCAGGCCTCGCTGGCTCTTTTAATGTACTATTATATCATGTTAAAATTAACCAATCAAATGCCAAATCCCCGTAACGAGCCAGCAAGGCCTAAGTTCAGGTTGTGCGAACAGGGGTCTCGTTTGGCACCTTGGCACCAAAATCGTCGAATTTCCTCCCAATTCCTTCCATTTATGTGATAAAATTATTCTTTCATATAAAAAGCAATCATTTTGCAGCCAATTTACGTTCGGTAAGTTTGATATTTTATATATGCGTTTAATATAAGCTAAAATCTATATAAGATTTTGTTTCCATTTTTTTAGATACAAATTACGGTCATTACGGCGAAGTTTAGGTCTAGGAAATGGGCGACCGTAACGGCCTTATGGCTACGATAACGTAACCACCGCATGCATTATTTCGCCATAGGCCTTCCAAGGGTAGTTTAGTATGGAAAAAGCCCGTCCCGTTATTTTTTTATCCGTACGGGTTCTAGTTATTACGTCGTAACCTTAAGAAGGTCCCGGATTTAATTAACCGGAACGCCGTTTTTATTATAACGTAATAATTACCCGACGTAACATTCTGCTATAAGCTTTCTCAGGGTAATTTAATAGAGGAAAAATCCGTCCATTTATTATTTTTGGCCGTATAGGTTATGGTTATTACGTCGTAGCCATAAAAGCGTTCCGGTTAAAAGTTTGGTATTAATCAAAAACTTTAACTTATTTCCTTTATATCTTTATCAAATTAACTCCGATTAAAAAATTTAATATGCCGATAAAAAGGTTTTTTACAGCTATATATAACTTTTTTTATAATAAATTTTTATTATTATTATATTTACCAGTTGTTAAGATAAATCTGGAAAATTTATTTAAAACGGTACCAAACGTGCCCGAAAAATCACAACTTGATATCAGGCCTTATTTTTAATGTTTATGATTTCTGTAGGTTTTTTATAGATCTTTTGTAAGCCGGTACTTAAAGCTACAGCTTTTAAAAAGCCCTAGCCGCAGCTGCGCCGCAGGCGTAGCCACAACCTTAAAAATAGGGCCTGATTTTAATGAGGTAAATTAAAGGCAGCCTTTCCGTATATAAGTTGCTAGCGCACCACCTGCTAGCTGCCAGTTGGAACTTAGGCGGAGCTCTGGAACCAATCAAAATATTATGTACGTAGTTGAATTTGTTACTGTATCTGTTAGCTAGCAGGGGTGCGCTAGCGCCCCATATATGGAGATATCCCTCTGATCGGAACATATATGTTCCGGGGCTAGATTACTTCAAGGTTTAATACGCGTTACGAGAACGTACGCAACTAGCCATTTAATACAACCTAACTGATGTCCCTTATATCTGACAGTATCTACGATCCCTATTAGTGCTTCATGCGGCCCGTCTCAGGTACGGTTTTTGGAATATGTTCTCCCGTTGCGTCGTATTATTAGACGTGTATATATTTAGTGCCATAGTGAACCAGGCGTTAGGATGTATATAGCTTGATACCTTATTAATAACGTTTTACCTTGCATATTTCAGAAATAACAATATTTTTTAAAATTTCGGTATCGTATTCGAATAATTATAAAAACATATTATTTTCAATTTTAAAGATTTTAAATATATTATAATGTTATATTTAATATATTTTACTTTATATCTTCAGATAATTAATTATCTTGAATAAAACCGAAATATTTGTTAGTTATAAACTTAACGTATTTATATTTTTTACAGGTTTTTTTTCCAAAATTATAAAATTAATAACCAGTTTTTATCTTTATTAAAACACTTCCTTTATAGGCTCCCGATGTATTTTCCTGATAGCCTTCGCCTTATTATATATTTAATATTCGATTGGTATAAATCTTTATAACGCATTACTTTTATCTAAAATTATTATTAGGCGATTATTTCTAGGCCTGGATAGTTTTATTACAATAATTATATAATACCGTTAATTATATATAACGGTTTTTTCGTTTATATAATAGTACTTCGTTATTAAATAATTAAATTTAAATTAAATAATATTACGTGAATATACCTTTATAACGAAATAGTTAAACGTATTTATTAGCGTAATAATTAGTTCATTATATTTATTTTAACTATACTTATTAATATTTTTATTAAGTTACTAATATATTTCTTTTCGACGCTAGGGGAATAATAATTATTTATATATAAAGTTTTTATTATATATTATATTTTAAAAACTTCAGGTTGTTAAGTTCTTCGACCTTTAAAATAATACCCCTATTTCTACGCATTTCTTATTTAAAATACAACTTATTTTACGTATTTCTATTTATTTATAATCGTTACGTTTTAAGTTAAGAATTTATAAATAAAATTTAAATTAAAAAGTTTAAAAAAATAAAGTAAAAGCTTTACCATTGTACTCAGACAATTCTTTAAGAGATTCGTTACGGTGTACTTTACTAGTTTTGAAACTAAACCGGGCTTTTATATAAGTTGTTCTTTAACAATTTTAATTAACGGTTAATTCTTTCTTTAAATATTATTGTAAAAGAATTCGGCTTTAAGCGTATAATCTTGTCTTTTTATTAAACTGAAAATTTGTGAAAGGTTTATTATAAAATATAGATTAATAAAACGGCTTAGTGGCTTAGCCAATTATTAAACCCAAGTCGTACTGTATATATTGGCACTAATATTATCAGAATCTATATAATGGATTAAAGATATAGTTACGTTTAGTAATAATAAATGTTAAAGGTTTTTTTAAGTAATTAAGTTATATTATAAGCTGGTATTATCTAAATTACAGTAAAATAATAAGCGTATATATATTTTTTCTAGTTCAATACATCCGATCGGCTCGTTAGTTTTTCTTTTTCGAACCGTTCCGAATCTATTAAGTAATCGTACCTGTTTAACCGGTTGGATACCTATAGCCTAATAATTATAACCGAATTTATTAAACAGGTTACGTTATTAAGGATTTACCTGGTTCTTTCTTTCTGGAATTCCGACCGTATTAAGTTTTACCAAATTTATCTAGTTATAATACGATTTTTTCTTTTAAGAATTTTTACCCTTAAAGATTAATTATTTATTACGTTATTTAATGAATGAACATTTCCTTTTTTATTAATATTTTTCCTGTTAACATTATAGTTAATCGTATAAAAAAACAGAAATTTCGTTAACGTAAAAATGCTTTATTTTTTCGAAACGGATTTACCTCTTTAATTTTGTTATATCGTATAATATTATCTTTTATTATAATGTTAAAGATAAAATTTATAAAGTTTATTTTAATTCCGGAAAATATATTCGTTATATTAACCATATTGGTTTTTAAAACCTTTTTAATTTTGCCGAACTGAAATACCAAGAGCTATTTAACGAAAAAAACCCTTTGGAATTTAACGAACGTTTGGCTAAAAAAAAGCTGTTTCGAACTAAATAATAGCTTATTAAACTTTTTGGGCGTTTTGCTCGGTTGCGCAATTAGAAAAACTTTTGCGCGATTATGATATCGCAATGTTCTGTCGTAAGATTTAACGTATAAAAGTAATGGAAAAGATGGAACGCATGGAGGAAAAGTAACGTAAGTTAAAGGCCGAGGGAGTTTTGTTTTTTTACGCCATAAACGTAATTAATGAATCGGGCCTTGATGACATAAACTGGAACCTTTTTAATCCTGAAGCTTCCGGTACTGTTAGTAAAACTTCTTTAATAAGTGCTGGATTTCTGTAAAGTTTTTTATAAGTTTCCAAGTGTTTTCTAACTTTAGGTAATTCTTTTATTTCATTAGCTATTATCTTTTGCCATCCTTCCTTCTGGGATTAAGGATTTTCTTAACCTTTTATATTAGTACGGTTTTCTTTATATATGGATTTAAATGGTATTTATTCTTAATTTTCAGAAAAAGACGTAAGAAACGGTATAGAATTTGATTTTGAGGGTTAGATTTAATTAGTAATTATTTTTTTAAAATTATTTGCGACTTTATATGGTCCGATATACTTAAAATCGAGTTTTTTATTCAATCCTTTATGTCGGATTTTTTTGTAATTAAATGCAGAAAATCTTTTTTAAAAAGTTAATTTTTATAATCTTTTTAAGTTCTAATAATTTCATATTTAAATACTTACGAATTAGAGTTTTGTTTTTATTTTTGTACATAGTTATATATGTTATTTTAAGAAAAGAATTATTTTAACGTTAATTAGTTCTTTTTTTTCTAAATTCCGTTAAACCTTTAGTATAAAATCAAAGTTAACGTTAATTAATATTATTGTAATACTTTCGTAATAACTTATATTATAAGTTAAATAAGTTATTAATGATTTTCCTTTTAATTATTTTGTTTATAATTTATATAATACCGTAAGTAGGATTTAAACGCTTACTTAATTCTGTTTATTTAATTGTCCGTGTTCAATTTAAAGGTACTTAAATGTTTATGGTTTAATTTTAAATATGTTATAAGGTTTTCCGAAAATTTTAAAATTAATAAAATATCTTTATCGGATACGATTTTTATTAAATGTTTATGTATATTAATAAAGTATTTAAAAAAATCTTACCTTAATTCTTTCGCGTGAATATTTTCGTTAAATAATATAAAATATAAGAATTCTATTAATCGATGTCCGATGATAAAAATACTGTCGTTATATGTGCCAGTTATTAGATTTTTTAATAATAAATATTTAAAAACAAAATTAAAAGTAATTATATTTTATAATCGTTTTGTAACCGGTAATGGTTATAATTTTTCGCATGGTTTATCACGTCGTATTTCGGTTTTGTTATATAGGTTGTATCCTTATAGGACTGTTTTTATTCCTAATTTTATTTTAAGGAAGTAATATATACGTTATAATCGTTTTTAGTTTTATAGATTTTATGATATCCGTATAGCTAATATTTGTGTACTTTGCGTCTTGATTCTTTTTAATATTTTTTGAGTATAGGTTTTGTTTGGTTTTTTTTTTTCTGCTAGTTGATCGTTACATTATTGGATTTCTTTGATGTAGGTCGGATATTATTTTTTTGATTGTTGTAATTTGTCGTAATTTTATGAATCCTTTCTCCGTTAGATCGAATATCTGGTATAGGATTTTTACGAATTCTTTCTTTTTACATTGGTGGTTATTAAAAGCGTTTATTTTATCGATTTTTATTTTCTTTTGTAAATAATAACAAATATGAATTCCGAAAGGTATTTTACATAACGGAATTATTATTTTGTTACTTTTCGGATGTTGGTAAACCGGATAAGTTTTTATGGTCCTTATATATTTTAACCTAATATAAATTTTCAAGGTAATATTTCAATTGCTTAAAGGCGTAACAATAATTAAAAACTTTTAATTTAAAGTATTATAATTTAATTTAGCTTTTTATAATTTAGAAAAATAAAACGTAATAGGTTAGAGGTTACGTTAATTATTTCGATATCCGATTATTACGTTTAACGTATAATTTAAGCTACCGATTTTTAATTTTATTAGGTTTTTTAAGTCGGATGTGATTAATATTTGCTCGCTGGTAATTACATTTTTAATCCTTTAAAAATTTATTTTTTATTATTTATTAGAACTTAATTTTTTCGGTTCGGTTAAATAAAGGTATCGTAATTTTGTTAAAATGTGAACAAATTTCCGGTAACAACTAACAAATTTAAAGAAGTTCTAGATTTTGGTAATTATGGTAAATACTTTTTATTTTTTAATCACTATATTATTTTGGGATTTATTATGATGTGTTTTAAAATGACAACGTATTTTAGGTACGGTCTTTTTTATTTATAGAATTAGTTTTTTTCGACATTAATTAAAAGATTAAAGTTGAATAATGTTTAAAAATTTTATAAACATATTTTTTATATTCTTTCTCCGAATTAAAATGAATAAGAATATTATCGAAATAGCAAAGAGTAAACATATCAAGGTATTGCCGTAATATGTAGTTAATTATGTTTTAACACGTTACGGATATATTAATAAGTTTAAACGCTATCATTAAATATTAGTATAATGCGTATTTAGTTTTAAAAATTATTTTTTATTTATTTTCTAATTTAATATGAATTAAATTATTTGGTTTTATAAAGATAATTTTTTCTAATACGGAACGTACGGAAAACTTACTTTTTTAATCCAGTAGTTATTTTCGTTTTTTAACATCGTTTTAAGTTAAATAATATAAATTTGATTTAAAAACGTATTTAAAAATACGGTTAAATAAATATATTATAGCTTTAAAAATATATTCCATCTAAAACGAAAATAATTTAATATAATTTCGGATCGTAAATTTATTTTCTTAGTTATATTCTTAAAGCATTATATACCCCCGTTCTGGGCCTGAATATAAAATATTAAGGGCTTAAATCTAATAATAAAAATAATCGATTAAAGCAAATGCCGAAACTTGTAATTCTTTAACATTTTACTGTTATATTTAGTTATTTATGGAACAATTCTATCTTAATTTTTTTTAAACTTTTTAAAAATATCGAAACGTTATAATTAATATTTTCTCCTTCCGGTTCTCAAGGTGAATATCACAAATGAAAGCTAAATATTTATCGGTAACGAACATAACGTATTTATATCTTTTAAAAACTCTTTCGAAATTTATATAATTAATAATTATTCGTTATTTTAATCGAAACGTTCCTTTTTTAAATCCGTAACGTATTTATTTTTTAAATTTTACCTTGTTATATACTTAATATTCGATTATTATATAACCTTTTAAGCGGATTCCTTTTATATATAAATATAATTAAACCCTTATTTAAGGGCCTAAATATTTTAATTATAAGTATTACATAATACCGTTACCTATATATTACGGTCTTTTCTTTTATAAATTTAAATTCTGTTTATAAATAAAAACCCTTCTGTAAAACATTATTACGTTGATATAATAATAATTAAATTATATTTATATCGAATACAGTTATTAATTTTCGATAATTACATTAATAATTCCTTTTTCCGTAATTATCGAAATAATATTAAATTTTAGGCACAATTTTCGTAATAAGTTATATCGTATAAACGTAACGCTTTCGGGCTTATAAGATTTTAAAATAATACGTTTACTTATCCCTATCCTTTAATCGGAAAGAAAGTCTTCCTTACGTATATTCCGTTATCTTATATAATTAATTCAAAATTTAAAAAGTTGCTAATAAAGTTATAAATATATGTCGTAAACTTTAAATTTAAGCTAAATAAAATTTTGGAAAAATAAAACGAATCTTTTATAATATTACGTTAGTTAATAATTAAAAAATATGTTAAATTTCTTTTCCCTCTTTTAGGAATTAATTTAATTTTTATTTAATTATTTTATTTATAACCTTTAAAAAGTGGTTAATCTGTTCTTTAAAAGATTAATTAAAAACAATCTTCTTTTAACCAAATTAATAAAAATAACATTAAATCGGAAATCTTTTAAAGCTATATTTAAAAGTATATAATAACATAAAGGTTTTTTATAAATAAAACTTAAGCAGGTTTTATAACGAATACTTACATTTTCCAATTTATTCTGTTTTCCTTTATTAATATTCCGGTTTTTTTAAAAGTTTTTATAATTATTCCGTGTCGATTTCTATTTAAAAAAATTACCTTATAGTTATCGGTTCCTTTGCTTAATTTTTTCGGAATTAAAAATATCTTAATTAAAAAAATCTATTAAAATCTTATAAAACGTTAAAAAGTTGCCTTAATATTTTTAAGTATAAATAAGGAATAAATTATAATCTAATAACTTTAAAAGTTAAGCGTTATTTTTTAGTAATTAATCCTATCGTTATTAATCTTTTTTTTTATTTACTATTTAAAAAATATTATATATAAGTTGTTAACTTATACGATCATTATTTTCGTTTCTGGTATTCCATATTATTATCCTTTAGCCATAATTTTTTCTTACTTTATAATCCATTCGTTTAATTCTTTTTATTAACTTCTTAACTTGTTTTAACTTCTTATAATACTTTCGTTAAATATTAATCATAAAGTTGCTATTTTATGTCTTATTAAACTTAGCTAACTTAACGTATCATTTTCGCAAACTTTTCCCTAAAAAAAACTTTTTTTTTTATTATAAAACACATAACTATAAAACCTCTTTTATAAGGTTATTAATATTCTTACAGAAATTTTCGTACTTCCGGTTCTTATAAACATATGCCATAAAATCCTAAATATAGGCTTACTTGCTTTCAGCCGTTATCTTAAAAACGTTTGTCGGATAACTTATTCGATCGGCCTTTTCGACGTATATAGTTCCTTCGGAAAATATATTAATTACTTACGTAGGTTAACGAAATCGTTTTTTCGGATAAAAAGTAATATCGGATTTAATAAGTTTAATAAGCCATAAATTATCCTAATTAAGATTAATATAATCGCAACTATTAAATGCGTACGCTTTACATTAAAATTCGCTTTTTAAGCAATCCCAGTCCTTAAGTCCCTTATAAATAATTAAAAACGTTAACGGTACGGTTACTACTATTATTATTAAAACATATAAAGATAATTACTATTAATAAACAGCCTATATCGTTTTAGTAATAATTATTTAATTAATATATACGCAAATTAAGCGAATAAAACTTTTAATTATCAGATATAAGGAATATAAGTTATATTATATTGCATCCCCAGTTTTAGATGCTTTAAAACGCGCACTGCACTTTAATGTAATCTAGCCCCGGAATATATATGTTCCGATCAGAGGGAATCTCTCCGTATATGGGTTGCTAGCGCAACCCCCTGCTAGCTGACAAATGGGGCCCGAGAACGTGCATGGGAAATTGGATTGGATCAGCCTTATGCAACGCCGCGTCTCTGGGCACACATCAATCACCATTAATGTGATTAAGCCATAAAAACACGTCAAGGGCATGGATTGGAACACTCGAGCTTAGCATTAGCCAGTTTACATGTCAAAGGCTTGGCATTTATCGGGCCCGAGGTGGGGAATTCGACATGCGCTCAACGTCGTGTGCTTAATTTGTTAGGGGTCAGCAGGGTCTTGTGCTCATCGCGCTGCCCGTCATGGATCCCGTTGCACTGCCTTTGACTCTGGTACCGTCCTTCCGTGTCGCTGGTGAACGAAACCGCTCAGATTACGCATTCGCATTGCCATCGTTCAACCTTACTCGACCCTTCATCCGATTCACGGCCGGACGGAGCCCTCCAGCTTCGATCGAAGCAGGCTAGCGCTGGTCGCCCACTTTTACTCCCTTTCCATCCACGTCTGCTGACAGCTGATTCAGCGGAGTTCAGGAGCAGCAACCTACAAAAACATTGAAATGTTTGGGAATCGATCATCTAGACGGTGATGTGGATAACATGATTTCCAATAAACCTCTTATTTCAAAGCTAAGACTGCTAAACGAGTGTTACAACTAGTAGGAGGCTACGCAGTAGACGGGCTCCAGATTAATGACGAAAATTCAAGGAGTGTCTCTACTTTAAAAAAAACCAGAGTTCAAGGCAACATCCTAGGGAAAGCGCGCATTCTGAGGTGACGGTCCCTGCTGAGCCGGTCGTTGCTGAGCCAGTCGTCTCCTCCTCTTGAGCCCATAGCACACCTTAAGACAAGGCATCACGGGGTCACCAAGTATGGCATCTTATTTTTTAAGGCAGTACTTCCACTGAACGGCGAACTTGACAGTGAGCTTGCCGCTGACAGAGTCGACCTGTTCCAAAGTTTAGCATGGAATGCCGGAAGACCGTAAGGTGAAGGGGGCGGGGGTTAAACTCACGGCAATGAGAGCAGGGAGGTGGGTCGGACTAAGGTTGCACTGAGTGTTCATGTTCAGGATCGCGGTGCTCCCGCCGCAGGGCGACCACGAGACAATGCCAGTGTCGGACTGGAGGTCGAAAGCACCTGTGTAATGGCCGTAGAGGTCAAGGCCAAAGGTGACCTTGTCATGCTGACCGGTGAAGGAGAAAGTGTTGTCACAATGGCCCTTTGCACCGTAGGGGATCTCGGCGAACCCTTGCATGCTGGTTTCGAGAATGGAGAACCTAGACGGTGTGATCAGCAAGCGAATACCCGGCGAGGGAGTCTAAGAGCAAAGGGGCTGTCCTCGTACTGGTAGCCAGGATCGAATTCCATGTTGAGTGTGAGCTTGCAGTTCTTGCGCCAGTCGCTGGCGCTGGTGTGCTTCCCGGTCTCTACGATGTACTTAGAGAAAGTGGCCTCGAATAGAGTGCCAGTAGCGTCGACCGTGACGTCCGCTGAGCCCTTTGGGCAGCCGGATCCCAAAAGCTTGACGCTATGGACCCTCACCTTCTCGGGTGCGGGGGCCGGAGAGGTTGGAACGGCGGCAACAAGGCCAAGGAGAAGGACTAGAGCAGTGAGCCCGTACATTTTGATGACGTGTTGTAAGTAGCTTTGAAAAGGAGGTGATATGGGACCAAGTGTTCGAGTAGGGAGATCGATAGCTTACTGCGAGCTAGAAGGCTTGATGAGGAAGAAATAGAAGGGGGCAACGAAACCCTTTTATAGACACCTGGATGCCCGAAAGTCTCCTGTGAGATTTAGGGGGAGTATATTCCATCTGAATACGTGCTAGTTGCCCACATGGTTCCGCAGGCATAAAGGCCTAACTGGTAGAAGCAACTCGATACACAACTGTTAAATCTAATTTACATATTCGCGCTTAAATTCATAAATGTTCATTTCACTAAAACTGCTCTAAGTTCTAATTAAATTTATAACCGGCAATATTCAGCTTTCTATAAATCCTGCTGCTTTTAAAAAAGTATATTAAATTATTCGCAATAATTAAGAATGATATATACTTGTACAACTCTTTTTGTTTGTTAGTAAAATAATATTTATTTTATTTCTTTTGTATATAAGTAACCTTTTTTTACTAATACCAAATATAAATTATTTTAAAGCTATAAAAGTTTCAGATTGTTTTAAACTAAAATTCAACTTATACTAAATAATTATGATATTTCTTTTCTATTTATTCTTTTACGTACGGCAGCTTTATATACATTTACTTTAAACAGCTGTGTTTTTTTTTAATTTATTAATAAGATTAAAGAAAGCTATATAAAACTACGAAGGATAATTAATAATTAAAAATGTTTTATAGAATTTATTAAGCTAAAAAATAGAATTACTTTAGTCGCTTTTAAATACTATTTTAATTAATTTTCTTTAATTGTAATAATACCGAGGCTCTTGTTTACCAACGCCAGTCTTTTTTTCCTACTTAGAAAATCTTTAAAAAACTATTTAAAATAAATAAGTAAAAACGTTGCCTATAAAAAAATATTAAAACCTGTTGAGGTAGTTCGCTAATAAGAGCAATTATAGCTGTTAATCTTTTAATAGAAATCTCTTATAACTTTAATGCTATGTAATGAGTTTTTAAAAAGGAACCGCTTAATTTTATTAAACTTTATATCTAAAGTGAATATAAAGAACGTTAATAAGAGAGATTTTATAAAAAAACGTAATGCTTAATATGTATAAAAAGTAAATTAAAAAAGGTAATAATAAAATATAAAACTATTAACAGCTAAGAGTAATCGTTATTAAAGATTTAAAATTATAAAAGATTTAGCGCTTACATTAAACTTAGATATAAGATGCGAATTTATAAGAAAGCTATACGTTAGTTAAATAATAGCTAATCCGATTAAATTTAATTAATTTATGACCTAGCTGTTATTGTTCGGCCGGTCTTGGCTACCCTAAACGGTCGGAACTGTAAGAGGATAGGTCCGATCGTAGCCTTATGCTTACGTGATTAATGGTAGTCGAATACGGTTTATTCGACCACCTTCGATTATAAGGAATAATGCAACATATGATAGTTCGTTATTTTAAATAACTTAGATAATTTATAATATAACATGGGTATTTAAATTATTTTTAGTATTTATTAATATTTAAGGTAGTTATTCTTTTATTCGTTATTAGGTTTTTATAATACGATTATTGTCATACACCGTAGGATTAATTTTGACCATTAATTAATTCTTGTATCCGCTCCATGTTATAACGTTATATTTAGTAATATCGTTCAATTATAAGCAATACATCTTTAATATATCGATTAATATTAAAGAATTTATTATTTAACAGATGAAAAGAAAGATTTAAAAGTTATAAATAACTATTTAAATTTCATTCTTCTAGTTTAAGTTATTTAAAATAACGTTAAGATTAAGGCCTAGAACTTATAATTTTATAATAATAAGAGTGAGATTGAAACTGTTTTACGCAAGTTTACGTTTATTTTCATTTCGTAATAATCGCTAATAAAGTCGATAAAATCCTTATAATAATAATACTTTGAAATAAAAATAAGTTAAATTAATTGGAGTGCATTATGCGGAATTATTTTAAGTAAGAATAGTTAAATTACGAATAATCTATTAGGATTCTCTTTAAAATTCGCAATGATTTCGGAAATTTAAGAAAACGCTTACTGCCGCATAATACGAATTAAATTTTCGATAAAAAGAACTGGCATTTTAATATATTAAAAGCTTCAAGTACTTTATAACTAAGCTAATATAAGTAGACGATGAGGCCGATATTACGATCGGCGTTTTTATAAAGGGCTAAAGAATTACGTTAAAGACGAAATTATTAAAATTAAACGATTTAATATACTTAATAAATATATTAAGGAGGACGTAAAAATCGATGATCAGTAATATAAATAACCATAGAAACAATAGTGACGGTTTCCCTTCGCGCAGTGTGGATTTTCAAACGTTAATTAAATTAGGAAATATTTTATACGTCTTATTTTATAAAGATTAACGTTATAGCTATTAAAAATAGAATAGCTTAATGGCCTAACTAAGTCCACGTTAGATATTATAATTAGGACAAGATAGGTTATAATAAAAGTTAATATAAGGCTTTTAAAAAGAATAATATAAAATTGCATCTTAATATTTGAAAATAAACTAAAAGCCTTAAATAATAATAATACTAAAACTTTAAAATAGTTAAGAAAAGGCAAAACCTTAATTTATGACTAGAAGTACGATAATGATTACGAAAGACTAAAGCATTTTTTAAAGCGCTATTATATAATACTATGCTAGTAGGGTAGAACTAACAGTTGTTTAAGAGCTAAAGCAATAGAAAGAAACTATTTGCCGATTATAATGAAAGAACTTATAAAGATACAAATAATTAAAGGTAAAAGTAAAAATTAAGAAGTACTAGGATTAAAATAAGGGCTTACACTTAAGAAAGCGCAACCGATATCGTAAGCTGCATATAACTTATTATAAAAAAGCTTGTTATTGCTTATATTAAGAGTAGTAGGAATATATCGAGGAACGAGTTATGTATATATATTATTAACGGTTCGATTTTTAGAACCAAACCGGAAATCACATTAAAGATTAAAACTGGTGCCGATATTTGCATACCATGGTTATATGAGATATTATTAACATCTTTACGCTAAATCAAAGCTGGTTAAAAGAGAAGAGTTATTAAAGCGAAATCTTATATCGTATTACGAATAATATCAGTGTAGAATATAAAGGAAATGGTTATATTAAATGATTATAAACGATATATAACGGTTCTTAATAACCGATAATTTATTTTAATGTTTATTAAACAACTTAACGAAAAAAAGAATTATAAAAAAGGATTAGTAGCTTAAAGAAAATATAGCTTAATACAGCGCTTAATATTAAACCCAATAATTATCCGGAGAATTCCGAATATATTCCATAAAATGAATTTTGGGTATAATTCCTTTATTTTAAACTGTATTTATTAGTAAAGATAGCTGAAAGAAGAAGAAAAGATTTACTAATAAAATTTAAAGGGTATTAAAAAGTTAAAGAAAGATTTAAAAAATAAAAGGTCTTGATAAAAAAGTTATAAAATAAAGAGAGTAAAGGGAGTTAATATAAATCTTTTATAAGCGCTTTATATATAAGAACAAAAAGAAGAGAAACTTTTTGCACTAGAAGTAAATTTCAGATGAAAAGAAACTAATATACCGGAAAAGTAAATTACCGAACCGATCCGAATTACATTAAACTTAAAGTATTTAACGAAGTATAGTTGACATAAAATGATAAAGCGGTACTTTATGAAGTTAAAAACGTAAAAGGAATAAGATCTATTAATAATAACGTTTAAATGCACCGCGAATTTAATTATCTCGAAATTATATTTAAACACGAAAATAAGACGTAAATTCCAATATTATTTTAATACAAAGATATAGGGTAATCTATAGTAAAGAATAATATACTAATATAACCCCTGAAGTAGTTAAAAAGCAGGCTAAGTAAAATTTATTTTATAGTTTATCCATAAAAGGGGCTTCAAAAGAACTTCTTAATATTGACTCAATAACGACGACGGTATGTGTAAGGAAAAAAATATGAAAAATATTTGATCACTTAGAAAAAGGTGAAAAGGAATAAAGATGATAAATTTATACGAAACGGTATTATTATAAATAAAGTCTAACTTTACGAAATAAGTAATAATTTATAATACTAATCTTGCAAGCTAAATATAAGAGTTAAAATAATACTATAAGAGTATATATAGAAGTAATGTTTAAATGTTAAATTTAATAAAATTATTAAAATATAATAAATAAAATAACCAAATAATATTTAAGAATAACCAAACAAGAACTATTTATTTTTTATTTAACCTAGACGAATACAGATTATACACGTTACGAAGATATCATGGAAATAAATTAAACAGAAATATAATAAACGTTTTAAATTATAAACGCGTTATCTTATATTTTTGTTTAAAAACAAGTAAGTTATGATTAATAAACGATTACCGATACTTTAATAATATTACTGGTAAAAGTCAAATACTTTATGCTAAATTAGTAAATAAAAGAACTTCGCTTTTCTAAGGCGATAGAATTTATAATATTAGTTTTACGAGATAGTTATAATATAAGTTATGTTAAATCTGAAACTAAGTTAAAATTTTTATTTTAAATTAAATACCGGTTAAATAAATATTTAATAACTTCTTTTTAATTCATTAAGATATTCTTAATATTTTTAAAGGTAATTAATTATATACTACGTACATAGCTTAATATTTAAATATTTTCTTTATTATAATATCTTTATTTGCCTGAACTTTAAAAGGGAATCTCCGAAATAGGTTTATATACTTTTTCTAGTTGAAAAAAACGTAAAGGTCCCGGTTAGTATTCAAAAAGAAATTTAAAAATAAAAGATATCGCGCCTAGCATACGATATTATATTAACATATATTAAGATGGACTCTAGGAAAATAATAACAATTAAGGACTACTAAATACTTGTTATAGTTACTGAAATTTAAGTTTTTCTTACAATCGCCAATGATTTCTAAAAGTATACTCGCAACTTTAATATAATCTTAATATTCTTATTTAACTTGATTAAAAAATGAATTTTAAGAAATAGCCACAATAGAAAAACTTTTTAACAGATTAAGAGGGTATTTATCAGCAAGGGACTATTAATTCTATATAACGTAAATCGTTTCATGAAGTTAAAAACCGATATTTTAGATAACGCATTAAGTATAATAATCGGATACAGAAACTATTATAATATCAAAGACTTCATGATTTATAAATTTATCAAGTTTAAAGAAATCAAATTCATTCACGTTATTTTTAATAAAGAGATTAAAATTATCGTTAACGGTCTTAAAGTATTTTAATTTTAGCTGAAGGAAACTTTGTTTTAAGTGAAGCTATATAAAAATGTTAAAAATTTACCCGGTTTATCATTATCTGAACGTTAATAAAATAATAGTTTCATTTTAAATAATACATCTCGGAATTTAATTACGTTATTATTTATAAAAAAAAGTGTTAAAAATAATAAAGCAGATGGTTTTAATAAATAATTAAACTGGAAAGAAAACTGCTTAAAATTAAATATTAATTGTTAACTTAAGAAACGAAAAATATGTAAAATTCTAATAAATTATAATAACCAGAAACAAAATGCGCAATTTCTACCAGAACATTTAATAATGCAATAACGAATTGTTTAATCAATAAAAGAAATAAGATTTAACTATTAAAGAATAATAAGACAAGTTAATACGCTATATATAAAAATAATAGTTAGATAAATATCTAAAAGTTCATAGAACTATGAAACAGTTATAATGTCCGTATTATTGCTTGAAGATGATAATAATAAGAAAACATGTAAGAGGAAATAATTAATATAATAAAATTAAAATATAAATGTATAATTTATACGGAAAGTTATAACTATTATTACTCATAAAATAACCTCAAGGTTTAATGATTTTCGATTTTATTACTACTTTATTATTATTAGAAATCCTGGTAACCGGCGTATATTTTAATAATATTTTCGCGATCGTCGGTCGATTTAGAAAGTCCTTTTATTTCCTATTATATTAAAAGGAATATAGATGCGCAATAATTAAAGTACGTTTTTTAAAATACCTTATTAATATATATAAACTTTTATAAAAAGTCGTTTGCGATAAAAATATTATATTTATTTTAATGTTATGGTAAAATTTTATAGCAACATTAAATCTAATGTATAAACTTTCGAACATTTTTGAATCGTAAACATACAGTTAAAAAATTGATTAAATATTTAAATATTACTTTAATATTATATCAAGTACGAATAAAATCATTAATTTTAAATCGTTATTCACCACCTTGTAAATTCATATTATAAAGCATTATAAAAACGTTAAGATATTATTAGTTAGTACAACCTTTAGTTTTATATTAACGGTTTAACTTAACCTACAAAAAGGATTAATTATGGTTGCGAAAACTTCTATTTATAAGAATTTAAAGAATTATATTTAAAAAGGGAAATATATATTCATACGTATTTAAATATAGAAATATTATAACTAGAAAAAGTTAAAACCATTAACCTGTTAAGAAAAGAGATACTTAGTTATGAAAAATATTTAAATTAAATAACTTTATAAAAAACTCAACTTTAAATATACAAGAATATACAAGGTTATAAACAAAATTCAAAAATAATCATTAGTTAAAATTACCTCCTAAAGTTAAGTTTTACCTAGTTTCTTTATTTATTTATTTAAATTAACTATTAATACCATTTAAATCCGTCCGGGAAAAATACCAGGGGAATTTTAAATAGAAAAGGTTGAAATGATTTTGGATATTAAGCAACAAAACGGTAGAAGGTAATACCTGATTAAATAAAAACAATTATCTGAAATTAAAAAAAATACTTACGAACTTATTAAAACATTACGAAAATTTAATGTTTTAAAAAAAACCTTTCTTAATAGTACCGGAAAGGTTAAAAATAATATTTTTATTTACGTTATCGAATTATAACGGGCTAGTATTATAAACGGTTTAATCTGTTACTGAAGTTTCGATTTTAGATTATTTTTGCTTCTTTAATTTGTTCAAATATTTTATTCTATAACGCATTATTTTAATAACTTTCTTACGTAAGATTTTTTTTCTTATCGACGAAAAAGTTATAAACGGGTAAACGTGGTATTAAAAAATATCTTAACATCTCTTTTTTTATTAATTGGATTTCTTTTCAGAATAATACGAAGAATCATTTACGAGTTTATATTACCGAACTCATCACTAACCTATAATTTATTAACGGAAGATTTATAAGAAACTTTACCTTTTGTAATAATATAATAGGGACGGTCAGCGCGAAAATAAGTCAAATAACGTGGTATAATTATATTAAATTTATTAATAAAATAAAAACGTTTTTATAACCACCTAGGTCGGAAGTTTTTTCTAAAGGATACGACCGGTTATAAGAACGATTAGAAATATAAAAAATTAAAAAATTAAAAAAAGCTGAGGGATTACTTATTATATAATAGAAATAAAAAAATAAATTATCAAGGGCAAAAAAGCCTAGAAAAGAAGACCTGTATTATAGTTTAATTAGTTTTAATTATCGTAAACGGTTAGGATTATAAAAAGATAAGTCCGATCGTAGCCTTAGGGCTCCGAAACTAAGTGTAATGAAATACGATTTATTCGATTATTTTCGATTAATAACTTAAATACGGTTTGTTTGATTCCGTTCGATTATAAGGAATATGGAAGTATATATACGTTCGTTATTTTTTATAGTTTACATAACTTCAGCTTATAATATTGCTCTATTCCATAGATTACCTTTACTATCTGCTATTACTAGGGGTAATTATTATTTCCTCTTATTTGTTTGGATTCCTACGATATAACATCTAACAGAAATCGTACGACTAGGTTTAATAATTAATTAACCCTTATATTCGTTATAATAATTACTATTTTTTATATATATAATCTTAACAATTAATAAATACCGAACTGGTTATTAATATTTATAATATAATTAAATAATACGTTAATTAATAATGGTTATAAATATCTACTTTAAATATATTAAACGAAAAACGGAAATTTTATCTTTTCGGTAAGGCAGGATATAATACGCGTATTTTTAAAAAATTCTAATATTTTTAAAGAAAAAGATTCGTTTAATTATATCTTTAATATTTTTTATGCTCTTAAAAGTGTTCATGATGAATTTTCGTAATTAAATGGATTATTTAATACGTTAATATAAACATAAATAATCTGTTATTATTATTAATTAATATCTTTATTATTATATTTAAAAAACTTACTTTAAAGTATATGTAACTCCCAATCTGTTAAACATAATATTTTGTTAAAATTAAATGCTTATTAATAATTTAAATTCTTAATTGTTTACGGACTAAAGTATCCTAATTTTAACTTATCTACATCCGTTTATTTATTAATAAGAACATTCTTTAAGATACTTTAAAGCGGCTACGAGCATCCGCCGACCCGATGACTATTCATACGGCCATATCGCCAGCTCCATCCATAAATTTTCGATGGCGTTAGATGAACTTCAGCTTACTCCACCGGTGTGGTTGGTGACGTGGATTGCGTTGCTTCCACCCCTGAACCTAACTCGAGAAAGTCAGATCGAGCTCATACTCGACCCTGCGAGTCGCAAGGAAAGAACCCAAGAACGCCTTGCCTACTCAGCTAGTGAAAGGTCATTTCATTTACTACCGCCATTGTGCACTTCGGTAGTGTGAATCTGAGACCCCTTTTCTGCCTGCGAATCACGATGTCACAACACATATAACTAGAAGCAAGCCGCCTCAGCGAGCCAGCAGTCTACGAACCTAGTTTTCAGCCGTCGGAGCCGGAGTATAAGTCATATCAATCTGCCTCATGCCTATTTTCGTCGTCTCCGGTGGACACAAGTGCTTAAACCCATGCGTGGGTCGCTCCCCAGGCGGTCTGGAACTCTGTCCTCTTCAGCTGGGCTGAGCGTTCATAATACAGCCAAAAGTGCGACCGCAAACTGAACATTTATGCTGCTTCAAAGAAAGAACGTTGTCGTGAGCAGCATAGCACAACGCCTGCGTCCCGAAAGCCAAAGTATCCACGGGTAGGATTACAGTCACGCCGAGCACATTGCACTGCCAGGCCCTAGAGCTATCCACATCCGACCCCAATAGGTTGAACGACAACACATAAAAACAAATAATTACGACAGAAATAGAAACAAGTAAAGTCAATAATCAAAAAGGCCAGGGCCTGGAATCATCCACATTCGATTCGAATGGGTTTAATGACAACACATGCAGACGAATACGACCGAAATAGAAACAAGTGGACGGCCAAATCAAAGTGGCTCAGTCTAGGACTATCCATTCGAACGCCACAACCCCGTAATCGGGCTTCGTGGTGGCGGAGGCGGCGCCTCAACATTAGCTTTCGCCTAGGACTCTGGTTACAAGAAAGGTGCTGGATGTTTGTATTTTCGCAGCGAAAAGCGGGACATGGGGAGAATCAAAGACGTAAGGCTCATTTGCTCTTGGCCCCCAACGCCCTATCACAAACGATGACATTTTCTGCGACTCGTAATATCTCTTTAGTGTATTGTTTGAAATGTGACGGTGATCGGGAGGGACTAGCCAAGCGTGAAAAACGAAACGCTACCCCTCGCCCTGTGCAGGTGCTTTTTAATCTAATAGCCTCCTTAGAACAAAACCGAATGCCCCGTTAGTGCACCGTATTGCGTAGCGACAAGGTATTTCGCGAGGAATCGCGCATGCCTTGCATCAACGATAACCTTTCGTTGCTAGAGGCGCGGAGAGGAATGGGACAGTGAAATTGGCAGGGCGGATATTTCAGCTTGCCCGCTGGCATCTGCGCCTTAAGGCAGCAGCAGAAGCTGAGGGCGATAAAAGGGGACCGTACTGGGACGAATGAAATTTGGGTCTTACTCGGATGTTCGACATCTTGGCAACGAGTTGAGCACTTACCGGGGGTTACTAATCGCCCCGTTATCCGTCGGAAGCAGGCATGATAGGGCGCGATTTTGCAGGTTCCTACTGCCGCGTGCCAGTCGACTCGGATGGAGCCCTTGGCCATGGGCTGATGGGCTATGGCCCAATGCCAAGCCTCCCTGAACTTTTTGTTGAAACAGAGGATGATCTCGTGATGATTCCGAGGACGGGGTTTTGCACGCTCGTATCAAGAACTGGCTCTGATGCTTCAACACGCCACAATGTGACAATTCTTGCCCCTCATTCTGCTCCTCCTATTGCCCATATCCGCGCCGAGAGTCTTGTTGTCGGCTTTGACCTGGACTGCCAGTCCCGCCTCGGCATCGTCTTCAACTGGTGCATCGACGCCATTGACACCGATAAGGAATTCGCCGAAAGCACATGCAACGGTGACGGCTTCGACGGAACTCTGCAGTGCAAGACTATTTGCAGCTCGAAGGACCTGGATCTAGGGCAGATCCGGGTCGGCGACCGATGCGTCATGATGTTATACTGCACGACGCAGCTCAAGTGCTCCAATGTGGAGAAGGATATGGCGCCGGACATGTACAAGAAGTACGATACAGCCGGAAACTCCGGTTTCAGGGTGACCATCTACTTCCTAAGTTTTGGTTATCTTGCTGACGTCGAAAAAACGGGGCCGAAGGTGATGGTACTCCGACGTCAACAGACGATGAAAAGCATTCTGGGAGACACCAAGAGGGGTCGAGTTTGAAGCTTAGATTAGCTCTTTTTGGTATTAGTTACTGGAGTGCTGTCATGAACTAGACTAAGTGGTTTGGAATTGTAAGCAAAGAAAGCAGAGTTCTGTGTCGAGCTTAGATTTTATTAAGCCGCTGGTAACCTTAGGGAGGTATTGTTGTTTACACACCGATTGCCCTTACCAACCCCTGGTCAACCACGCCACTCCTCGTTGCTTCACTCTCAGCCTTTACTCAGGGTCGTGACCAGGAAAGCCAGCACAGCTGGTTCAGACAAGTATGTACGACTTTAGGACGACCTGGAGTTCTGAAAACGGGAAATATCAACTTTCGTAAGGGAATAGCATTGACTCACTTAGGTCCCAGACATAGGGCCCCTTTCTCGTCGAGGAGTTGATGGCCACTAAGGGTTTCCCTCATATAAACTTAATTAGGTCCAGCAACCACTCGACGTTTCTCTACCTTCCAACTTCCGCACTTCTAATTTTCTCCCCCAAGCTTATTATATATATTAGCTGTTCTTATTCTCTCTACTCCCTCCGCTCGTTAGACTACAACTTTTTCTTGTTAAATACGCTCTCAGAACACGCTCTTCTCTCTAGCTCAGGCATCTTGTGGTTTGGTACGTCTCGAAAAATTCCTCGGGTTGCCGCTCGGGGGCTGGGCGGTGAATGTCCCCGATGTTCTCGCACGGGGTCTTCTCCATTGGCTTCATCTGAACGCCGTAGAGACGACGTGCGGGATGGTGCACAAATCCGGAGTTTGGGATAGCATACGATATCCCAGCCTGGATTTGGATGGCTGTCACACTCTCTAGGATGTTGCAACAGCTCTTGAGGGCTGGAATCTGGCTATAGAGAAGCTAGGAAACGGTGATCCACATGGTGTGGGCGATCTACTGATTTAGGGCTTCGGAAAGGATCAACGTTGTTCTGGATACTCCGAGGCTCTCATGGGGTCCTTTTACCATGATAGACGGCATAGTAGGGGACAGCACATCAGGTGCTGGTATGCTCTAAACAAACATATCATGCACTACGGAGTCCTTAGTACGAATCCACCTTCACTAGCTCCTCGCATTAAGTCCGAGCCTTTGTTTGGAGACGCCAAAAGGAATTGCTAAGTGATGACATGGTCCTTGCCGTTTTCGTCGTTTGCGGACGTGTTTCTTTCGAAATTGGTAGCTGTGGACGGATACATTGCTAATTCCGACTAAAGTCCCCCAACTTGTCATGGCTGCACCTTTAACCATTACACCACCAGGGCAAAAGATCGGTGAAATGTTCGCACTTCTGGCGATCATTCTGGTGCTTACAGCTGTATATGTACTGGAGCTGCTACGGTGGTCAAGGCCGTAACACAAGTTGATCGTCGGACTAGGATTCGCCGACATATATAAAGGCTGCCTAGTAATAGGCACTGAGATAGTCAGCGGCGCAAAGTCCAAACAAGGGACGAGAACATAGAAACTCTGCAACTTGGCTCTGTATTATATAAAGAAGGATTACAGCGAAGTAATATGGCGATAAACATATTATCGTATGATTTACAAACGCGGGAGACAACTCTGAGTTATATTAAGATGCAGGAAAACATGAAGCTAAGGGTACTGGTGATTACATTATCAGCCTTTATAATCCTGGTCCTTAATAAATTAAGGTTTTTGTTACGTAATAATATAAAAGCTAAGTACTATTCCGGAATACCATATTTCCCGATCTGCATTAATATCGCTAGTTAAGCCGTTTAGGCAAATTTAAGTTAACTTATCAAGATCAGGTGTTATGACGTAAAGGCTTGGCCAGTTAGCGGACGGTCGGAGAGTGTGAGACACGTCCCCGAAGTAGGTCTTAGGTTACGTAACTTGCTGTCAGCTAGCAGGGGTGCACTAGCACTCCATATACGGAAAGGCTCCCTTTGATCGGACTATATATGTTCCGTAGACAGATTACATTAAAGTGCAGTACGCGTTTTAAAGCGCCTATAACTAATTATGTAATATAACATTATTAATAACCCTTATATCTAATAATTAAAAATTTTATTTGCTTAATTTACGTTTTTATTAATTAATTAATTATTATTAAAATAATATAGGTTATATATTAATAATAATTATTTACATCTTTTATTAGCTATAATAACGATTATACCGATAATATCCGTAATTATTTATAACGGTTTTAAAAATTAAAATAAAATTAAATTTAAATTTAAAATTAAAATTAAAAAATATAATCTGTAAAAATATATTAATCCTAATTAAAACCTTTTATGGTTTATTAAACTTATGCCGTCCGATATAACCTTTTATTTAAAAAAACGATTTTATTAATTAATGCGGAAAGTTAATTTATTTTTAAAAAAAACTATATAAATCGAAAAAGCTAATTAAACGGATTATTTAATAAATACTTTCAAAATAACGACGGAAAATAAATAAGTTTAGAATTAAAATTTTACGATTTATATTTACTTAAATTAAAAATATAAATCTTTCCGAAAAATTTTTAATAAACTTATAAAATAAATTTTAAATAATATTTTGTTATTAATTAAATAAACTTATTTAAACTTAAACGACGATTTTAAAAATTAATACGTTAAATTACAAAAAGCCGGAAAAGTTTACGATATTCGATTATTTATAAATATTAAATATAAATACGAAAAAAGGTTAAAATAAATTTTAAAAGTTACGAAAAAATTTAATAAATAAATAACAAAATAATAGGAAATTATAAGTTAAAATTAACGTTACGGGATTTCCGAAATAATTATACCGGTTATTTAGATAAATAAATTATATGTAATAATAATATTAATTATATTTAATTAATTAAATATATTTGTATTTTTTAAACGGAATAAAATTTTAAAAAAAAACGATTAATTACTTAAAGGTTAAAATTAATTTTGTAAATTATTAAACCAGATTAAGTTACGTATTAATTATTACGTATAAAATAAAACCGATTTTCTTAAATATTTATTAACTGAACCTGGATAAACTAGATTAATATTGGGTAATACTTCGACGTCCGTTAGTAATGTATTTAAGAAATCTTTTAAATTTTTTTAAAAAATAAAATAAATTAAATTTTTTATTAGGTTTATTTTTAATTATTTCGATCCCGAAAAATGATGATAAATTTTTATTTTTTATAAAAATATACCGTTATCATATTTATTAAATTAACTAATTAACGAAACTTTAAATTCTTTTACGGTAAATTATAACGATATTATTTATAAAAAAAGAAAAAATACCTTTTAACGAATAAAGCAATAAGGTTTATTAAAAACGGGGCTAAATATTAACTTTTTAAATATTTTAATAAAATCCTTTTATCATAACAAACATAATTCCCTTACTTTATATATTACCTTCTTAATTAAAAAATTCATTACGTTATAAATAATCTAGAAATATTTTTATAAAGATTTTATAATATAAATTCGCATTAACGAAACCGTTTATAACGTTATAATACTTAAATTTTAGGTCGAATTTAACCGTAATAATAATTAAAGCTCGAAACGATTTTTTAGTTAAAATAAATCTGTATATATTATTATTAAAGTTTTTAAATTATTAATCGTTTCGTATAGCGAAACATACCTTATATTTTTACAACCAGCAATATTTATTAAAATTATAAAAATATAACTATATATACCTTAAAACTTAATTCTTTTTAGTAAAAAACTAATTAACAGCTTCTTAGGATTATATTTTTTTATAACTTTATAAATAAACTTTTTCTTCTTTATATAACAATTTTCTTAACGGATATATAATTAACTTTTTATAGCCTTACGGCAATCACGGCAGGTTATGCCTATATATCTTACCTTATCGAGATTAGGCCCTATTTTTAAGGTTGGGGCTGCGCTTACGGCGCAGCCGTAGTTAGCGCTTTTGATCGAGAAGTAGCTGCAAGGGTCAGATGTATCGACTAAACCTTTTTTAAAAAAGCTTTACAGGAATAACAAAACCTTAAAAATAAGGCCTAATATGAAGTTGTAACTTTTTGGTTCCGTTCTATATATCCTTATATAAATTTTCAAAAATTATTAGTTCGAATTTATCGAAAATAGCTTTAATCTGATACCATCCGTTTTATAATTACGAAAAGTTAATATAAAAATAAATTTTTATCTTTCCATATACATTTAACCTGATTAAGACGAAATTAATATTACGCGCCCGAAAAAATGATTGAAAATCTTGTTTTATATACGCCATAACCCTTTACCTTCTTTCGGCCAGTACGATAATAACATAACCTTATAAGCCAAAATACTATTATATAAAACTTAAAATCGCTTATAATAAATCTTAAAGTAATTTTTTTTTAATCAGCTGAATATGGACGACGTATTAAAATGTTTAAGATAAATACCTTAAACTTTTAAAAATTTAACCTTTTAAAAAAAACGTAATTAACTTATATGTTAACGTTAAATATACGGTTAATAACCTTATAAAAACTTTGCGCCATCGGTTTATTCGCTTTAGATTAAACGTTATATTTAACGGATAAGGTTATATTTTACGGAAGGAATAAAGAAATACGATATATAATTTAACTTCTGAAAAACTTAATATTCTTTTCATTATTAAAATAAATTGCGGAAAATTTTTAATTATTCAAACCGTTTTTTTAATAAAAAACTTTATTATTATCCAGGTTGCGTTTTTTATTAAATTAGTTAAAAAACTGAAAACTTTTATATTAATAATAACATATTATACTTTTATCTTAATAATTACGGTATCGAAAAAGTTCCATTTAAAGATATTCGAACCTATAATTACCGAATAATATAATAATATTATTTTGGGTTTTGAATAATTATCGAACGATTAATTCCATATTATTATATTAAATCTTATTTTCGAACGACGATATAATTTAATTATTATTAATAAAGCATATTTATTATTAAATTAAAAAAGTGTTCGGCTTAAATATATTAATATCCGGAACATACCTTTTATTTTTTTTACTTACGTATATTAGTTTACGTATAGAATAACTATTAATAACGTTACAAAAAAGAAATCGCAAATTATAAAGGCTTTAATAAAGCCGGAAATTTAACTAAATATAGTTATAAGGCAAAACTAAACGTTTTAATATTAATCGCCCCGAAATCGATTTTATTATTTTTCTTATATTTAAAAATTACCGTTCGAATTAAACGTATTTAAATTTTTTATTAACTAACGCCCTTAAATTATTAAATAATTCCACTGTAATTTAACTTAATATTTTACGTATTATTATAAAAATTATTATTTATGTTAATAATATAACGAAAATTATAAATATTATACATTATTTAATTAAGATTATAATAAACCGGAAATATTTATCGAAAGTTATAAAAAAAGTTATTAAATTTTATAATTGCGAAATATTTTACGGAAACGAAGTCTACGTATACGATAAATTAAAAAGATTTAATAATATTATTTATATTATAATATTTACCGTTACTTTTAAATTAAATTTAAATATTCCGGATATTAATTAAATAATATAATAAAAAGTCCCGAAAAACTTTTCGATAAAAAATTTATAATAACAATTTAATCGAACGGTTTATAATTATAAACGATTAAATATAATTAATTATAACTACGTTATATTATTAAATATTTGATAAATTTAAACCCGAACCGTTTATTATAAGATTAATTAAAATAATATTAAAAATCCAGGCCCGTTAAATTAAAAACCGAATTATTTTTAAAACATAAAAGTCGTAATAAAAATCGATATCACGGATTCAGATAATAAGGAAAATAATAAATTATTTATTATAAATAATTCTAATTAAAACGAAAAAATCGTCGAATCTTAATTTTAACTTTCGGTTGTTAAAATATTATTCGCGTTATCCGTGAACCTTTTGAATAAAATAATGTTAATTTCCGAAATAAAACGAATATAAAATCGTATAAACGTATATAATTTAATAACAAATACGGACGTAAAATAATTTTAATTTATTTTAAAAAAAACGAAATTATTATATTAAAAAAGGACGGTAATAACCTTATTCCGGTTAAACCTTATTATAATTTATATACGCCTAATCTTATGCATATACCCGAACTTTCGAATCCGAAAAAATCCGCATAAAATAATTAAAAACCGGTTGGTTAAAAACGTTCACTTGAAAAATAATCAAATTATAATGTACATAATGAACGATCGAACTATTTTCTATACGGTTATTTCCGTTCGGTAATAAAAAACAAAATAAACGTTTATTTCTATTAAATTTGAACGGGTTTTATGCGATATATTTTTAACCAGATTAAATAAAATTAAAAGTTTTTATTTAATCCAAAACATAATTGAATTAATTAAAACTGTTTCCGGATTCGATAAATAATAAAATTAAAACGTTTTAAAAAATTGCTTTTTTTTGCATTATACTTAATTTACCAAAAAACCGTACTTTTTATATCGTAAAAAATACGAAAAACTTTTTGCAGCCGGCGGATTAAGCTTAATTTAAAATAACGGTACCGTATCCTTATATCCCGAACCGATTTATATAAATTACGGATTATAACCGCCTTATAAATATGATAAATATCGGAAAAAACCGCGCAATTGCCGTAAACTACACCCCGATTTAATTGAGGTTTATTAATTATAACTGTTCGGTTTAAACTAATAATTAAGGATTTAATAATAATTTAAACAGTTTAAATACCAACCCGGCATACGATTTATACGTTTTCACGGCTTAAATTATAATTCCGGTTATTACGATATTTATATCCGTATATATAATCCGTAACATAATAAATAATTTTAATTAAAAATTTATTTCGGTTTTTTTTATTTATAACATTAATTTAAAATTTATAATTTCTTAATATTTTTATCTTACTAAAACATTTTTTTGTTACCGTATTTATATTCGCTTAATTCGTTTATTTTTATTTCGTTACCGGAATTGCCGGCATTATTAAAAAGTAGCAATATATAACTTTACGTTATAAATAATATATCGGAAAATAAAGCCGAAATAATAGTTATTATTAAGGTTAAAAAATCTTACGTTAAAAATAAACGGCGTTTATTTAACGATAATAATAATTATAATATTAAGTCGAAAATTAAAAAACGAAATCCGGCCGGTTTTAATTAAAGCAGGCGGCAAAAAACGCGTTCGGTTTCGAAACGGGGTTAAGGTTATAATTATTAATAAATAAGGCATATTAAAAATTAAGTCGTAACATTATAACTTTTTATAATTTTTAACGGTATATTTTTAAATTCGTTAAAATACAGAACATTATAAGTATATTTTTCTAGCTTTTTTAAATTTTCGTAGGATATTAACGTTACCTTAAAATCTGAAACGATATTTTTTTTATATTAAAATAACTTAATCGTATAAAACCGCGAAATAATACGATTATATTCGTTAGTTCATTATTTTTAAGTTCGTTAAATAATATATAAAAATTCATCTTTTTTATTCCGGATTAATTATATATTATTATAAATATATAATACATTTATAAGGTAAAAAAATTAATGAATTTTAATATCATACGTTATAAACTATAATTTATTATACTTATTAACGCATTATTTTCTTTAACTTATAGCCCTTTATTTACGATATTAAACGAAAAAATTTTAAACCTTATTTTCCGGTTCCTTTTTTCGAATTTGTTATATTAATTTTTAAATTGTTTTTATCCTTTTTAACTTTAAAGGTACCTTAATTCGGGTTAATTAATTTATCGGAAGGATCGATTATGCGGGTAAATAAACGATATAGATAATTTTTGGTTAATATTGGAAAGGCCATTTTCGTACTATATATATAATTATTCCGGCGTCCGTTTTTCCTCAAGTACTAATTCGAAATATTTAGGATTCCGGCTTTATAATAAATTAAAAACTTTTACCTTTCATAATTTTATTTTTCGCAATTATAGATATTATCTCTTAAAGACGGATTTTAGTTACTATTTTTTAAAGTTTACCGCGTACGTTATTTTCTTTTTGTTAAGGATTTTTATAATAACGGTTTTTTTAAAGTAATTAGTTTAAGGTTTGAATTAGTACCTTCCGGAGCCTGTTATCCAAATTATTACGTTTTTACGAAAAATTTCGATAATTAAAAATCTTTTTGGCCCCGTCGTAATATAAAGGATATAAATATATTACCTAATATTAGGTACGCCAAATAAGGGCTTACCGGGATTTCCGGCTGCGGCTTTTATGGTTTCCCTTTCCGAAATGGCCGATATATAGAGGTATAGGGTTCCGGTTATTTAGTTTTGCTTTTTTTCTTTTCAGCGTAACCAGAAAACCGGATAAATTTCGGAATTTTTTTATATCAAAATCCTATATAATTATACGGTTTATTAAATATTTTAGATAACTGCTAAAGTGTTCGGTACTGGTACCGGATATATTATAATATCTGCAAATCTAATTTTTATATATATTTATTTAACCGTTATAGGCCTACGTATAAGGACGGATTTTCTTTTATCTTAATATTATAAAAAATATCGCGGTTTTATTATCTTAATCGGAACTATACGACTGCCATATTTTGGATACCGTTTATATTACGTAAGTTATTATCTTATATAAATTTTCGAAAGCGTTAAATGACCCGAATTATACGGTATTTTAAATATAATATATTAATAAAATTAATAATATGAAAAATATTTATTTTATGATTTTGAAAACTTATTATTTAATAATCCGTAATTTATAACGCGTTAACTTTTTCTTAATATTTTGCTATAACGAAAAAAATAAATAACGTTATAAATTATTTCGTAATTTTATTTCTGGGTAATAAAAATAAGGATTAAAAATTATTAAAATATATAAATATGTTTTTTATTAACGTTTTATAGGATATATATATATAATCGAAATTTTTAAATATTCATATAAGTATTATTCCGATATTATTATAGGTAATATATACATTAAAGATTATATAACGGCAAATAAATTACGTTTTTAAATATATATTAATAAACCTTATTTTATTAAAACCTTTTAATATTATAATCTTATCGAATATTTACTTGACGGAAATTATTAATAATTTATCGGCTGGCTTAAGGTTTAAAAGGCATTTATAAGTAATTAAGAGGGGGGTATAAATATAGTATCGTAATTAATATACGTAATATCGAGAATTAACTTGGTAGCAGTTATATTTTTATATATGCCTTAATTTTTCGCCAGTTTATTATAATACGTTAAAATAAAATTACTATATTCCGTTTAATTAGATACCGGTAATATTATTATGATAATTATATTATATTAAGTATTATAAAAAAGTTATTTATACATCAAAGAATTTAGGGACATTATATATTTACCGATAATATTTCTAATTAATTAGGACTAAAAACTGAAAAAAAAGGATATAAGATATAATGGACGGGGTAAATTTCGTACGATTGCATAATATCAAGTACCATAAATAAAGCATTTTTATATAAAGAATCTATGGATAATATAAGTTTACTGACGGTATTTTACGCTAATTAAGATTAAAAATTAAAAGCGAAGATATAAAATGTAATTAACGGGATAAAATTCGTACGATTATATAATATTAGAGAACATAAATAAAGTATGTATATATAAAAAATCTGGGGATATTATAAACTTACCGACGGTATCTTTAATTATTTAAGATTAAAAATAAGAATAAAGGATATAAAATATAATAAACGGGATAGAGTTCGTATGTTAAATAGAATCCGGAAGTATATTAATATTAAAAAAATCACGTAACGATTTAAAATATATTAACGAAGCTTATAAATAATTAGTAAATTATAAACAAATCCGAAAATAATATATATAATCGGAATTAAAATATATGTAGGTGTAAAATTATGTAATTATAGGTAGATAAATAGCTAGGTTTATATGGGTTATTAAATATTAACTTAAAATTTAGCGTTATTATTTCTTACAACGAAATAATAATATATAAAAGAGGAATTAATAATTATATATAATTTATACGAAATTTTTATTTTATTTTAAATTATTTAATAAAATTATAAACGTTTTCTAATTAATATTATTTACTTTAATATAATTTATTATTATCTTATATATTTTTATATATTTTATTATATTATAATACGTAAAACTAACTTATTTATAACATATTTATTAACCCTTTATCATTTTATTTAATATTTGAAATCCTTTTTATAATTTTTTAAAACATAATTATTAATTTATAATTTTTTTATTTAATACTTAAAATCATTTTTATAATATATATCTTTATATGTTTTATAATATCGCAGGGTATAAACGGATTTAATGATAAACTGAAATTTTTTTTTAATAATGCGGATAATATATCCTAAATATACCCCGAAGATTTTAAACTTCCGGTTAAGTATAATAAATTCGATAAGAACGCCTTTATTAATAATCCTACCGATAATGCATCTTAAACATAACTGGAAAAGTTTAAATTTCCGGCTAGGTAAGTTAAATTCGATAATAATACCTTTGTTAATAGTCGCTTAAACAAATAACCTTAAAAACGGATAATAAAATCCTAAACGGAAAAATGACTAAAATTATTACCAGATTTACTTATAATATAACATAACTTACGGTATCGTCCTAATTAAAACAATTTCGTATTAATTAAATAATATTCCATCATTTCAAAATTTTAAACGAACTTTACGGAAAATGCATATTATACGTAACCGATTCCAAATATTAAATTTAGGTTATAAGATTATATTAGTATAAAAGATTTAAAAATTTATAAATACTTTACGTTTAAATTTTAAATCGAATATATATTAATTAATAAAATTTTATAATTAATACTAATTTTTAAATTCGGTAATATGATTAAAAGTTTATATTATAAATAAAACTTCGTAATAAAGAAAAATGCGGTATTTATATAAATATTAAATACTAAATATACCGTTCGGAATATTTTTAATAATAAAATCTAATAAAATAAAATTTACGTTAAAAGGAATTATGCCGGCCCCAGAAATTATTAAATTATTAAATTAATTACCGACCCTTAATTAATTACGGCTTTCGTAATTTAGCAAAAAAAATATATAAACCGAATACTTAATAAACGATAGAAAAAAAGTTTATAAATTTATAAATCAGGTTATTTAAAGAAATATATATTATAAATCCGTTTTATAAATATTATAATTTACGGAATTATATAAGTAATAAATATATAAATTTCGTATAAAAATTCGGCAAAAAGTTTTATATATAATCCTGAAATATTCGGTATTATTATACGGTTCGAATAAAAATTTCCAAAAGTATTAAAATCCGGATATTACACCTAAAACGGAAATATTTTTAAGTTCCGGTAATATAAAAAATATAATTAATATACAAATTATAATAATACGCAAAAGAATTTAAACCAAACGAAAAAGTTTTAAAAATACGTAAGAATGTTATTTAATAAATTAATTTTACGCGAAATATATAAATTATTACGAAATTATACGATATATTTAATTATAAATAATACGATATTATTAATAGGTCGATTTATTTTAATACAAAAAATTTATATAATATTAATATTAATTTAACATATAAAAACGACGTATTAAATTAAAACGCCGTAATATTTTAATCTTTTTTAATATTAAAATTATAATAAAATTCCCGGATTAATTACGATAAAATATAAAAATAATAAAAAGGTAGAAATTATATTATTATTTCGTTTTCGGTTAACGAATTTTTATTTTACTTATATAACGACAATGAAAAGAACGTCGGACCGTTCCGATTAAAATTATTTATTAAATTATCCATAATTTATACCATAAAATCAGAACTTCTTTCTATATATAGGATATCATAATCGGCCGAAATTAAATTATCTATAATAAACTTATTATTAAAAACTTTTCGCATAATTACGTTAAGGTTATTTATAAATTAATTCTTAATTTTTATTATATTTAATTAATTAAACCTACCTTTATCGTTAATAACGGATACGGTATTATTAAATCGACAAACTTAACCTTTATAACTTTACGGCCTATAATTAAAATATTTTCGAATTTTTAACCAACTTTTTAAATCCGAAATAAATATTTTTTAATAATCCAGAAGTTATAAAGCAAAAAATAAATACGTTCGAAAGTTATATTACGAAAATTTCGAATAGCGTAATATTTATTTTACGAAAAAATATAACGAATATAAAATTCGCGCAAAAAAAAAATTTACGATACCTAATTAAAAACGAATTTCGGAAAAAGTAAAAATTAACGTTATATATATTATTTTTCGACCGGCGGAATTCGTAAACGAATTATAAATTATAATATTCGCCTTTTCGATTAAGTATTTTCTTATTTTTTTCTTAAATTTTATAAAAGTTAAATACGACATTAAAATTAAATTAATAAATATTAAATTTAACATTATAAAACGTAATATTTAATTAAAATAAAATACTTTTTATTAAAATTACTTTAACCAGCCCCATAAAATTTTTTTAATAATATCGGTATTAACCGATTCATATAATTAAAGTTGCCATATTATATAATATATAAAAGGTAAAAATAAACTTAAATTCTTTAATAAAATCGGTAATAATTACGGAAATATTTGTCGATAAAAATAATATTATTTAACAGTCGGTTATTATTTATAATCCGGTTAAAAAAGTTATCACCTTAGGGAATATTATCCGTATTAAAAGTATAACCGGCCTTATAATCAGCCGACGGAAAAATTACTTTTAATATGCCTTAATTAAAACTGCATAATTTAAAAAATGTTAAATATAAACCATATTCCGAAATTAAAAAATAAAATACTTACAAATTATTAATTAAATTATTTATATTACTAGGTAACATATTATTTAAAAGAAAATACCCAGAAATCTTCGTTAAATAAACTATTATCTATTAACGCATTTTAATTAAAACCCCGTTATACCTTCCTTATTTATCTAACGTAATTAACATATTTAAAATTTATATTATACGTAATAATCTCGAATTCGGTAACCGTTAACCAACAATATATATATTTTATGAATTCGGTAAATTAAGTTTTCGCAAAAGAGATTTTCCATTAAGGTATTTTTAACAATTCCTTATACGCTAAACGTTTCTTCTACTAATAATTCGTATCGGTTACGTAATTTTTGTAAAAATAACGCAAATATATAAATATTATATATATCGGCAACCACGCGTTCTGCTTCAGAGTGAGGTTCTATGGAACTAAGGTATACAATCTATCTTAACCATAAAAACCATTAATTAATCATCGTGTTCGAAGATACTGGGTATAGTATCTATCGTATAGATTATATGTGTAATAATTTTCTATATATTTGGCTCAGCCTGGAAAATAAGGCTTGAACCTATATTAACCTTGCATAAATATTATATATATAAAGGATAAAAAGTTCGAATAAATCAAATTTCGGAAAATTTTAATATAAATATATTGTTTTATTTAAAAATTAACGATCCGCTTTTAAGGTTATTTCCGTTATATACGTCCCGTTAATATTATAAGGATAATAAGTACGTATAAATATAAATAAAATAAAAACCTTTCGAAAACCGGTAAAATCTTTTTTTTTAAAACCGTATATTTTTTAAAAAGGCTTTCTTTAAATATTTTAAGTACTGTCGAATATATCTTGATTTTAGTTAACTATATTTAGCGAAATTGAGCGCTATTTATTATACGGTAAACGTTATAATTTAGGAAAATTTAAAAACTTTTACTTTTTTCGCTTATAAAACGTATTAATAAAATTAAAAATTAAAATCCGGTTAATATTAATTACGAATTAATAAAACGTATTAAATAATACTAAATATTATTAAAATATTTCGTAAAATTATTTTACCTTATAATATTAATTAAAACGGACTATTAATTACTTTAACTTTTTTTTAAAAATACGGTTATAACGACGGACGAAGGTAATAATAAAGTTCCGTATAATAAAACCATATCGAAACGTTATATTACGAACATAATTTTAAAGGTTAAAATTATTATATTAAAATATGATATCGTTTTATTATAGCTAATTATAAAACGTATTTTATTTTAATTAAACCAGTATTATTATAAAGAAAATAACGTAATTACTTTAATTATTTTTAATATCCGGGTAATATTTTTATTTAACGTAATATAATTTTCGTAAATATTTAATTTTTTTAAAATATTAATCGTATTTTGTAATATATCTAAAAATAATAAAAACGTACTTAATAAACGGAAAAAATAATCACCGTTAATTTTGGAAACGATTTTAATTATAATAATTAAAACTATAAAGAAAATACGTAAAAACGTTTAAATCGGTATTACGACGAAACCGCTTTATTTTCCGATTTGTATTCTACGATTCTTACTTTTTTTTAAATATAAAATTACTTAATTTATAAGTTTAAACTAATTAAGAATTAACGTTTTTATTAACTTTCGTCCAAAATAATATAGATTATTTTAATTTCGAATATTAAATTTTCCGGTAAACGGTAAAATTTAAGCCCTTTTACGACAATTACGAACTTTCCGTATAACGTATTATAGTATTTATTTATGATAAGATTTTGATTAATCAAAGTTATAAACTTTTATTAACTTACATATGTTAATAACTTATTACGTATTTATTTATTTTTTTAATACGTTAATTAATCGGTTAATTCAAACGGTCGTATTAATAATTTAGTTATCGTTATAAAAAACCTAATTACGGATAAAGTTTTTAAATATTATATAAGTCTTTTAGTATTGTTGCCAGAAATTAATTATACGCGTACGTATATTTTGTTTTAAGGGGGTAAATCGATAAAATTAGAAAAATTCGGATTCGTCGTGTTCTAAAAAGGGGAATAATAATCCGACGTATTCGGATTATAATTAATGGACGCGTTATTATTTACAAGCAATAAAGTGATCTTGATTAGGATTAGTATAGTATTAATAATAGGCTATAATAGGGGAAATCGTATAGATATATATATATTTATAGGAAACGTTTTATTATTAAATTATTACGGATTTTTTGTTTTTTAAAAAGCAAATATATAAAACGGACCCCTTTTTGGCATAATCTGAATTTAAGCTTCGCTGGGTCGTTACGGGGATATAGGATTTGATTGGTTAATTTTTAGAGTTACGGAACGGTACTTGAGTGACTATGAAGAAAATGGAAAACGAGCCAGCAGGGCCTGAGTTAGCTGAGGTAATATATATCCGGTTTTATAACTTAGGAATTATGTTATATTTTTTATATCAAAATCTTTCCGATTAAAGTAACATATATTTCGGATAATTAAGTTCTCTAAACTTCCGTAACTTACAGGCCGGTTATTAAAAAAACTTATGAAATAAATTAATCGTTTAACGTTAAATACGGCTTTTTAAACCTTATAATTATTTTTAATAACATTTTTATAATACGGAATATCCGGAAACCTTACGTTTTCAACCCGTAAAATACTTTCATTTTTTACCGTTACTTTAAGTTAAATAATATAATAAAAATTTAAAATTACTTTTTTAGCTTCCCCCGGCGTAATAATTATAATAATTATCCCTATAAACGCTAATAATAAGAACGGTTTAAGGGACGGAAATAATTCGAATATAACGGTCGTATAAAAGTAATTAATCCTATACGAATAAACTTACTTTTTATTATTCCGTACGTTTTTTTAAACGTTTATATTATTTTAAAACTATCCCTTTTATCTAACCGGACGTTAAATTATTCCGTTTAAGTTTTTATTTTTCTTTTATATATATATAAAATAATCATAAGTTTAATTAAACAATTTTACTTATCGAAATAACTTACATAATTTGTTTTTTATAATATAAGAAAATCGTCTTTTAAGTCCTTAATATTACTTAAAAAAATAACCTTTACGTTAAATTATACGTTTCGAATAATAAAAACCATATTAATTAACGGGTTCCAAATTTCGTAAATATTCGTAAATTGGTAGCCAACTAAAAAATTAACTGATATTTTAAATTTTAATTTTTAAAACTTTTTTTTTATAATAATAATAATAAGTATACCGTAAGCTATATAACCGTATATTTACAAAGAAGCTTATTAAAACTTCCGAGCAAATATTATAACGCCGTTTTTATATACTAAATAAATATAATAAACCTCGTATAAATTTTACCAAAAGAAAACGTATTTAAGAATACGGTTATATAAATATATTACTGCTTTAAGGATATATACGATTAAAAATATAGATAATTTAACGCTGCTTTATATCGCAATCGTTTTTCCTTTAACTATACCGTTTAAATTTTTTATATCTCCGTTTTAAGTTTAGGTATATAATATTAAAAGCTTAAATCTGATATTAAAATTTCGTTATCGTATTCGAATATTTACGGAAAGCCCATCTTTTAATTTTTTAGAATTCTTAAAAAATATCGGAATATCGAAATTTATATATTCCGCTTTCGATCTTTTAAGTAAAGATCCTAAATAAAACTTAAATACCTATCGGTCGCAAATATAACGTATTTATATTTTTTAA
Source organism: Monosporascus sp. MG133 (assembly GCA_004155925.1). NCBI lineage: Eukaryota > Fungi > Ascomycota > Sordariomycetes > Xylariales > Monosporascus > Monosporascus sp. MG133. The sequence goes on along the minus strand of QJNX01000018.1, from coordinate 186,439 downwards.
AATATTTTTCAAAATTTATAAAATCGATAACAACTTATTATCTTAATCAAAACGTTTCTTTTTTTAAAGTTCGGCATATTTACCTTTTAACTTTTGCTTTATTAGATATTAAACATTCGATTATTATAAAACCTTTTAAGCGGATTCCTTTTATATAAAACTATAATTAAGCAATTATTTCGGGCCTTAAGTACCTTAATCTTAAGTATTATATCTTACCTTAATTAATTTGCGGTAATTTCGTTATATATAAATTAACGTTTCGTTTATAAGTTATTAAGGTTACTTAAAATATTATGACGTTAATATTTGCGATAACAAATTAATTAAATTTATTTGTTAACTTAATAATTATCTAATTAAATCTATTTTAAATAAACAAAGATTTTTTCCAGTTATTTTATTAAAAAATTATTTTTCCGAACTACCGAAAAAATACCAAATTACACGCGACATTTTTATAATAGGCTACGTTATATAAACGTAACGTTTTCGCATTTATAAGGTTTTAAAATAAAACGTTTATTTCGCCGTATATATCAATCGGAACGAATTTTTTTTTTTACGTATATTCCGGCGCCTTAAATCGTTATCTTATAATTTAAAAACCTATTATTAAGATTAAATATATATATCTTAAACCTTAAATCCAAAATACATGAATACCTTAAAAGGTAAAACGTAATATTTATTACGTTACATGAATTAGAAATTAAAAATACGTTAAAATTCATTTTATTTCTTTTAAAAGTTAATTTATTTTTTTTAAATAATTAATCCTTTTATAATCTTTAATAAACTGTTAATTTTTTTTAAGAACTAATCGACGGTTATATACTTTTAAACCCATATTATTATCCTTTAACTAAAACAGAAATTTTTTAAAGCTTTTTTAAAAAACGCATAAAAGTATTAAGGTAATTTATAATAAAAACTTAAGTAAGCCTTATAACCCGTACCTTATGCATTTAACTTTTAACGTTTTCGTTTATTATTATTACGATTCGTTTAAAAACCGTTACGATTACCTCTTTTCGGCCTTTTTCTAAAATTTTTAACACTCGATTAATTATTAATATCCTTAATTTGTTTTAATTAAAATCGTTTTAATTCGAAAGATTTATAAAAGCCCCGTAAAAAGTCAAAAACGTTACCTTAACGCTTTTCATTAATTACTGTAAATTTATTATGGTTTAATAATTTAAAAAATTAACTTTAATTTTTAAATAATTAATTATTCCTTTTTCTTAATTTTATTCAGTTTTAAAAACATAAATAAATTCGACCAATTAAATATAATCGGTATTAATACCGTACATGACTAATTTATTTAAATAACCGGCATAATTATTTCGGAAACCCCGTAATGTTAACCTTAAGCCATAATTTCCTATTACCTTATTATTTATTTATTAAATTTCTTAATAACTTTTGGAATTTATTTTGATTATTTTCCTATCCGTATCTAAGATTTATAAATACTCGATTATCGTAAACTTTTCCGGCTTTTTATAATTTAATATATTAAGCTTTAAAATCGTCGTTTAGATTTAAATATATTTATTTAATCGCTATAAAAATATTATTCAAAATTTATTTTGTAAGTCCGTTAAAACTTTTTCGGAAAGTTTTATATTTTCGATTTAAATATATATAAATCATAAAATCCTAATTATAAACTTATTTACCTTCGATCGTTATTTCGAAAATATTTATCGGATAACCCGTTGGATTAACCTTTTTAATTTACATAATTCTTTCGGAAAATAAAATTAACTTTTTATATCGACTGGCAAAATCGTTTTTTAAATAAAAGATTATATCGGGCGGCATAATTTTAATAAACCATAAAAAGTTTTAATAAGGATTAATATATTGCCAAAAATTATATTTTTTAATTCTGGTCTTAAATTCGTCCTTAATTTTATCTTAATCCTTAAAATTATTACAAATAGTTACGGTCGTTATCGGTACGGTCGTTATTATAATTAATAAAAGATATAAATAATTATTAGTAATATACAGCCTATATCGTTTTAATAACAGCTAATTAATTAATAATAACGCGAATTAAGCGAATAAAACTTTTAATTGTAAGATATAAGGGTTATTAGTAATATTACATTACAGAATTAATTGCAGGCGTTTTAAAACGCTTACTGCATTTAATATAATCTGTCTACGGAACATATATGGTCCGCTCAGAGGGAGCCTTTCCGTATATGGAGTGCCAGTGCACCCCTGCTAGCTGGCAGTGAGGTTTACTGCAACCAGCTCGCATAAGGTTTATCAGAATCGAAGATTATTAGTAATTACGCATTTTACTTCAAATTAAGGTTCTGCTTTAAAGTGAAGTTCTGTTTTAAATTAAGGTTTTATAGGACTAAAGTATACAATCTATCCTAACCATAAAAACCATTAATTAGTTATCGTATTCGAAGATATTAGATATAGTATTTATCGTATGGATTATATGTATAATAATTTTCTATATATTTGGCTCAGGCTAGAAAATAAGGCTTGAACCTAGATCAACCTTGCATCATTTTCATTTACTTATTCTAATTTAACCATACGGTTTTGAAACGTTACCGTGCACTTAAACGTTAAACCTTTTTATTTTAAGTCGAATATCTTTTACGTTACGGTTCTTTTTTCATTAAGGTTTCTGAAATTAATATAATATTCGAAAGAACATTAATAAACTATTATTAATTTAACTTTATATTTTCTAAATAAGTTCGTAAATAAGTTCGAATTAATCTCAGATATCTCCTTTAAAAATACCGGAACTGTCAGAATTTTTTTCAGATTTACTAATAAACCCTTTAAAACGGAAGTAAAAGCGTCCTTAGGTAAAAGAAATTTAAATACTACTTTTCCCAACCTAAAGTTCGGGCTTCTTCGGCTGAATTTTGGTCTTATTAGTTTTGATTTATATAATAATATTAATTTAAATTTTTAAATATTAAATCACTTCCTTACGCGTTTTAGTTCTTTCTTAATATTATTCCGTTATAATTCTTAAATATTAGTCGATATATTAACCATATAATATATTACTAAAAATGTAACGATAGTAGTAAATAAAAGTTTATAACGTATAATAGCAGCTGTCTTAATGAAGCCTTGGGACCGATCAAGCCGTAGCACTGGTAAGGGCTGTTACAGCCTTTTATGCGCACTTAAGGTTCACCCTTAAGGTTTATGGTTAAGGTTTACTGCCTGGCATAAGGTTCATCAAAGTCAAAGCTTATCGGCAACCACGCATTCTGCTTCAAAGTAAGGTTCTGCTTCAAAGTAAGATTCTATGCGACTAAGGTATATAATCTATCTTAACCGTAAAAACTATTAATCAGTTATCGTATTCAAAGATACTGGGTATAATATTTATCGTATAAATTATATATGTAATAATTTTCTGCATATTTAGCTCAGCCTGGAAAAATAAGGCTTGAATCTAAATCAACCTTATATAACGTATAATAGCTAACTAACTGAATTAATTATTAAGAGTGATATTAAACGCATCTTAGTCTTTCTAGGCTTGGCATACCTTAGTTTTTTCTGTTAATTAGCAACGTTTCGTTAATATTTGTTACATCTATAGGGATTTTACTAAACCCAGAGAAGGAGCCAGGTAAGTTAAGGCGGCTAAGGCCTCCACCCCGCCGGCTAAATCTCGGTCTTCGGCTTATCTCTGTTAATCTCCAGAGATAGAAGGAAACCGTTTTTATCCTTCTCCAGGGATCTCCAGAGATCTTTAAAGACTAAGGGAAATAAAAAGGATATATATATCAAACGATTTTCTATATAAATAGCACCAATTTAGTTTCGCTGTTTAGCTATTTATCTAAGGTTTTAATTAAATGTATCGTTTTCTGATTAAGGGAAAAGTCCGGAAACTTTTTTAACGAATACCTTATTTATTATACTATTATTACCTGCAAATCAAAACTCTCATTTCGGATACTGCTTATGCCTCCAGGTAAATGTATAACAGGTTCGTTATATTCTTTATTTTAACTTAATAACTACTTTATTTTATAAAATTATAATTTACATTTTAAGACTTTTAAGGCCGGTTAATTTATTTGCTAAAGTTCTTTAATATTTTCAATGTCTTTCGGTTAAGTTATATATGAATGAAATTATAGCGCTAAAAGGGTGGAAGTATTTTTGCGAAATAATAAGGGCTAATATTCGTAATTAATATATCCTAAAAGATTAAGGTACATATAACAACATATATACGAATATATATATGAATATCTTAACAACCTAATGTTTTTTAAAGATAGGAATAAAATATTTCGTTTCGTATGATTTGGAATAATTAATTGATATATAAATTATTATGTATTAATACACATTTTAAGTACGGAATTAGATTTTCGGTTTCTACCATCGTTATAATCCCGAAAAATCTTTCTCTTATTATTACGTTATAGCCTAGTATCCTCAGGGTTTTGCTATAAAAATAAGGCTTTTCTGAAACCTTTTTTATGGCGAAAGAAATATAACTTCGGAGATGAAATTACAGATTAAACAGCTTACCTGCGGCCTTTTATTTTCTTTACGATTAACAGCTTAAGGCGCTTTTTAACCTGAATTCAAAACTTTGTACGTTTTTCGGGTTTAGGCGTTATTACTATATAGTTTGCAGCAGGTAATAATATTATAATTGTTGCTATAGTTCGCGATTATAATTTCGGTATTGCCGTATCCTTTTTCGTTCGATTTACTATGTTAATAATGTGCTGGCGTTCAGGTTATTACTTTCGTAATGCTTTTTTAACATTAATACCTTTTTATTAAGACCTGTTACGGCATTACGAAAAAGTTAGATTACCGTTATGTTTTTAAATACGGTTACCGGCAGGCTACGAAGCCGTCCGGCGTTAAAAGGCTTGATTAACCGTAACGGCGGTATTTATAGCAGGCCTGCCTTTTACCTTGATAGGATTGGGGTCCTATATTACGAAAAACGGGTTTTTTTTAAATTCTTTATATAATATTAAAATCCGTAAATATCCTTTAAAGAAAGCGTTTTAATTTTAGATTATTTTTTTGTAATATTAAATTTCTTTATAAATTTCGCACTAATAAATTAAATTTAGCCGCGACGTTATCCTATCGAAGTTATAGTAATAATTACCGAATTTCGAAAGTTCCGTATTTAATTTCGTTAAGATAGCTTTAAAAGTAGTTCGATGCTTGTTATTTAGTTATTTTAGCTACTTTATGAAAATTTATATTAGGAGGTTATTTAATTATTAGTTTCTAATATAACTAAGTCTGATTTTAACGCTTTTATTTAATTTTTATATATTATAATCTTTTTCTTTAATTTTTAAAAAATTGTTTTAGGCTAATTTAAAACCTTAAAAGGTTTGTTTTTTATTTAATATATGACGTTTTAAGGCTTTATAATTAGTTTTTATTAAAAGTAAAATTTATATACCGACATTAAGATTTCTATAAATAAAATAATAAGTGCATTTTTCGTTATATTATATTTATGTTAATTTAAAATAATATCTTATGAATAATTAATTAATGGCGAATTTATTTAAATTAATATTTTTACAGCGTCGAAAATATTTTTAATACCGTAATATATTAAATGTTGTTATATTTTAAGTAATATTGCTTCTCGTAAAAAGTATACGATTAATGTTAAGGAGGATTATATCCCGCAAGTTTTAATAATATATATATAAGTTAAATTTCTTTACGAAAAAGACACTTTTGCAGTTAAAGGGATAATTATTATTATTAATATCGTTCGCATTATTATTATTATTAAGGGTTTTAAGTTGGAATATTTATTTACGGCCGAAGTTAATAACGACGTCTTTGTTAATATAAAAGATATAAATTTATAACTTCGGAATTAGAAACGTTATAATAGTTATACGGCGAATTCTTTCGTCGAAGTCAGTAGAAGTTAATATAAGTAATAATACCTAAATTATCCGTTATCAGCATTTTAACCGATTTATTATTTATTTGCAAAATTTAAAGCGTTCGTTAAATATAAGAACGAAAACCTAGTTAAAGATTAATCCAGTAAAGGTTTAGCCTGTATAATTAAAAAACGGTATATTATATCTGTTTGTTTTATATATGTTATTAACGTTAAAGATTTCGAAATACCGTTTTCATATTTTTACATAATATAAGGTTAATCTAGGTTCAAGCCTTATTTTCCAGGCTGAGCCAAATATGCAGAAAATTATTACACATATAATCCATACGATAAACACTATACCCAATATCTTCGAATACGATAACTAATTAATAGTTTTTACGGTTAAAATAGATTATATACCTTAATCTTATAGAACCTCACTCTGAAGCAGAACCTTATTCTGAAGCAGACTGATGCGTCGTTGCCAATAAGCTTCGACTCTAATAAACCTTATGCCAGGTTCGATCCGGTCGGCCTTGTACAAAGTGCCTTACAGACAATATAACTTCGGAGATGTTAAGCTTACGCAGTAAACCTTAAGGATAAACCTTAAGAATAAACCTTGACGATAAACCTTGACGATAAACCTCAAATGCGTATAAAATGCTATGCGAGCCCTCGCCAGTCTTAATCATCCCTATAGCTTTATCAAGACAGCTAAATATGCCGCGCCATTCTAACTATACCATACCGGTAATCCGTAACAAAAAGATTTACCACAAAATCGTTTTATTTACGATACAAAGCCCTCATAAAGTCGCCGGACGGGCTAAAACCATCGACAGCACCGTCGATCTAAAAGACCTATCCTAAAAAAACCGAATTCGGCTTTTAATCTTCGGATACGATTTAATTCACGAAAATAGCGGTAATCGATCCTTCGTAATGCTGATGCCGAAGAATATATATATTTACATAATAAGGTATGGTTTAAAAGATGGCAATAAGGCAATAAATAATATAATCGTCCCTTTTCTACCATATTTCGTCATAAAATACCTTTTTTTCAAGTCGTTTGATAAGTATTTACGTAATAAAAAAACCTTTACAGAATTCTTTTTTAATTTATAGCGGCTGTTACTAATAATTTTCCGGCCCAGGTGTTTTTTTTTTCTTGCCATTAATAACCTTTTTAATCTGTTGCCGAAATTTTTAAGGGCTTGATATATTATTATTTACCGAAACTTTAATTATACGGTAAATGTTTTTTTTTTCCCAAAATAACGATATTTCGAATGATTACTTCCAGTTTAAAGTTTATGATCGTATTAATTTAACGCGTTAACAATATTTTTTTACTTTTTTCGCACGCGTTTTACGTAACCCTTATTTTTTAAATTCCTATATAACATAACGATCGTTAGTAAGGTTAATGCAGGTAGGTAATCCGTTCCTTTTTTTGGCTTTCCGTACGTTGCAATTATGGGCGCGTACGATATTAAAACTATAAGTTTTTGCGAAATCGTTAAGGGTTAATGCGAAATTTTTAAACCTTTTTTATAAGTTTATGTAACGGTTCGGGGGATTTGGTATAGTGGCATTCGTTATTATGATTCCGGGATCGCGTTTTTGTAAACGGCGCGTAATTACTCCGCTGTTTTTTTCCGAATCGGACGATTCGGAATTCAAAGAAATGATAATACGCTCGGGATCGGTCTCGACCATCGTGGATTCGAAGATTAGAAGATGCGGAGGCATTGTTGTTGTTAAAGAATATTGTGATATTAAAAGGGTGTTAGTTACGGTACGATTGCAAAAGTAGAGAATCCGTAAATATCGCTTAGTTTTCCTTCGAAACGTTGATTTCTAATCATATATATCGGGCTGTCAGAGATTTGACTGGCCGTTAACAGCTGTTTTAAAAAACTAAGATGTGCCAAGCCTAGAACAACTAAGGTGCGTTAAATATCACATAGTTTTAAACCCAAATCGTACCGTTTATATTAATAATAATACTATAAAATCTAAGTAATAAATTAAAAGTATATTAACGTTTAATAATAGCAAATATTAAAAGGTTATTTAAGTAATTAATTTGTATTATACTTTAGTATTATTTAACCTATAAAAATAATAAACGTATATATTTAAATTAAAATTCGCTTAGATCCGTTAAATCTATCCGGATACGTGCCGTATAAATAAATTGGATTTATATAGATCCGGAGGCTCCTTTCGAATACATACCTTTAAATATATAGTTCCCTTTAAATCCGTTAAATCCATCCGGATTTATATCACGTAACTTAAACCCTTATCGGAGGTGCTTTGCTTAACTTCCGACCGTTTACGAAACGGCCAAGCTGTCTGGTTATAACAATTCTTTATTTTTTATCGATATATTAATAATATATTATGTTAAATATAACAATAATTCTAATTATACGCTTAATATAGGTTCAAGTCCTATTTTCTCGGCTAAGCCTAATATAAACATATTTATTAAACGTTTCCCTCTCGCAGACTGCCTAGCCCTGAGCCAGCGCCTATCTACGTCGATTCTTGTCGGAATTTTAAAAGTTCTTCGTAATCCGGAGCAGCCGGGCAAACTATCGTTGGTAATACTTTTTACATTATTCTAAACTTTGAATTTCGAAGTTTTTAAACCCGTTATTATTGTCCTTTTCCAGTTTTCTTAATAATGTTTTAATAATATCCATATTTTTCGGCATAAATATTATTAAGGATCGATTACCGTTATTTTTGTAAATTAAATCGTATCCGAAAATTAAAAGCCGAATTCGGTTTTTTTGGAATAGGATTTTTAAATTAACGGTGCTGTCGATAGTTTTAGCCCATCCGGCGACTTTATGGGGGCTTTATATCGTAAATGAAACGATTTCTTGGTAAATCTTTTCGTGATAAATTACCGGTATAGTAAAGATTAAAATGGCGTGGTATATTTAATTGTTTTAATAAAGGTAATTCGAAAAGCTGTAGGAATTATTAAAACTGGTAAATGTTAGTATAACTTTTTATACGTATTTAAGGTTTACCTTTCAGGTTTATCGTTAAGGTTTATTTTTAAGGTTTATCCTTAAGGTTTACTGCAACTATGCGGAACCGTGGAGCCAGCTGGCATAAGGTTTATCAGAGTCGAAGCTTATCCGCAACTACGTATTAGTCTGCTTTCGAGTGAGGTTTTGCTTTAAAGTAAGGTTTTGCTTTAAAGTGAGGTTTTATGGGACTGAGGTATATAATTTATCTTAACCGTTAAACCATTAATTAGTTATCGTATTCGAAGATATTAGGTATAGTATTTATCGTATGGATTATATATTGAAATGGGGCGGGGCTCAGAGTCAAAGTCGATATTGCATGCAGAATATCATCTTAAATCAGCGCTTGGGAGGAAGAACATCGGGCGTTCCTTGTTGCTATAGAAGACTACATACAAAAGCTGTCAGGTCAGCATTTTATAGACCATCGCCGACCCACTTGATATAGCCGAGTAAATAGTCGAGGTGCCCAGCGGTAAAGCAAATGGAAGTAGCTAGAAATAACAACTGCAACAACTGCTGCAACAGCTGCAGCCACAGCCAAAAACAGCTAAAACAGCTGCAACCACAGCTGCGGCGACAGCTGCGACAGCTGCAACAACAGCTCTATACCCCACACCATTTTATCCCTCCCTTTTTGCAGCAAAAGGCTCCTAACGACGCTACAAAAATAAAAACAAAAATAACACAGGCTTAGAAAAGGAGGTAAAAAAATCAAAAAAAAAATCAGGAAAAAAAAAGAAAAAATCAGAAAAAAAAGAGAGAAAATCGAGGTACCTAAAAAAAAAAAAATAAAAGCAACTAAAAATAATAGCTGTAATAATTACAGCAACAACTATAGCAATAACTATAATAACAGCTCCATATCCCATACCACTTTATCCTTCCCTTTTTAAAACGGAAAACTTCCAACAACGTTACAAAAACAAAAACAAAAATAACCCAAATTTAAAAAAACAAAATATAAAAAAAGGAAACTTTATATTATCCCTTACCATACAAATTCCATATAATTTTATAAAATTAATCCCCAAAAACAACCTTTTTTAACCGGACCTTTTTAAATTTTAGTTTAAAATTTTATCTCCCTTATTTCGGACATTGCTAAAACCTTTTTTAAATTTTACTTACCATAAACCGGTAACATATAAAACTTTCTTAATACTTTTAACCTTAAATCCTATATAAAATTAATTAATTAATAAATATTTTTTTTACCTTACGCTTTGTTTTAACCGTTATTTAAATTTTTTTATTTTATATTAAATCTAAACCTAATTATTATAACCGGAAAATATATACGTTACCGTTTACTAAATTACCGTAACGGATATTAATTTCAAAATTTTTAAATTTTTTCCAAATCTATATATAACTTTTAGGCTAAAATTATTTTTTAATTTACTATACGTCGTTTGGTGTATGTTTATAATAATAATAAATTAATAATCGGAAATACAATTATTGTAACTATCGGTAATTATAATTATCGGTAACAATAATGAACTACTATATCCAATAAAAAAAATAAAACGTATTAATTAAAAAATTATATATAAAATTATCGAAAACGACCTAATCGACGACAAAATAATTAATTCTATCGATATAATTATAATTATAATTAACCTAACTTTTTAACTATCGGAAGCCATAATTAAAAACGGACGGTACGGACGTTTCGGCAAAAAAAAATATATACGTACTTATCGGAATTAATCCGAGTAATAAAAAAAATTAATCCCGGTAATATAATTAATAAAAGCTGGTTATAATTATTATTACTAACGAATTTTAATACGACATAACGGCAATAACGGTAATAACGATAAAATAAAAATAATAACAATTATTTCAAATAAGTAATTCCAGATATCTATTAATCCAAATTATATACAATCATATCGGCTACGTCCAAATCAAAATAATTAAAATTATCGGCAACATAACTTAATTATCGTTAACCATAACTAATAACGAACAAAAAAAACATATTTATATAAAAAATTATATATAAAAATATCGGAATTATCCTAATCAAAACGAAATTAACCTATATTAATAATATTAACGATAAAGAGTTAATAAAATAAACTATTATTAACGGCTAAATAATAATTAATTAAAAAACAAATAATTAACGTAATTAATTTTTACTAAAAAATAATTAAAAATATTTTTTAACTAAAAATATATAAAAAGTTATTAAGAACGTTCCGTTTAAAATACTTAAAATAAAACCATTTGGACTTTAAAACCTGTTCCCAAAACAAAAAAACGAAACGGAAAAATAACCGAAAAAAAACCAAAATAATAATTCGCTTTTAAAAGCAATTAATTAAAAAAATCCTATATATAAATTAATTAAAAAAAGCCTTTCCGGAAAATCGAACGTTATTTTGGAAGCTAATTGAACCCGGTTTTTTTTCCTTAACAACCAGATAAAATAAGACGGAGCTTAAAATTAAAGTTGATATTATATATAAAATATCATCTTAAATTAACGCTTAAAAGAAAAAATATCGGACGTTTTTTATTATTATAAAAAACTATATATAAAAATTATCAAGTTAGTATTTTATAAACCATCGCCGACCTACTTAATATAGCCGAATAAATTATCGAAGTGCCCAGCGGTAAATTAAATAAAAGTAGCTAGAAATAACAACTGCAACAACTGCTATAACAGCTATAGCCACAGCCAAAAACAGCTAAAACAGCTGCAGCCATAGCTGCGGCGACAGCTGCGACAGCTGCAACAGCAGCTCCATATCCCACACCATTTCAATATGTAATGATTTTCTGTGTATTTGGCTCAGCCTGAAAATAAGGCTTGAACCTAGACCAACCCTGCACCTATTAAACGTTATAATCCGTCCGATAAATAACATATTTAAAACCGTCGATTATAATAATTAAATAACAGTTTTTCCGATTAAAATAAGCGATATTAATAAATAAAAAACGTAATTTCTCCGTCGGCTGGTTATAAGGCCGGTTATATTTTTAATATAAATAATATTCCGTAAAGCGATAATTCTTTTAAGCCGATTACGGATAATAATTAATTATTAAATGATACCATTTCTATCGATAAAGAATTCTGTAACCATTACCGATTCCTTTAAAAAGCTTAAGTTTATTTTTGCTTTTCGTATATTATACGATATAGTAATGATAATTATATTAAATAATTAATACCGATATTATTAATCTTTTTTTTATGAGGCCGGTTAAAATAATTACCGTAAAAAAATGCTTTATTTCGATCAGATATTACGTTTTATAGTATTAGATTTAGTATTTATTAATTCGATTTTAACGTTAAATCTTGCTTTTATAAAATTTAAGAAAAGAATATAAAAAGAATTTAATTGAAAGGATAAATATTAGAACTTGTAACTTGCTAACGAATTTCACCGGTCGAAAAATAATATATATAACGTTAATTTTATTTTTTTTCCGAAATTCGTTCTTAATTAAATACCGTATTTTTCTTTAGTACGAATTTTATATCCGTTATAGGTTTTCGCAAAATAAACGCCATATTATTCGAAATGTTTGTATTAAAATCCTCGAACGTACCTATTTTTTGTTTGGCAATTTCTGGCTTATTAAAAAATATCTATTTCGGATTTAAGGAATTAACTAGAAATCCGAAAGTATTTTAACCGTAGGCCGTAAAATCATAAAAATTAAACTTATTAATTTCAATAATACCATATCCGTTATTAATAACGATAATAAGCTCAATTACTTAATTATAACAAAAAACGAAAATTAACTTATAAATGGCCTTAACTTAATTACTAGAAAAGCTTTCGGTAACGAATTTATTAAAAATAATTTGGTTTCGGACGACCATAGTATTTTATATATGGCAAAAAGTTATAATCTTATAGTATAAATTATAAATAACAGGGTAAATAATTTTAATCGGGACGGTCCGTTGTTTTATTTGTCGTTATTAAATACGTAAAATAAAAATTCGTTGTCCGAAAACGAAATAATAATATAACTTTTAGCTTTTACCTATTTTTAAATATTATTATAATTAATACGAAAATTTTATTATATTTTTGATATTAATAAAAATTAAAATATTACGGTATCTTAATTAAATACGTTACTTTTATATATTTTATTAATATTAATACTATATAATCTTTTCGTATTAAAATCAGCCGACGTATTAATAATATTGTATTATTTATAACTAAATATATCGCATAATTAAGCATTAACGTATATATCTCACATAAAATTAACTTACTAACTAAAGTTTTTACGTATTTTTTAAAACTTTTTTGCCTGATTTTATCCTTTTTCGCGTATTATTATAACCTATACATTAATAACCTTTTTTATATTATCGGAACCTAAATGTATTTTTATCCTAAACGTAATATCCGGATTTAAATCCTTTTAAAAAATTTTATTCGTACCATATAATAACACGGAATATTTAAAGATCACGTATAAACATTCCTTACCCCATTCTTATATACATTTTATATATTTATCGCCCGCCTAATCCCGGATATTATAACATTTATAAAATGGTTATATAATATATATTTCCTTATTAATTAGCCCGATATATAAATTTATAAACTTTTTTCGAATTATTTACAAAATATTCGGCTGATATATTTTTTTCGTTAAATTACGAAAGCCATAATTAATTAAAAATTAATAACTAGCTTAATAATCCAATAATTTATGAATCCAATATAATTCATTATAACGTAAATTTTGTTTTATCTAACGTTATTATTAAGAATATTCCGAACGGTATTATTAATATTTATTATCTATATAAATGCCGTATTTTACCCTACCACAAAATCCTATTTATGATATAAGCCTTTAGTAATATTACCGGATTTCAAAATTATTATTAAGCATAAATTTTTCCTAACTAATATAGGTTCCATTTAACGTTAAAACGTAAAATACTTATAACCTTCTAATTCTTTTTTATATTAATATAATTTTATGGCATAAATTTAATATCTAAAAAAGGTTACGTATAATATATACTTTTTGTAAAATGCGGTTTAAATTTTTAAATAATCGAATATTACCAAATTAATACGAAATTGCTTTAATTAAAACGATACCGTATATAGTGTTATATTGCAAGTAAATTTAATAATAATTTTAATTATCTTTTGGTTTAAATTTTTATCATCCGTCCTTAAGGTTATTTATCGGAGGAATTATTAACAGAGACGTGATTATCGAATTTAATTTATCGGGCCGGAAATTTAAGTTTTTCCGGCTATATTTAAAATATATTATCGGCAGGATTATTAACGAAAACGTTAGTTTCGAAATTAATATACTTAAGTGAAAATTTAAAGTTTTCGGGTTATATCTGGAATATATTATTAGTAATATGAAGAAAAAAAAGTTTTTAATCTTTCGCGAAATTCGTTTACATTTTACGATATCGTAAAATATGTAAAGGTATATATTATAAAATTAATTTAAATTTTAATAAAAAAAATAACGGGTTAATAATTATAATATAATTAAGTTTCAAAATTTTGTTTAAATATTAAAAAATAATTTACGGATAAATAATAATATTATAAATAACTTGGTTTTACGTATTATAATATAATAAAATATATAAAAGTATATAAAATAATAATAAATTATTTTAAAGTAAATAATATCGATTATTTATTAAATAGTTATAAAAATAATATTTTATATATATTAATTTATAAAAAACTTATAAATTATATTAAGTAATTTAAAATAAAAAGAAGATTTCGTATAAATTATATTCAGTTACTAATTCCTTCCTTATATATTATTATTTCGTTATAAAAAAAACAACGTTAACTTTTAAGTTAATATTTAATAACTTATATAAACTTAAATATTTATATATTTATAACTACATATTTTTAAAACTTATATATATTCTAATCCTAATTATATATATTACCTTTAAATTCGCTTATAATTTATTAATTACTTTTTAACTTCGTTTATATATCATAAATTATTATATATTCTTTTAAATATTAATTATATTTTCGGATATTATTTAATATATAATCTTATCTAATTTATTATATTTATTATTTATTATATTTATTTTTAATCCTAAATAACTAAAGATACCGTCAGTAAGCTTATAATATTTTTAAATTCTTTATATATAAATATTTTATTTATAATACTTAATATTATATAATCGTACGAACTTTATCCCGTTAATTATATCTTATATCTTTCCTTTTAATTTTTAATTTTAATTAGGCAAAAATACCGTTAATAAGCTATATTATGCCCAAATTCTTTATATATAAATATTATATTTATAATACCTAATAGTATATAACCGTACGAACTTTATCCTTTTTATTATATTTTAAATTTTCTTTTTAATTTTTAATCCTAATCAGCCAAAAGTATTATCGGTAAACTTATAATATCCTAAATCTTCTTATATATAAATTTTTTTTTATAATACTTAATATAATATAGTTATTATATTAATACTATCGCGGCTTAATTTAACAGAATATAATAACTTTATTCCAACATATTATAATAAACTAACGAATAATTAACGTATAGATAAAAATATAAATATTACCAAATTCACTTTTAATACCACGTATATTAATTCCGGTATCATTTTTTATACTTTTTCTTTAATTATTTATAAAATCGTTTTAAACTTTAAGGCAGCCGATAGATTATTATTAATTTCCGCTAACTAAATATTCGATAAAATTATAATATTATAAGATTATAATAAAATAATTTTTTTAATATATATTTAAAAACATAATTTGTTTACGGTTATATAATCGCTAACGTATATTTTACCTATAATATTATCGTAATAATATTTAAATAAATATTTAAAAGCTTTAATTATATATATAACTTATAAACCGTTAATAAAAAACGTATTTATAAATTCTAATAACTTTTTATTTTTATTTTTACCATCTAAAAACGAAATTATAAGATACTATATAACGTTATTCGTTTTTTTCGTTATTTTAAAATATTACGCAAAAATTAACGAATTATAAATTTCGCATTATTAAACAATAAATTTTTAAAATGGTAAAATAAATATTTTTTATATTATAGATTTAATTAACGTATTTTATTTAAAAAACAGTATAATTCGGACCGTTTAGCGTTTTCGAAAATTTATATAAAATAATAACTTACGTAATATAAACGATACCCAAAATATAATAATCGAATAATTCCGATTAAAAAAATAAAATCGTAATGCTTTTTATAATATTAAACGTAAAAAAAATCCGTTTTTATACGTAACCTTTTAACGATTAAATAAATATAGATAAAAATTAGGTTTATAGGTATCGTAATATATTTAATATTAATACCGAAAGCTTTAACGGTTTTTTAATATATCAGAAAAACCGTATATTTATATAAAATTTTAATACAGAAAAATCCTAAAACCTACCCGGTTTTCCGGTTACGCCGGAAAATAAAAGCAAAACCAAATAACCGGAATTTCGTATTTTTATATGTCGGCCATCTTAAAAAGCAAAATCTTGAAAGCCGGAACCGGAAATATTAATAAGTTTTTATTCGGCATATCTAACGTTAGGTAATATGCTTATATTCCCGGTAAAACGACGGGCTTAAAAAAACTTATAATTATCAAAATCTTCCGTAAAAACGTAATAACCTTGATAACAAGTTTTAGAAAGTATTAATTAAAATCTTAAACTAATTATTTTTAAAAAAAAACGTTATTATAAAAATGTTTAATAGAAAGGAAATAACGTACGCAGTAAGCCTTAAAAAATAATAATTAAAATCCGGCTTTAAAGGATAATATTTATAATTATAAAAAACTAAAATTATAAAACGTAAAAGCTTTTAATCCATTATAAAACTGGGATCTTAAATATTTCGAATTAATACCAAAAAAAAAACGGACGGCGGAATAATTATATATATAATACGAAAATAACTTTCTAATATTAGCCAAAAACTATCCATATTATTTATTTACCGGTATAATTAATTTCCGTGATTAATTAATCGATCCGAACCAAAATACCTGAAAGGTTAAAAAATTAAAATATTTAAAAAACTAATAAAACGAACTCGAAAAAAAGAACCGCAAAATAAAATTTAAAAAGTTTAATTCGGCGTTATAAATAAAAGGTTATAAACAAAAAAAATTATTAATAATTGCGATAAATTATAATTTATAACGTATAATATTAAAGTTCGTTAGTATTTCTTTATCTTATAAAGTTTATTATATATTTATAATAATTTATAATTAATCCGGATTAAGAAAAATTAATATTTATAAATTATTTCACCCATTTAAAATTAACGAAATAATAAATATGGTCGTATTATTTCGCCGTTTTACCTAATTAAATTATTTTAACGTAAAGAAAATATCGTTACGCATTTTAAGATAATATTAAGATTCTTTAAAAATTTAATAAAATTAGAAAGATATATTTATACCGTTCCGTATTTTAACGAGTTCGAAAATATACCGTTAAAATCCGTAGAAATCTATAACGTTACGTTTTAACTTTTAATAACTCTTATTTATTAACGACCGGAATCCCGATCCCGTTTCGAAACCGACCGCGTTTTTTATCGTCTTTTAAATTAAAACCGGCCGGATGTCTTTTTTAATTTTTGATTTAATATTGTAATTATTACTATTATTAAATAAGTACCGTTTATTTTTAATACGTAACTTTCCGATTTCGATAACGATTATTATTTTAATTTTATTTTCCGATATATTATTTATTACGTTAAATTACGTATCGTTATGTTTTTGTAATACCGGTGATTCCGGTAACGAAATAAAAATAAACGAATTAAACAAATACGGATACGGTAACGAAAACGGCTTTAATTGTTACAGTACAGGAACAGGGGTTCCTGTCTTGGAGAAACCTGTCCTCGGAGGTCCTTAAGGGAAACTCCGACCGGGTAAAACTCGGGCAAGGAAAAGTTTGGCTTCCCCGCGCCAAGGGTTAAATAATTTAAGTGATTTAAGTGATCTAAATAATCTGGATTAGATTACATAAATTATATAGATTATATAAATTTACGACATACTTATTAAATCCAGGATGGATATATAACGATCGGTTTTTTATGTAAATAATACTTATTTAATTTCGTTTTTTAATTATTAATTTAAATTTTTAACTAAAAGTAATTATACCGTTTTTTAGTAAAAAAAAAAATCCGTAAATTTTTTTAACGAATACCTTATTTATTATGTTATTATTACCTGTAAATTAAGAACTTTTATTTCGGATATTATTTATATCTTTAGATAAATATATAACAGGTTCGTTATATTTTAATAGCTTCTTAATTAATAATTAACGAATAATTTAAGGTTTAATTAAATATAAGCTTTTCTGAACTTAATAAAAACGATATTACAAAACGACGTTTAGTAAATAAATAACATATTCGATTTTCGTTATTAATTAATAAAAAATTAATAACCGGATTATATAATTTACTCCTTATTAAAAAAATTCTTTAATTAATTAATAATATATTACTAAAAGTTATTAAAGTTAAAAGCTAAAAAAAATCTTTTTCTTCTTAATAATAATTAACCCCTGCCCCTAAAAAAGCAAAAGAAATTATCGAAATACGACCTAAGGAATTAAATTATAAAAAAAAAGTAGAAAAAGTTTTTATTACAAATACGGAAAAAGAAAAAAAACTTACGATTAACCAACGATTGGATTTTATGGTTAAAGAAGTCGTAAGGTTTTAAAAGGAAAATGCCAAATTAACCTAACAGTTAAAAAGGGCTTCCGTTATACCAAAAATCATTTCCCATCCAAAAATTCTTACACCTTTTTTCGAAACACCTACCCCTTACCCGCGAATTTTTGCCCCTTTATTATTTGGTCGTAAACGAAAAGGAATTATACCCTTTCCTGCCTATTATGGAATACTTAATATTAAAGGTTATAAATTAATCGTTCCTAAACCTTATAATAAGATTACGGATATAAAAGGATTCCTGGTTAAGGTTAAATTTTACCTTAAATAATATAAAAGTTCCTTAACGGAAGATTATTAAAAGGTTATAATTATTTTCCAGTTATTTATTAAAAAAATATTTGATTAATTTAAACCTATCCTTAATAATTATTTGATACATTTCCTTAATAATTACCTGAACGTTACTAATTACGTTTTTAACGATTATAGGTATTTTAAAGAACGGATGCGAATTTTATATGGAAATACTGATAAATAATAACATACGGTTAAAAAAATATACGACCTAAAACAAATTACGTTTGCTGCAAAATACGTAACCGAATTTAATTAATTAACAGCCATCTTTAAATTACCAGAAAAAACGTTATTTTTTTCCTTTTATAACGGCCTAAAAAAACAAATTAAGGATAAAATATTTAAAATCCTTAAGGAAAAACCTTTTAAAAAATATGTTAATAAAGCTATCATTTCCGACCGATGCACTTTTAATCGATATCTTAAAAGGAAAGATATTAGCAAACGAAATAACGATAAACGTTTTAACAGCAATAAAAAACTAAAAAACAAATTCTAGAAAAAAGTTAAGATTATTTTAACGGAATCCAAAAAAGATAAATCCAAAGTTAAATATTTCAACTATAACAAAAAAAGCCATTTCAAAAACGAATATTATTTTTTATTAAAAAAAGAAAATCCTTAAAAAAATCCTTAAAAAAAAAATCCCATAACCTAAAAAAAAATCCGCGCGACCGAACGAAATATAAATAGCGAAAATAAGGATAAAAAGGAAATAAACGTTACTTCCGCCAATTAAAAATTTACTATTACTACGATTAAGAAAATCAAAAATAACGACCTAAAATATAAAGATTATACCATTTACAAAAATATTATAACCAAAGCTTATAAATATCATCCAGAACGAACGAACTCCAAAGTAACCATTACGCTAAAATACACTTATCACCTCGACATACAGGAATATGAAATATACGACCAAAACGGTTAATTACGAAAAAATTTCGATAACCATAAACAATTATCCCCTAAGCATTATATTCTTCCGGAATATATAATATATCCCAAACCAATAAATAATTACAAACTTTTGTACTTTATTACTTATTATAATCATAATTACCTTACCTATCAGTAAATTAAAAAAAAATAATAACTTTTGGCCAGGATATAACGAAAAAATACCTACAAAACTAGACGATAAATACAAATGCACAGAAACCCCCTAATAACCAGATTACCCTAGGTCTTATTACCTACACCCCGAATCAGAACAAAGCCAGAAGGCTATAACGCAAAAATATTTATATTACGCGCTAGTACCATACGACAAATACGATTTCCTAATTATAAAAATACCCCCTTCGGAAATCTACTTTTTTAACTTTATAATTTACAAAATACCAAACCCAAAAAAAAATTAAAGGAAAATAATTATCTTTAAATACCAGCTCAGTAACAAAAAATGGTTTAAATACATAAATAACCATTATATTAAACATACTGCCCGAAAAATACGCGAATAAAAACGCCTTCTAACCCCCAAGGTATATTAATTAAAAAATAATAAAGGTTTTCGAAAATAAGGTACCGAAAAACCCCTACATACAAAACCTTATACGAAACAAAAAAAAAATACGGAATTAAATCGAAATCCCCATTTATTACAAAAACAAAATATTTAACGCCATAATCGATTCTGGAATAAAAAAAAACTTTATTTCCCCTAAAGTAACTAAACGATATTAAATCCTTTAGAAATATAAGCAGTAATTATACAAATTATAAACAATTAATAAAAACTTATTTACCTACGATAATAATCAAATTTTCCGTAAAATAAAGGAATTCGTAATTTAAATATAAGGATATTTAAAACGGGTTACCTTTAATATCGCTAACATCTTAAGATATAACGTTATTTTAAAAATACCATAACTTCGTTCCAACAATCCAGGAATTAATTAGAAAAAATAAACGTTTTTATGGGAAAATTTTAAGGAAGAATTTTATAAAATTTATTACATAATCAAAAAAGCTAAAATTTTTAACCTTACGATAACAATACCCCCTAAATATCGACGGTTCAAAAAACTGTTCAAAAAACGAACCAGAAAAAAGTTACCTAATTATAATCAATAAAATTATAAAATTCCTATCAAAAAAGGATACTACTTAAAACTTTATCAAATTTACCACATAAACCTTAAAAAAGCTAAAGCTTTTTAAAAAAATCTTTAACGAAACTTAAAAAAAAGTTACATTTAAAAATTTAAATTACCTGCGGAATATTTAATCATAATAATACCTAAAATAAAAAATGGCAAAATTAAAATCGATAAAAATAAAGATCTAATATATCGACGAATCCATAATTACCGACAGCTTAATAATATTACTATCAAAAATAAATATCCCCTAATACTAATAAATACCATAAAGAAAAATATTAACAAAACCAAATAATTTATAGCTTTAAATCTACCAAACGGCTATTACCTGATTCGAATAACTAAACGCAAAAAGTAAAAAACCGCCTTTAAAACTATCTATAAATATTATAAATATAAAATTATGCCATAAGGCTTAATTAATACCCCAGCCAGCTTTTAACATATACTTATTATTATCTTACGGAAATTTTTAAATAAATTCGTTTTCGTTTACCTAAATAATATTTTTATTTATTCAAAAACTTTAAAAAAACATAAAAAATATATCGCTTAAATACTAAAAGTATTCGAAAAAGTTAATTTGTTAATAAACGCTAAAAAAAATGTTTGGCATACCCAAAAGCTAAACTTTTTAAACTTTACCATTACCCTAGGATAAATTTAAATCTAAAATTTTAAATTAAAAACTATTAAAAACTGGCCAATCCCGGACAAAACTATTATTACTAACATTCGTTAATTTTTAAAATTTACCGGTTACGTATAACCTTTAATTCAAAATTATAACAAACTTGTTAATCCCTTAACCAAACTTATTACCAAAAAATACGTTAAAAAAAATTCGAACTCCCAAACGAAATAAAAAAAGCTTTCCAGAAAATTAAGAACAAAATTATTAACGCCCCGGTAATTAAGCTACCAAATTACAACAAAAAAACGACTTAAAACAAATACTTTAAATTACGCCCTTAAAGCAATTTTAAAATAATTAAAAAATAATGGAAAATGATACCCAATAACTTACTTTTCCAAAACCCTTAAAAATATAAAACTTAAATACCCCATTTACGACAAAAAATTATTAACAATTATTTTAACACTTAAAAAATAAAAACCATTCTTTAACGGAACTAAGAAATTATTCGACATTTATTTAAACCATAAAAATTTAACCAAATTTATAACTACTTAAAAATTAAATAAACGTTACGAAAATTAAATAATTTTCTTATTTAAATTTAACTTTAAAATTTACCATATTAAAGGTAAAAAAAACATCCAAACGGATATTTTAAGCCGAAAAAAAAATTACGATTTTAAAATTTCCAAACGATATATATAAATACTATATCGTAAGGATAACGGGACAGTATAGTTATATATAATCCTAAAATAACCTACTTCAAAAAAATTAATTTAATTCAAAAATTTTTACAACTTAAAAAAACGAAAGAAAATTAAATAGCTAAAAAAAAATAACAAAAACTAACTATTATTTTACGGCAAAATTTACATCCCCCGCTAGCAACAAAAAGAATTCGTTAAAAAATTCCATAAGGATCCCTTATATGGATACCAGGAAATATTCAAAACTACCAAACGATTTTAAAAAAAATACGACTTCTTAAAATTACGTTAAATTATTAAATAAATAATTAAAAATTATAACATTTATAACAAAATAAAAGCAGCCCGTTATAAACCATATAGTTTATTATAACTTATAAAAATACTTAATAAAACATAAAATATTATAACTTAAAATTTTATTACTAATTTTCTTATATCGAAAAACCCCGTTACCGGAATTAAATACGATACGGTATAAATAATTATTAACAAACTTACCAAATATGGGTACTTTTTACCTTTTAAAAAAACTGTAACGGCAAAATAACTAGCTTATACCTTTATTCGATATTATTTCGATAAATACAGAATATCAAAAAGGATTATTTCTGATCGAAATAAACTATTTACATCCAAATTCGGTACCAGCTTTTTTAAGCAAATCGGTACTAAGCTAAAGTTTTCGATAACCTATTACCCCCAAATAAATAATTAAATAAAACGATTAAATTAAACCTTAAAACAATACTTTCGAAATTACGTTAATTATTAACAGAATAATTAAATTAAATTTTTACCATTTATATAAATAACCTATAATACGTCCGTTAACGAAGATATAGGCATATTACCTTATATAGCTATATATAAATACGATACGGTAACCTATCGGTTAAAACAACCAATACATAAAGCATTAATTATCATTACCGTAACTTTACGAACAAAAATAATAATAACAGAAATCAAAATAATATAAATCCGATTTTAAACCGAATTATAATTTTTGCAATAAAAAATGGCTTAATATTATAATAAGAAAAAAATTAAGGGATTAATTTTAACGAAAGGAAATAAGGTTTATTTATTACGCCAAAAATAAAACGTAACGTTAAATCTTTCCTAAATCAAAACAAAAAGGCTTAATAATAAACTTAATTTTAAAAAATTTGGCCCGTTTAAAATCGAAAAGGTTATTTTAAAAACTAATTACAAATTATTATTACCTAAAACCATAAAAATATATCTTATATTCCATATTTTTTTGTTAAAACCAGCCCTAAAAAACGCCCCGTTTAAAAAAAACCTTAAAATCGAAAAAAACAATAATAAATACGAAGTCGAAAAAATATTAAACTTTAAAACGGTTAAAAATAAGATCCAATACCTGGTTAAATAAATAAATTACTTACCTAAAAATAATACATAAAAACCACTTAAACACCTAACGAATACGATAAACCTAATTAAGAACTTTTACCGGCAAAATCCTAACCGACCGTCTCCAGCGCGGCCAAGGTCGCAGGCGACAACGGTCCCCCGCCCAAATCCAAACCTTCGGCATTTTATCCGAAAAAAATAAACGCTTTTACTATAACGTTTATTTTAAAAGCAAGTTACGCTTATTTTACCCCAATACGACGCTATTCCTCTTCCACCCTTTCTTAATCTTCAAATTAATCCTATTCAAATCCCTTTTTCAAAATGGCAACGGCCTTTTTTTTCAAAACCTTTTACTAAAAGCGAAAACGTTTTAATCGACCGATAAACTCCTTTATCTTTTGCTTAGCCGATTTTTGTTACATTCTTACGGACTCCTGGTACGCCATTAAGATATCCTTTACCTCGCGCTATTTTTTTTGCAAACGGTTATGCTTTTTCCCAATTTTCGATAAGAAATTTATTTCCAGAACGTTATACGTTAAACGCTACCGACGAATATAACAATTATAACTTGGGATACTTATTACGTAAAAACATTTAATTTTTTTAAAATAAACGTAATTCGAACAAAAGTTAATCTTTGAACCAAACTTTTTAATATTTTTTATACGGGTAGCACAAAATATTTTCTGGTATAATCGCGGTTTTCTTTTTTCTTTTTCAATTCGACCTATCATAATAAAATTCACTAAGGAATTACAAAAAACCCTTCCAACAAAACAAAAAGGTTATTTACGGTTTTATTTTTAGAACAAAAACCCTTAAAGAAAGGAAATAATATTACAATACAGAAATAGGGGTTTCTGTTTTAAAAAAACCTATTTTCGGAAGTCCTTAAAAAAAACTCCGACCGGATAAAACTCGGGCAAGGAAAAACTTAACTTCCCCGCATTAAGGGTTAAATAATTTAAGTAATCTAAATAATCTAAATAATCTGGACTAAATTACATAAATTACATAAATCATACAAATCTATAACATATTTATTAAATCCAGGATGGATATATAACGATCGGTTTCCTATATAAATAACACCTATTTAATTTTGCTCTTTAGCTATCAATTTAAGCTCTTAACCAAAGGTAACTATACCGTTTTTTAATTAAAAAAAAAATCCGCAAATCTCTTTAACGAACACCTTATTTATTATGCTATTATTACCTGCAAATCAAGAACCCCCATTTCGGATACTGCTTATACCTCCAGGTGGATATATAACAGGTTCGTTATATTAATAATTCAAAAATATTAAAAAATTATAAGTTTTAAACCGACATTATAAATAAAAATAACGAAACATATTTTTAATTGAAATTATTTATTATATTCCGGATTACGTATCCGGGTTTAAATATCGTAATAACCGGAATTATGATTCCGAATTATAAAAGGGTATAAACCGTATGCGGGATTAATACTTAAATTATTAAAATTATTATTAAATCCTTAATTTTGAATTTTAAGTTAAGTAAGTATAATTAATAAACCTTAATTAAAACGGAACGTAATTTACGGTAATTACGTAATTTTTTCCGATATTTATCGGATTTATTATACGGTTATAACCCATGATTTATATAAATCGGTTCGGAAGATAAAAATACGGCGCCGTTATTTTAAATTACACTTAATCCGCCGGTTACGAAAGGTTTTTCGTATTTTTTACGATATAAAAGTTATGATTTTTTGTAAATTAAATATAACGGAAAAAAAGAAAAAAAAATTAAAACGTTTTAATATTATTATTTATCGAACCCAAATATTATTTTAATTAATTTAATTTATTCGGAAACGTATTAAATAAAACCGGTTTAAATTTAATAAAAATAGACCTTTATTTTATTTTTTAACCATTAAACGGAAATAACTATATAAAAATAATTTGTTCGGCCGTCGTTTATATTATGATTCGATTATTTCCTAAATAACGGCCTTTAACGAACCGGTTCTTAGTTATTTTTATGTAACTATTTTTGAGTTCGAAAGCTCGAACATATGGATAAAATTAAGTGAAAATAAGTTATAATAAAGTCTCGCCGGAATAAGGTTATTACGGTAAATTTTTTTTTTAATATATTAAAATTGTAGTACGTACCTATTTACCGTTAAATAATATACGTAAATAAGGCTTTATTTTCATCGTATTCCGTAAATTAAAATTATTTTATTTAAAAGATTTCCGAATAACTTAAATAATACTTTAATTAATTAAAGGTTAAAATTAAAATGCCATGAGTATGTTTTCCTAATCGGAATTAATTTTAACAAATAATTTAGAATTTCTTTTATTATCCGAATCCGTAACGTTTATTTTTATTATATTCTTTATATTTTAATAAATAATACGGGTTTTAATTTACTGGACTTAAATTCTTTTTATTATTTTAACCACTTTTATAATAATCGCTTCGGTCTTTTATTTATCGAATATTTAACAAAATACAAATAATACGGTTTATTTATAATTAATTATATTTAATCGTTTATAATTACGAACCGTTCGATTAAATCGTTATTATAAATTCTTTATCGGAATCTTTTCGGATATTTTTTATTATATTATTTAATTAATATCCGGGATATCTAGAGTTAATTAAATAATAACGGTAAATATTATAATACGGATAAAATTATGAAGCTTTTTTAATTTATTATATATATAAATTTGGTTTCCGGAAAGTATTTCAGAAGTATAAAATTTAATAATCTTTTATTAACCTTTAATAAATACCTCCGATTTATTATGATCTTAATTAAAGAAAATTTCGGATATTTATATTTTCCGTTTTATTATTAATATAAATAATAATTTTTATAATAATATAAAGGTTATTAAATGAAATAAACAGAAATATTACTTAATAATTTATGCGTATTAGTTAATAAAAAATCCAAATATGTTTAATTCGAACGTTAATTTTTAACTATAAACAAATTAATAATATCGATTTCGGGATAATTAATATTAAAACGCCGGATTTGTATTTTATAACCATACTTAATTAAATTTCCGGTTTAATTAAAGCTTTTATATTTCGTAATTCATTTTTTTATTGCCGTTAGTAATTATTATCATCGTAAATTAATATACCTAAGCAGAAAGAATTAAACGTAAATTACGCATATTAACATATTTAAGCCGGAAGCTTTTTAATTTTAATAATAAATATATTTTGTTAATAATAACTAAATTATATCGTCGTTTAAAAATAATCTTTAATATAACAATCTGGAATTAATCTCTTAATAATTATTTAGAACCAAAAATAATATAGTTATATTATCTGGCAGTTATACGTTCGAATATCCTTAAATCGAATTTTTTCGTTTTTACGGTTATTAAAATAAAAGTAAAATATAATATTATTAACTTAAAAGTTCGTTATTTTTCGGCCAACTTAATTAAAAGTACGATTTAAATAATGATTAGGTTTATTAATAAAGAAAAAACTTAAATAATTAAGGATTTTCCGAAATTTATTTTAATAATGAAAAAGATATAAAGTTTTTCGAAAATTAGATTCTGTATTATATTTACTTATTCCTTTCGTAAAATACGACCTTACTTGTTAAGTATGACGCTTAATATAAAACAAATAAACCGACGGCGTAAAACTTTTATAAAGTTGTCGGCGTATATTTAACGTTAACGTATAGGTTAATTATTTTTATTTTAGCAAAAGTTTAATAAGAATATCGGATAAAAATAAACGTTTTATTTTAAAAAATTAAGTATTCGAAAATTTAAAATATTTACCTTAAACCTTTTACTACGTTATCCGTATTCGGTTAATTAAAAAAATATTCTTCGAAGTTTGTTATAAGCAATTTTAAGCTTTATAAATTATTATTTTAGCTTAAAAGGTTATAATATTATCGTACTAACCGAAAAGGGGTAAAAAATTAAAATATATTTAAAACAGAATTTTTAATTATTATTTCGGGCGCATAATATTAATTTCGATTTAATTAACATTAAAAGTATATAAAAAAATAAAAATTTTAATTTTGTATTAATCTTTCGCAATTACGAAATAGATAACGTTAAATTAAAGCTATCTTTAAAAAAATCGTATTAATACTTTTTAAAAATTTATATGGAACTGTTTAAAACGAACCTGAAAAATTATAACTTAATATTAAGCCCTATTTTAAGGTTTTATTATTTCTGTAAAACTTTTTCTTAAAAAGGTTTAATCGATATATCTGACCCTTAGAGCTATTTTTGGATTAAAAGCGCTAGCAACGGCTGCGCCGCAAGCGCAGCCCCAACCTTAAAAATAGGGCCTGATCTCGATAAGGTAACTTAAAGCTATATTTAATAATAATTTTTGTTATTTTATGATAATTTTTTACTGCTATCTTATTTGCCAGTTTCTATGCTAAATTTTCAAAAATTTATATAGAAATATACGTATCGGAGCCAAAAAATTACAACTTGCTATCAGGCCTTTTTTTTAAGATTTGTGATTTCTGTGGGTCCTGTTGTGGGTCGGTACCTCATGCTACATGTTTTTGGAAAGATCTAGCCACAGCTGCGCCCGTAGGCGCAGCCATAACCTCAAAAAGAGAGCCTGATTTTAATGACGTAAATCGGAGGTGCTTTTCACAACTTCCGACCGTTTACGAAAGGGCCAAGGACTCTGGTTATAACAATTCTTTATTACTTATCGATATATTAATATTATATTATCTTATTTATAACGATATTGCTATGTATAAGCTTGATATAAGTTTAAGTCTTATTTTTTCGGCTAAGTTTAATATATATATATATATATATATATATAACGTTATAATCCATTCGAAATATAATATATTAAAAAATCTTCGATTATAATAATTAATTAATAGTTTTTTAAATCCAGATAAATAATATAAATAAATAAAAGTTAATAACGTATAACGAATATAAAAGTAAATTACTTACTTAACTTTAATTTACGGTTTATATTAATGCTTGCATTTTAAAATCCCTTATATAAATTAATAAATATTATAAATAATTTATAAAATTAAATAATATTATAACTTAAAGTTATTTAAATTATACTAAAAATCAGCATATATATTTATATTATCTTTTAGTTTTTATAATTAAATGTAAGGGAATAAACCATACTCGACTATTAATCGAGGGTAATTAAACAGATTATGTTCGATTATAACCTAGTTTCGTAACCCTAGGACAACGATCGGACCTGCCTTCCTATAGTCCCGACCGTTTAAGGTAGCCAAGACTAGCTGGACCATAACAGGTAGCATCTTTTACGCAACTGGTGTTATAACTGTCAACCCCCTAACGCCCTGGTTACATATCTCGAACTACTTAACAACACGATTTCCGACGGTTCTGGCGACTGGGATAAACCTTCGTCTGAAAATGCTAAACTAATGATTGATAATTTTCGAGACATGTCTGATACTCGATAAGATGAGCGTTGTAGGTGCCTGCATGGAACTGGACAAATTCCTTGCTAAAGAGCTGTTTTTGCGACCTATAAACATGCTGGTGGGAATACTAGTGCTTTAAGCACGAGCGCAGCTCTAAGTGGACTGCGGTCCTATGATGCCCGGAGCCGGGAAGCGAAGATTAGCTTACTGGCTCGCTATCAGCACGTGTCGCCTCTGGACAAGCAACATGCAGACTGGTGTTTACCCAAATACTCGCTTTCCTGGTCTTGGTAACTCTAATTTGTGTCAGGCCGACGTAAAACTACCGTGTCAAGTACTTCCGGGGCGCGATAGACTCAGCACCATACAAATTTAGGGATAAGCTGTCCAGACAAATCCCTTGGCTTTCACTATAAGTACCGCATTTGAGGGGGGGCTACTAAGGCGTTTTAGCGTAGCGACCTGACTAGGTCAATTTATTTAACCATAATGCGTACTACGATAGTTACGCCCTCTTTACTTTTACAGCTTATTGCTCTTACGGAAGTAGCGTTATTTAGGTCGATCTCTGCCCACGGAGACATGAAGGCTGGCACAACCTCGGCTTTCACATTCAGGCAAATATGTCAAACCTCGCTTTAAAAGAAATGATGAGGAAAGCTTTCGATCAATCCGTAGCCTCTCCTGCTAAGCAGAAGGATATTGACATTATAATCGAGGCCGCTTTTCAGTCG
Organism: Monosporascus sp. MG133; assembly: GCA_004155925.1. Lineage (NCBI taxonomy): Eukaryota > Fungi > Ascomycota > Sordariomycetes > Xylariales > Monosporascus > Monosporascus sp. MG133. The sequence continues at coordinate 156,315 of QJNX01000018.1, read as the reverse complement.
TATAATGAGTGGGAGGGAACATGGATGGGTGGAGAGCGACCTACTATGGTGATAGGGGTAATTTTAAAGACACTGTTGGGTACTGTGTATGGGCCACGAGGCTCAAAGAGTACTAACCTACCTTGGATTAGGGGCTGCAAAACAGCTGCAGGTTTTCGTCTGTACAACTCCCAGGTTTTTTTTTTGTTAGTTATCTCCACCGCTCCATAACATTCCCTCGGCAGCTAGTATGTAGGCCCCATAGAATTTGTATGGCAATCTACCTGTTTCTATATACCTGTAAGTCGGTACCAGCATAACCCTGAATATAGCGTTTTATCACCTATTATTAGCTGTATTGCTTTATATTAGGACCTTTTAATAATTTTAAAATACGGCGAGAAGCCCGGCTTCGATATATGGCGAAATAACGCCTTCATTAACTATTGCGGTTTATTATACCCATTAAACGCATATAATAAATGGGATAAATAAAGGTTTAGGTTAAAAATAGTACAAAGTGGAAAAGGAATTATGAAAGGACATTATATATCTAAAATATATGTAAGTATACGGACTAGCTATTTAGGGAATCTTAAAGGCGGTAGAGGTAGCTAACAAGAAATACCTCTTGGAGTTATACTTGTAGCTAACCTATGTAAAAGCTCTACCTAATTCGCATAGCGTGGCCATTAGCGCGACCCACAGCTACATGAATGTGTTTTAAATACATTCCCCTACAACATAATATATGCGTCGTGGACAAATTAACTTAACACACTCCTACACTGCTTCGAAGCAACTTACATAGTATTTCGCTGCAACTGTTTCCAAATAATGCCGAAAATTAACCAAGACGCCTAAAAAGAACACCATATTGCAGGTTTGCTCATTTTATTATCCCATTAGGTAACGGATATTTTAAATTCGTCGGATTCCATTAATATCATGTTGCTGGTGTTTAACCGGGCAAGAATAATGTATAATTTATTTTGTCTGCGACTTGCGAGGCTAGAATATGCCAAGATTAACCCCAGTCAATTAATGCAGACTGCTCCGACCTGAATTCGAGCCCAGGCATAATGATCGCCCATTTTAGGCTGGTACTAGACATCCGTGTGTCCTAGAGCGAAACCATCCACCCCTGATACGATGTTATTCCGGTGCTATACTGTAATTCTGATCCAAGCGGCCGTCGTACCCGAATACCCCGCTAATTAACACCATCCGGAACTTGCCGCTTAGTCTCCGCCGTTTAAAGGTCGTTAATACATAACAATAATGGTATTAGGCTTCCGCGAAACAGCGGCCCGAATCGCTGTTCCCACAATCTTAAAACGTAAATGACGATCTTGTCTGGACCTAACAGGCGGGACTTACCATAAGCAAACAACCTAATGACGTTCTCCTTACATCAGCCCTACATTTTACTTTGAAGAAGCTAACATAGCTTTACCCTGCAGCATTATGTCGTTCTGGCAAAACGAAGTTCATAACATGGAAAGTGAACGGGTATGGGCTCAACCACTCCACGTCTGAGCAACCGGCCACAGACGAATCGGCCAGGATAAGCCAGGATTTACGTGCCAGGCAGAGTCGCCACTGATGTGTAGATGACGAGGGTGGTGGTCACAATAATTGACACACTTACGGGTGTTTTATGGGCCTGCAGTGTGTTAATTACTTGACCACTACCTTTGACGACCATTGGAATGTGCAGAGCGGCACACGGGAAGGAACCGGTTAGCCAGCCTGATTTCGACGTGTTACGTGGCAAATACAAAGTCCAAGACCTATGCAAAAGGTAAGTAGAATTGCATTAGCTTGCATGTAACAAAGCCGTAACCAGCAACCTAAAATTGAACTTTAACCTCATACCGTTACGGTAATCGATAGATCGGGAGCCTAATTCTCTGTTACGAACACAACTATCGTTTCAATCCTAGTATAGGCTTTGGTTAGACAGAGAGCAAGTTGATTGGCTGTTTGGAAAAGCAGGAGACGCGGATATTTCCGTTAGCGTACCTGAGATCCGGGATAGTGGTGAAGTTTGTGCAATGCCAAGGAGTGGGGCTCCGTCGAGCCGCAAGTTTTTTATTAGGGGCGGTTTCATCGACTGGGACTTCAAAAGAGGTAATCTTACCGCCATGCCCGACAAGGGCGATGGTAACTGACAGAACTACCCAATTACGGCCAATGCTATTAAACACTGGGACGACATAAGAGGCTTATGATGAAAGGGGGAGTTGGCTAGGTTTGTCTGTCGCAAGTGTTCGTCCAACAGCAGGCTACTAAAAAACCGCGATTAGTAGGATAAGTGGGGCTACTAGTAAATATTAATAATGTTAATTACTTTATAAATAAGGTTATAACTTTAAATAAATATATAATAAAAGCATTTTTTTATAAATATTAATATTAATATACTTTAAATAAAAAAGTAAAGAGATTAATTTTAAATATAATATAAAAACTAATTATATATTTCTTTCATTATTTATATATGTAAATATTTATATTATTTTTATAAGTTATATTTAAAATTAAAAATTTAAGATTTATTATAAAACAGTTATAAAAATATAAGTTGTAAATATTATATTTTTATATAAAAACTTAAAATTTATATATAAATTAATAAATTAATAAGGTTATATAGCTTTATATTAATAATAATTTTAAAAAATATATTTATAAATATTTATTTAATAATATTTTTTCCTTTTTTTTCCTTTTTTTTTTCCTTTTTCTTTTTTTAAATACTTATTTAATAAAACCTTTATATTAATTATAATTAAAACTCTTTTTATAAAATTTAAAAAATTGAAAAATATTATATTAAATAAATTATTTTAAAATAATATTATATCTTTTTAACCGACTAAAAACCTTTTAATATTAACGTAAAGTTAATAAAACTTTAAAATTATAATATTATTTTATATAACGGTTTTTATTTTTATATAACGTATTATATAAGCGGACGGTATATATATATAAACAGAATACTTTTTATTATTTTATAAGTTTTAAACTTATTTATTTATTATTTAATATTAATATAATAAAATGTTTTATAATAAAACTTAATATATTATTAAACTTTTAAATTAAAGAACGAAACTTTAAATTTAATTATAATATTATAATTCGATTTATAACATCAATATAACCATGTTACGCGTCCGATTTTACAGTTAACGCGTCCGAACCGAGACCGTTCTTAATTCGTAAAGAATAATGCCGGCTAAAAAAGAATTTTTATATAGCCGTATTTATAATATAAATGTATAAATATTTCTTGTTCCGTTTTAATATATATAAAATATGGCGAATCTATTAGTTACCTAACGCGTTACGATACGCGTCGGGGTTAATTAAGCGTTGAATTTTATTAAACGGTAAGAAAACTTTTAAATATGTTTAAGTCGAAAAATGAATTAATAAAAGATTTTATATAAAAGGGTAAAGATATTTAATAAGTAATTTAAGTTATTATTATAAAATATAATATTAAATAACTAATATTTATAACGTTAACAAAAAGTGGTTTTAAAAAGGGTTTTTATAATAACCGGTATAATAGTTATAAATATTAAAAAGGGAAAAGAGTAAAATAAGCGTTATAAAAAGATCGGGAATAAGTTATAATTATATAGGGTATTAATTTGTTAAATTAAAATTTTACTTAATTTATTATCTTTGCCTAAATATATTATCTTAATCTTTAATATTAATAACCATGATTATTATTAAATATAACTTTAATATAAATCATATTAATTAAATAACGACCGAATTAAGCCTTAAAGAAATTTACTACGGCGCTAAATATACCGGAATGCGTACGAGAAAATCGCAACCCCTTTTTGTTTTTAACGGTTACGAAAGTTATTATATAATAAAATTCAAAAGATTTTAGATAAATTAGAGCATTTATACTTTAAATACCTACATATTCTTTCTATTGTGTTAATCTTTCGATATAGCTCACTTTTCCGTTTTTACACCGGTTAAATCGTTATTTATTAAAAATTTAATATAATGTAATCAGATTTATATTACGAAAAAGGATTTCTTTACTCAGCTTTTATAACGAGTTTAAAACTATTATTACGCTCGATAATATGAAATCCGGATTTATAAAAGCTGATCTTATTTTATTTACTTTTAATAACGTTCCTATCCAATTAAGAATTCCTCCAGTTATATCTATACCGGTCTTGTTTTCGTTTACCACCGCCGATTTTATTTTCCCGACCTGGAAAACCCTTAAAAATATCCGTTAAGTAATAAAAAAAGAATGTTAAATATAAAAAAAAGTTCAAAGTTTTTAAGATAACTCGTTGATAAGAATAATTAAATCGGCGAATCTTAAAAATTTTTTTTTTCACTTTCATATAAAATCGCTTCTAGTTAAACAAAGAGTTTAATTATATAAAACGAACCATATCTTAAGCAAACGTTAAGAGGATTAAAAACTAACCTCTTTAAAAAGGAGGAATGTTTAGTATATAAAAGGTATACGTCTTCTTAGCTGAAAGACACGTGGTAGTAAAGAAATGCTGCTAATAACGGCTTAAGGTCATCGTTATAAAAGGCTTAAAAGGAAGAAACTGAAATATACCGTTTGTAGGAAGCCGGATATACTACGCGTACTTCTAAGGAAGTTCTAAATAGATTTAGCGAAGAAGAATGCGATGAATTTAAATTAATACGAGATATAATAGTTAAATTATCTAGATTCTTTATTATAAAGTGTTAAAGAATGCGCCTGTTCCCTCTGTTCGCCGTTTGCTTATATAGTACGTTATATGGTTAATATATAATAATAATATCAATAAAAGTAAAATCTAATTAAAATATAAATCTTAATTTCTTTTCGTATAATACCATTAATATCGTGAATAATAAAAGTAACATTTAATAGGTATAAACTCGGAATTTTATAATATTAACGGTGCCGAATAAATATTAATAATAATTAAAAATAAATAAATAAATATTAAAAAAATAATATATATGCAAGTAAATAAGTTAATATTATTATTATAAAAGACATAAGACTAATGTATCCATATTTCGTTAGAGAAAGAAATATTAAATGGTCGTATTAACGAAGAAGCAGGTTAAGAATAAATGTAAGGTAAAAACCTTAAAAATGAATGAAATTTAATTTCGATAATATAAAACATCGAATGAACTGGTATTAAGATCGGAGGAATCCCTAGATAAATTGTAAATATTTTTAATTAAAGAATTTTAAAAAAGGATTAGCTATTATTATATATTTCAAAAGTTAAAAAAAGGGAAATAGTTACATTATAGCAATCTTTTATAAAAGGGGAAATATAACTAAGTCTGGTAAACATTTTCGTTTAAAGTTATTTGTTAATTTCCAGATTACGGCTTTTAATAGGTTTGTTTAAAAATATATATATATATTAAAAGGCTTTATACAATATATACCGGGAGTGATTCGGTAAATAATAGTTAATTGAAGTTTAAAAAGTGAACGTTATAATCTCTGAGCTTTTAATAAAACACTCTTTTTAAATATTAAATTTAATATATAAATAAAAATGAATATATAAGATAATATAAATATTATATTTATGAGTAAATACTAGACGTATCTTAATCGAGAAATCGATTAAAAGCAGAGGAAATAGTGTATTTTCTGTTAGAATACCTTAATATTTTATTTAAGGTTGTATTAGCCGTTAGGAAAAGGCAGCAATTCTGTTTGCGATCGCAATAAAGTTATAAACTAATTAGGTAAAAGAGAAAGTCGTAAAAACAATTATGAAGGAATTAAAAATAGAATTAAAATAATAAAGAATATGTTCATACTTATATATAATTAAATCTTCTTTAAACAACTTAACTTTCTGTGCACCGTAAATACAAACTCCTAACAGAAAATAAATTTTCGAACGGATAGATTAAAATTACAAGCGTGAAAGGAATACATAGATTAAAAGGATGAAAAAATCCGGGAGTTATATTTTAATTACTTAGGTATTTACAAGATCTCTTTTCCATATTACGGCTGCTAGGAGCCTTTATAATAATGCCAGATAGCCTCGAACAAGGTAACCGAATGGTATGAAGCAAATATCGAATAGTTCATATTAGGGCGAGATATTAAATATTAAAAACGATGTGTAAAGGGCTAATATAAAATTAATGCCTGGTATCAGCCTAATATCAGCTGTTTACAGAAAAATAATATATGTAAATATTATACATATATAGATAAAATATATATTTTATTATATATATCTAACGAAGGTATTAATGGTAATATTAGTTCTTTAATCTGTGTATTTTATGTTAAGTTATAAACCTTTAGTATTAAATTATATTAAATTTTAAATCTTTTATTATAATACCTTTTTTACTTTAATATAACATACTATAGAAGCGAGTGGCTTATAAAAGTAAGTGGGTTATTTTCTGAACGCATTTAATTATCTATTATTAATTATTTAGGTCTTAATACTAATAATATGAAATGGCTTCTAAAAAAGCGAGCATAAATAAAACACTTGTAATACAAAACATAAGCCGAAATTTAACATTAAACGTCTTTAGATAATATATACCATCTTAACTTTTACCTCCTAAAAACTCATATAATTATAGACGCGCGTAAAGGAATAATGTTCCTGATTTTAAAAGTTAATAACGATCCAAAAAATCTGTTGTCGAACAGATCCCTAACATAAATATGCGAACGTTTCTTATCCTGTTTGAATATATTAAAAATATAGCGAATTTACTGATTAACTAATACGTTATAATGCACATCGGTATTAACTAAGCGTGGAACTTTGTTAAAAAAAAACTTAAAATACGTTTAAAATAAAGAATTAAAATTTAAAGGTTATTAAACGAAAATTTAAAAAATTTTTATAAATGATTCGAACTTATTCAGATTATAATCGCAAAATACGGTATCTTAAAATGAATATTATAACTGCGACAAAATGCATTTTTTAATAAGACTTATTATAATAACTTATATAATAATTATATAAAGTAACAAAATTAAAAAATTACATAAATATAATAAACGATTTCAAAATGACTTTTAAATATATAAGTGATTAATTCGTAAAATTACGCTTTCTTTTTATTTATTATTCTAGTAAAACAAGTTTTATTAATTTATAATTTTAAAGATATTTTTATAACCAAGATAATAATTTAAGAGAAATTATAATAATTAAATAATAAACGAATTAAGTTAGAAATAAATTTAATAACTGGATAAATATATACGAACGCGTATAAAAGAATTAAAACTTTTCCTTATCCTCGAGGGTTACAAAAAGTATACTTCGATAAAATTCAAAATATATTATATTAATAACAATATTATTACCATTTATATACCTGTTTATTTCTCCCATCGGCTGTAACGTTTCGATATATCCTCTTTTTTATATTAAAAGCGCGCTTAGTCGTTTTATATCGAAACTTTAATACTACGCTATTATGCCTATATTATCAAAAACAAGTTTTTCATTTTCTACGCCGCGTTTAAAGCCTTGATAACTTCCGATAATGTTAAGTCCGGATTTTTGGGACCCGGATTGATGTTATTCGATTCTAATAACGTGCTTTACGGATTAAACATTTATCTAGTTATACCTATATCAACAATTTTTTCGCTTACCTCCGTTAGTTTCATTCGCTTCTTACTTACGAAAACTCTTAAAAATATCTATAAAATAAGAAAATAAAAACGTTATTAAATAAAATGAATTAAAATTATTAAGCTAACTTAAAGTTAAAAATAATTAAAGCCTTTAATCTTTTAATTAAAAGTGACCTAATATTATGGCATAAAATTACTTCCCTTAAATAAAAGGACATTTTAGTACGAGGAATTATATACGTATTTAAGAAATAATGAAAAACTAAAAATAAACGTTTTTATAAAAAAACCTTACTATATAAAAAGAAAGGCTTTTCTGGCCGAAATAAAAGATGATAATAAAAGAATTACAATTAATAACGGCTAAAGGTAATCGTTATAAAAAAATTAAAAGAAAGCAACGGATATTTTTATCTGTTGGAAGTCCGGATAAAATACGCATATTTATAAGGAAGTTATAAATAAATTTAATAAAAAAGAATCCGATTACTTTAAACTATTTAATATAATATAATTAATTAATTTAGATTTATTATTAAGAAAAGTTAAAACGACGTACGGCTTGCTTATATACTACTTTATTTTTATATTAATTCAAATAATAATTTAAACCGATTTTAATCATTATAACTCTTTTTAAGCCGCTAATAACTTAATTAGTTAAAATTGTTTATAAAGTTAAAATTTTAAGGTTTTAACTTAAATTATATTTTATATTTATTATTTTTATATAGTAATTAAATTCTTTAATTAATAACGTGTTTAAATATAAATATTTTCTTAAAGTTTAATTCTTATTTAATGAAATAATAATTATATTAATCTTTATAATATTTTATATTTCCTTTATATTTATATCGTATTATAATCTTTTAAAAAAGCCGGGTTTAATAATAGTTATTATTCATTAACTTAAATAAAATTAATAAAAGTTTTATAATATAACGTTAGTTAAACTTGTATAAAAATGATGATAAAAACATCCGAAAAGGACATATATTTAATAATATATAAGATCAACTAAATAAATAATTATATATAATTCATTATAGCATTTAACTTCCCTTTTATGCCAGGTTGATCTAAGTTTAAGCCTTATTTTCCAGGCTGAGCCCAGTATATAGAAAATCATTACACATATAATCTATAGGATAAATACTGTACCTAACTTCCCTTTTATCAACGTTTATTTATTTTTATAAAATTATAAATACTTTTAATTTCATCTTTTCTAACTTTAGTTCTATTTAGGTAAATTATTACTATTAAAATGCCCACTTTTGTAGCATTTTAGTAATATATAACTTTTAGTTTTATTTTAAAAAAGCTTTGGTAACAGTTACTAACAGTGACTATTAGTATCTACTAGTAGCTACTAGTACGCTAGTACTAACAGTAACTGTTAGTTACTACCGGGATTTTTAGTAGCCTGGCCAGCTGGCAAGTAGGCCGCCTGGGAACTTCGCTGAAGCTTCGTGATCTATTGCATATGGCTTTGACTACAGACAGGTCTCAATCCTTTCATGGCGCTGGTAAATGGTTAGGAGCTGACACCCGATTGGCTAGATGCCAAAGATGTTGAGTCCGAGTCACGATCAGGTTGATGTCCGTCCGCGAGAGCCATCTCCTCAGCCCTTGCAGCAGGCCAGCAGCCACTTCTGTTTTGATCAATGGGGATCGACTCGATGCCGATCATGACGATACCCTCAGCCCTTGCAGCAGGCCAGCAGCCACTTCTGTTTTGATCAATGGCCGATCATGACCGTACGAGAAGCTAGTTGATACGGAAAATCCCGCCAGTGTGTATGTTGCTATGCGACTTCGGGCACCGAGGACTGAAGCCCGCTTAGGGACGAGACCCGTGTTAGGCCTCAGAAGCCTGTTATGTTCAAACGTTCGATCGACTACACGCAATTAGTAAACATGATTACGGGTACGCAACCTCTATGCTTCCTGTCCACTCGAGTGTCTATAAAAAGGTGCCCTCCCGCCCAGGAGAAATCTCAACATAATACTCAATTCCACACCACAATCTTTAAAGCCCTTCCAGTCCATTAAAGATCAAATCACAATCACTACTCGTCAACCACAGTTACAGTCAACATGCAATTCTCCGTGCTCTCCGTCTTGGCCATGGGCCTTGTAGCGTCAGCGGCTCCAGAAGTCCAGGCCCGAGGCGGCGGCGGCGGCGGCGGCGGCGGCAAGAAGGATGTCTGCTGCGACGCAGTCCTCAGCTGCGTTGTAGTAGTCGGTGACGCCTGTCCCAACGGACACACCCATTGGCACTGCAAGACGGACGATGATGAAGTAAGTAATATTTCCGCTACAAACACAAATTCCCGAGATATTAAGAAAAGAGCCTTGCCCATGTTTGCATAGCTCTGTCGTTGGGACATAGTATTGGCAGGGCTAACAAATCTGCCTATCATCCAGGGATCTAAAGTCGATGTCCTTGACGTCTCTCTCGACTGCGTTAAAGTACTCTAAATCCCAGCAAAACAACCGCAAGGGATCGAATGCAAATTCCGGCCGACAAGGGGGGTTGTGTGCTTAGGACATTCATTTCTCGAGTCGTCATCTGAATCCACAGAATGCTCTCGCCGAGTAGTTCTGGAATTTTGGAGACGCAGTCATACGCCTCGATGATGGTTTTTTCCTCACGAGTTTTCCCATCATCTTAATGCAAATGCAGAGGTGATCGTTTTTGCTTTTCCACGCCTGTGTTGGTTAGAGTGAGCTGGCCAGGCACTCAGGGTTGAAGAGGGGAATATAGTGAAACAAGGACAAGTAAGGGAACAGGGTCAGCGTACCTACCCTTAGCACCTAGATGAACTTGGCTGCGGTATGGACATTGTTCAATATTAATCATCAGCTAGTAAACCACTCGTTTCTTCCCTCTTGCATGACCTGTGGCCCGTGTCAATCGACAAAGCATTTAGGTACACTCATATATATCAAAGGCACGGCCGTTGCAGACGAGGTCGGACATGAAACCTCCGCTGCAACTCTGGGCAACTGCGAAGTTTCTTGTCATTTACCCTCGGCTTCAGTAAGGCGAGTAAAGCTTGGTCGACGCAAATGCAACCGATAAATAGCCTGCTGCGTTATGGGTGCTGACGGGGTGCACCGAAATTGGACAAACTGCAGGCTCTTGGCCTGGGCATCAAGGTAGTGGGCGCCAGCAATATACGCGTTATGGTCCGCATCCCTGATGTGATGATGAAGTTCCTGACTTGACAGTAGAAGTCGGCTTGCCCGTTTCCGGCGTGAACGAGCATGACTAGTGATGCTGAGGCTCCAGGTACCAGAATGAGACATGCTAACAGCCAATCAGGGCCTGTACCGCGTTAATGAACCACTGCTTGGCGTTCCCAATCGAGCCAGGTGGCGCCATTCCATATCCAGTGGTTTGTGCTGATGACTCCCAGTTCGACGAAGGAGGCGGCGGCCTTGATGAGAGTGGACCGAACAGCTTGCGAACGCGTCACACATCAGAACGGCTGGGAGCCGAGAGACATCAAGGTGGGGCAGCACTCAAATTTCTGATGAACTGGGGGCCGTAGTGCGCCTCGATGGTGCTGCTGACGAAATATGTGCGGGTGGGGAGCATAGGATACGCGCCTTAGTCGTGGGCAGGCTACTAAAAATTACTTGTTAGTAACTGTTAGCAAATCTTCTTTTAAATAAATATATGACTTCTATATCATTCTGACGCTAAAAGAAAGGCGGTTTCAATAAGGATGAAATAACTTTAAACGGACTAGCGCTGAAAAAGATAAAATTAAAAGTAAAAAATATATTTAAAGAGTATATAATTATTTAACGCGATAAATATAAATGCTATAACGTTATATATACCCTTACTTAAATTCTAATTTTTTACTTAATTAAATAATGAAACTTTTATCTTTATTAGAAAGTATTTAAAGAAAATTAAAACTAAATAAATAAATAATACTAAATATTATATATATATATATATATACTTAATATATATTTAAACCATAATAAAATTTATATAATATTATTAAATTTATTAGTTAAACTATTAATAACTAATTATATATATCTTTATTAATATTTTTGTTATCCGTTATAATAATAACCGGTCGATTTCCTTTTTTATTACGCTGTTTATTTTTTTTCCTTTTCTTTATTAGTAATTTTTTAAATTAAATCTTTAATATTATCAGCTAAATCGTTATCGAATAATTCCTTATTATATAACGTAGCTATTTTATTTAATTTGTTAACGTTTTTTATTTTCCAATTTTTAATAAAAGAACTTTCTTAATAATATTTCCAGTTAATGTAGTTCGCGTTTTGATTATTAAATAATTAAAAATCGAAAATCCACTTCCATTCTAGCTGAAATAGCTTATATAGCTAAATAGCGAGGGGTAATAATACTTAAAATTGGATATAAAGAAGCTTTATTTTTCCAATATATTAATATATCAATCTAAAAAAATATTAGGATTAATTTTTCGGAAAAGCTTTTTTTAATATAAATAAATATCTCCCTTATTTCTCGATTTTGTTTTAAATAATCGTTAATTTTCGCTAAATCCTTTTTAGTCTTAACAAATACATCATCATCCGACTTTTCGTTTACGGACGAAGATCGTAATATATTTCGTATTATATTTTCATCGTTATTATTTAAACTATTTAAAAATCTTTTATTAACCTTATTTTTTTAATATATAAATATATTAAAAAGAATAATAATATTAACTTACTTATTATATTCGGCTTTAAATATATTTATTATTTCGTTTCCGAGTTCTTTATTAAGTAAAGAATCTTCGTTAATACTTAAAATAATTTTTAACCCGTTTAATTTAAATCGAGGACCTAAAATTACTGATATTAAATAAATATTATAATTTATAATATTATCTTTTATCTATTTGCTGGAAAAATATTTTATAAAAGTATTTAAAGCTTTATTTACATCATTTATCATAGCTCCGGTATAAATAATACTAAAAATAATTAATAAGATAATTTTAAAATAAAATAATAATATGACTTTTCCTGATGCCGTAATAATTTTATACTATAATTTAATCGAATTATAAACAGTCTTTTATATGACTTTATCATACTTCGTATTGTATAATTACTTATAATATATATTTCGCCTTATAACTTTAACGTAAGTTTAACGAAAAGTTTCAAAATATTTTATAAATGCTTAAGTTATTCTTATGCGTAATCTTATTTAATATTCTTTTTAAAATATTTATTATGCGTTTTTAAATATATATATTTTAATGGAATGCATAATTCGATTAAAATATCAAGCGTATAATAAAACGATTTTTATCTCGTTTCGTTATATATTTATAAAGAAGTATATATTAAATAAAAGTTAAGTATTTACTTACCTAATGGAATACGACTTTGTTTATAATTCTGTCAATTTTTTTTATTGCTAAAAATAATAAATGTCGTAATTCTTTAATATTTCTAGTTGCAATTACAATTTTTCGAACTGGATTTATAAGTGCTAATAATATAAATTAATATAAACTTTTAAAAAAGGCTTCTTTAAAATGCAAAAATAAAGAATAACTTTAATAAAATAAAAGTTATATTAAAAATAAAAAGTATAATTTGAATTCTAACGTACTTTTAACGTTCTCATCCCAATTTTTATAATTTTGCTTATGTTTTTTTTTTAAACTCTTTTAAATTTTTATTTTCCTTTAAATCGTTATCGAAGTTATATTATTTTTCGAATTCGTTAAATTTTTAGCTTATATTTTCGGTTTTAAAGTTATTGCTTTAATAATCAACTTTGCCGGGGTTAATAATATATAAATTAAAATAATTATTAAGGTTTCTTTAAACCTTATAACATAACGTAAAACCGTTTAAAAAATTCCAAATAATTATAGTAATACTATGAGTTAAATATAAAACAGAGTAAAATTTAAATCGTTATTTTATAATAGAGCTTCTTTTTTATATTTTAAAATCAGAATATTATTAATCGATGCATTATTTCGTATAATACTAAAAGAATTAACATAGAAGCTGTTAAATAAAATAAAATAAATTACTTATCTTAAAATTGTATTAATATTATATCGGGAAAAGGTTTTAAAGCTTCCATAATTACGGGATGAAAACAATCTTCCGTATGATTTAAAATACGTAATTTATCGAATCCTTTAAAAGTTTAAAAATAATTTATAAATATTTTAAATACCCGTACTTATTAATAGATATTTTAATTTAAATTTTTTGTTAATCTAAGATAATAATAGTTCTTAATAATTATCTTTAAATAACTTCTATTTCCATATATTAAATAAAATCGAAAATGTACTTAATAAATTAATATAGCCATTAAATTCGGGATTTAATAACCGTAATTATTTTTCAGAATTATCATGAATTACTAAGCGTAATTCTGTATAATATAATATAAAATAATTTCTTCGTAAATTAAATCGTATCCGAAGATTAAAAGCCGAATTCGGTCTTTTTGGGACAGGTCTTTTTAATCGACGGTGCTGTCGATGGTCTTGGCCCGTCCGGCGACTTTATGGGGGCTTTGTATCGTATACGAGACGATTTCTTGGTAAATTCTTTCGTTGCGGATTACCGGTATGGTATAGTTAAAATGGCATGGTATGTTCAGCTGTCTTGATAAAGGTAATTCGAAAAGGTGCTGTGGGAATGATCAAAACTGGCAATGGCTCGTATAGCCTTTTATGCGCACTTGAGGTTCACCCTTCAGGTTTATCGTTAAGGTTTATTCTTAAGGTTTATTCTTAAGGTTTATTCTTAAGGTTTATCCTCAAGGTTTATCCTCAAGGTTTATGCTTAAGGTTTATGGTTAAGGTTTATTCTTGAGGTTTATCCTTAAGGTTTACTGCCTGGCATAACGTTCATTAGAGTCGAAGCTTATCGGCAACTACGTATGCTGCTTCAGAGTGATGTTCTGCTTCAGAGTGAGGTTCTGTTTCAGAGTGAGGTTCTGCTTTAGAGTGAGGTTTTATGTGATTAAGGTATAAAATTTATCTTAACCGTAAAAATTATTAATTAATCATCATATTCGAAAATATTAGGTATAATATCTATCGTATAAATTATATATGGAATAATTTTTTTATATTTGGCTTAGCCTGGAAAGTAAGGCTTGAGCCTAGATTAACCTTGCTTATTTTAATAGTCCAAATGGTTAACCTGAAATTTTTAATAATTAATTATACCCTTATTAAAAACATTTTTTTATTTAGGAAATTATTATCTAAATCCTGATAATAAAAATTAATGTTATATATAGGTCGTTAACTTATACGTTCGTCGTTTTCGTTGTTAATATTTTATGTTATTATTTCTAGGTTAGAAATCTTTTTTTATTTTACGATTTATTTAATTAATATCTTTATTAAATTCGTAATTTATTTTAACCGTTTCCGGTACTTTCGTTAGGTATTAATTAAAAGCTTATTATTTTATACAATACCGGATATAACCACATTAACGTATTATTTTCGTAATTCTTTTTTAAAAAAAAAACTATTTTATTAATCGTTAAAAATAGAAACTTTAAAATTTATTTCGTAAAATTATTAATATTTTTACGGAAATTTTTATATTTCCGGGTTTTATAAGTATAAGTCTATTTACCTTTTATCGTTATTTTAAACGTCTTTATTAAATAACCCGTTCGATTCGCCTTTTTGACGTATATAATTTCGAAAAATATATTCATCGCTTTCGTCGTTTACGTTATTTAACGAAATCGTTTTTTCGGGTAAGTAATTATATCAGATTTCGTAGGTTTAATAAATTATGAAATATTTTAATCAGGATCGAAATAACTTTACATCTTAAACGCTTACGTTTTCAACCGGAATTCGCCTTTAAAACAATCTTAATTCTTAGTTTTCTTATAAATAATTAAAACGTCGACGGTACGGTTACTATTATTATTACTAAAGTATATAAAGATGATTACTATTAATATATAGCTTATATCGTCTTAGCAACAGCTAATTAATGGATATATGCGCAGATTAAGCGAATAAACCTTTTATTTATCAGATATAAAAAATATTAGTTATATTGTATTAAATGGCTAGGTACGTACGTTCTCGCAACGCGTACTGATCCTTAAAATAATCTAGCCCTGGAACATATATGTTCCGATCAAAGGGATCTCTCCGTATATAGGGTACTAGCGCACCCCTGCTAGCTGATAATTTTCCTTAAATATCAATTTTAAGTCTGGTATTATATACCTTATTTAATATAACTAATTTAATATATTATTTTGTAAGTTCTGTCTTAAGAAAAAAAAATACTCTTTTAATCGTTAAAACTATAAATTTTCAAATTTATTTTATAGGACCTTTAACACCTTTAAGAGGATTTTCGGATTTTTGGTTATTATAACTATATGCCGTAAAAATTTAAATAGAAACTTACTTACTTTCGGGTATTATTTTAAGAATACATATCGGATAACCCATTCGATCAGGCTTTTTAACATATATATTTTGGTCAGAATATATATAAATCTTTCGTAGCCGTGAGAAAAGTTATTTGTTCTCATAAAAGGTTATAGCCGGTTTTATAAGTTTAATAAGCCATAAGTTATTTTAATCACGGTGGATATAATTTTAAATATTAAATACGGACGTTTTAAAAACAACTTTTCCTTAAAGCGATTTTGATTTTAAAGTTTTTTTATAAATAATAATTATTAATATGTAACTTATATTCTTTTAGTAACAATTAATTATATATTATATATTCGAATTAATCTTATGAAACTTTTAATTATTATATATAAGGGATATTAGTTCCGTTATATTACATAACGAGTTGTAAATGCTTTAAAACGCGTGCTGCTCTTTAATGTAATCAAGCTATGGAATATATATGTTCCGATCATAGGGAATCTCTCCGTATATGGGGTGCTAGCTGACAAGGATCCCTTCAGGTAAGGCCCTACCACTGCAATCCTTAACAAAAGCTCTAACTTAACCACAGCTACGTCGCAGACGTAGTTCCAACCTCATAAATAGGTCCTCGTCATTATAAGGTAAAATATGCTAAACGTAACAAGCTGAATATAACAACATAATTTATGTCCCTTATATCTGATAGTAACAGGATGCTACATACTTCCAAGCCAGCTGATGAGATCTAGGCCGCCTATATCCTTTTGGGATAATTAAACCGATAAAACTGCGGCGAATTTAGAAATTAATATCCCTCACACACTTCCGGAATTTACTTCGCTTCCTGAATCGATTTCCAAGCAAAAGACCCGATATTTAAAACTTTATAACGAAATAAATAAATAAAAGAAAAAGTTTTTTATCTCGCATATAAATTAGCTGAAAGCCGTTATTTATAAAAAGATATAATTTAAACTAAAAGATTTATTTATCTTTTTTTAAATTAATGTTAAATTTTCACTAATTTAATAATTTAATTAAAAAATTTACAATTAATATGTAAAAGAAAATGAATTAAAATAAACTTAACAGTAAAATATATGTCAAATAAACGAAGCGATAAAGGTAATTATGGGGATAAATATAACAAATTTACGACAGAAAACATTTCTTTAAAAACTATTATATAATAATATATATTTCTTAAGAAACGAAATTAAAATAAAAAGAATTTCAAGAGCATATAATGTAATATTAAAAGAATGTATTATAAGGTTATTTTCTTATCCTATTTATATTACTAAATCTTGTTTTTATTCATAAAAACAATTTAAGTTTTTTAATATT
The DNA here is from genome assembly GCA_004155925.1 of Monosporascus sp. MG133. NCBI lineage: Eukaryota > Fungi > Ascomycota > Sordariomycetes > Xylariales > Monosporascus > Monosporascus sp. MG133. Next base: position 138,894 of record QJNX01000018.1, on the reverse strand, counting down.
TAAAACGTATATTTTTAATAATAATAAAACTAAATATAAAACCGTAGCATTTCATCATAGTGTATTATATAATTAAAAAAAAATTTGTTTACATAACTTAATTTTTTTTGATCTTAATATGTAAAACATTAAAGTTTTAATATATCATATTGCAATAATTTCAAATATTATAGCGAAAGAAATCTAAAGTTAAATTTTTATATAAACATTTACTTTATTATTAAAGGTTTTAAAACACCTTTTATTATGAAATATATCTTTAATTATATGTATTATACGTAATTCGTTTATTAAAATATTAGATTATATTATGTATTTAAGTTATTAAATATATTATATTAAAACTTTATTTAATAATATTACTAGATAAATTCATAAGGTAATATTATTATTTATTATAATTAATATTTTTATAATTAATTTAATTAAGTTATATTAACGTATATTATACATCATATTTTAAAGATGGGTATTTATAACGTTATATATATAGAAATTTTATAATGTTTTTAAAACTCGGTTTCTACGTTAAATATAAGTTATTAAATAATATATTTATTCTTTATAACGATTAAATTCACACTTATTACATTTTTAATAAATTATTATGTTTATATATAATTATTAATATTGTATTAAAAATCTATAAATATAATATAATACGTATCTTTATATTACGATATTACTATATTATATTAACGCTTAATTTTAAATATATTAGGATTTTTATATTTTATTATATCCTTATTTTAATTAATAATTTAATTTTTGTACAAACCTTCAAGTTTTGCTTTTTATGCAAAGTATTTTTCTAAACTTTAACCTTTACTACAATCTTAATAAATCGCTTTATAACATATTTGACAATCCCGCTTCTATCTGTTATCGTTATTCTATTACTGAATTTCTAACGTTATGCCGCTTTACAAGTCTAACTCAGGAAGTGGATAAATTCCGGAAGTGTGTAAATTCAGGAATTGGGTAAATACAAGACGTGGGAAAATTCAGGAAGTGGGTAATTTCAGGAAGTGGGTGGGGGACATTATCTTATTGATATCTGTCAGATATAGGGGACGTCAGTCGTGTTATATTGCATAATTAGTTGCAGGTGCTCTTAAACGTGAACTCCGCTTTAATATAATCTGGCCACGGAATATATATGTCCCGATCAGAGGGAATCTCTCCGTATATAGGGTGCTGGCGCACCCTACTACTAACTAACATATCCCCTTAACGCCTTAAAGCTATTACAGCATTAATCATTATTTTTATTACTTTTTAAAGCCATAGTTATGTATTCCAGTTTCTGCTGACAATTTAATCCATTTAATTAGCTAATTCCTTATCCGAAATAACTTTTAAAGTTTTCTTTCGTTAATTTAAGGCTGTTATAATATCTATTAATTTTAAGTATTTTTTAACATACTGAAATGGTTTTTCCAATACGGCTTTAATTAATTAATTTATTAATATATCGCGTTTAAATTTATAAGATATTTTATCTAGGTACCTTTATATTACTTTTTAAAATTAATATCTATGTATAGTTCCATACTATAATCCGATATTTAAAAACATGACATTAACGTTAATAAGCCGTATATTTTATTAATTATCGTAGTATATATTTAATAATTTTATATTTAAATTAATCTTTAGTTTCCTAATTAAATAAAAGCAAAATAAAGTTTTTTTATTAACTTATATAAGAAATAATAATTTTGTTTCAGTTATAAGAACAATTATAATATTTTATTTCTTCGTCCATTATTTTATTACGTTTCCGAATTATCTTATAACGTAAACCTTAAGTTTTTTTCAATTAATCATATTATTAACGAAAAAAATATCGTTTAACATATTTATAAAATCCTTATTACCGAATTATAAGCCCAACGTTTCGGTTTTTATGAAGTATAATATTACTTAATCGGTAGAAATATAAAATACGTTATTACGGTTAATATGAAATCGTACAAATCCGGATATTATAAGGAATATATTAGATTATTTATTTATTATTAATTAGAAAATATAGCAGATTTGGAAGTATTTATTAATAAAGTTTAAATAAGCCAAATTAATTTGTGGTAATAATTTAATATTAACTACTAACATTTTTTAGAAATTATTTAAACGTTTTTTAATAATTAAGTTAAATAATATATTTATAAAGTCGGATTAAAATCATTAAATATTTTTTATTAAATTTATTATTAATATTTTAATGCCGCGATATTATTATAAATCCTTGTTTCTTATATAAGCTTGATCTAGGTTCAAGCTTTATTTTCCAGACTGAGCTAAATATATAGAAAATTATTATACATATAATCCATACGATAAATACTATGCCCAATATCTTCGAATACGATAATTAACTAATGGTTTTTATAGTTAAATGTCGGCAATTGGTACTTTCAGGTGTTGCCGGCTGGTGGGCTTTATGGCCCAGGTTTTGTGAGCCAGGTAGCAGAATGCTGCCTGGGACAGCCTTTGTCCACTAATAATCCTTTGTCACCTAATCGTATATGTAAGGGTAATTGCCTACGGAGTAGATTTATCCTTTCTTAGAATACGATTAGAAAACATACAGAAAGTTACGCCAGATTCCTGTATTCGATTATTATAACTCTTAACATAATAGCATTTTCTAGTTAATTAGTAACCATAATACGTTATACGAAATGGTTAATTATAGATTAATAGCTAAAATAACGAAAAACAATAAAAAACTTAAAAAAAGATCGCTTAATTAACGATTTAAAAAAGAAACTTAGTAGATAATTATAATAAACGAATACGAAACCCGTAAAGAATATCTTAATAAGCAAATTAATAATTTATCCGATAATAGCTTTATTTTTAAGAACCGGAAGTATTTAAATAATAACCGGTTTCTTTTTTTTAATCCGGATTTTTTAATCGGAAAGTTTTCCAAAACGAAAAGTTTTATAACGAAAGAAAGTAAGAAAAAAAATAAAAGTTATCTTTAATAGGAAATAATTTATTACTTTAATAATAATAACTAAGGATAGATAAATTTAAAACCTTTTTTTAAAGATAATATATCGAAATAAACATAAATAAGTTTTATACGTATTTAAATATTAACCTAAATAATATTAAATAGGACGTTAAAATATAAAACTTTTTTTTTAAAAATTGAAGGATAAGATTAAAAATATAAAGCTTTAAAACTAACAAATTAGCGAAATAATAATACGATTAAACGATATAATAACGAAATTCTTAAATTCGTTCGAAAATAAAATATCGCGAAATTCGAAAATTCGCGAAATGCAAATATAAAGGTAATTAAAAGCGTTTAACTTATTGTTCGGATAAATAATTCGAAAATAATTCCCGTTATAATACCGGTCGTAATAAGGAAAAAGCGATATAAAAAGAATTAACCTAGAGAAAAAAAGAAAAGTAAAAAGGTAAAGTTACCGTTTAAAAGAAAAAAAATGGTACATAAAAATTTTAATAATTTAAATAATTCCTTATCTTTATCTTTTTCTTTTAATCTATTTAATAACGCCCCGAAACGACGGAAAAGATATTATAATTCCTTCAGTAACACCCTTAGTTCTAGTAATTTAAATAACTTAAACGAATTAAATATCCGCTTAAAGGAACTGAAGAAAATTTTAAGAAGTTTAATAACTATTTAAAGCTTCGTTAAAAACGGTTTAATTTTTTTTTAAATAAAAAGAATTACTTAGTAGGTTAGGTTAATTAAAAGCTTTAAAATAATACCTGAAGTTTTATACTTAAGGGGATTAGTTATAAGAACGGTATAAAGCTAAAGCAGATTAATCAGTTACGTTTTACGAAAGTTATTATTAAAATATGCAAAAAGGCGCCCCTTAAATTAATTACAGGTATTAAAAAAGGAATAAAAATATTAAAAACCTTACGGAAAACTTATATAGCAACAGGTAAAACCCGGCAAAGGTTCCTTTAAAAGAAGCTTAATAAAATTATATATAACGGAGGAAACCCTATATTATTTATTACTAAATTTTAAAAGCTTTTGTAGGAAATAAAGGGTTATGTTATAAAGCTTAAAACCGAAAATTATATTACGATATTTTTTATTACTATAAAGAACCGCGTTAATAGTTAATATAAAACGATATAATTAATGCTTGAATAAACGGATTATTTTTTTTTAGTAACTGATCGACGATTTTAATAACGAATTCCATAACCGTATTAATAAAAAAAATGGGAAGTTTTATAACGCTTAAAAAAGTAAAGGTAAGGAAAATAATAATAATAACTTTCGAAATAATAAGCTTACATATAATAAAAATAAAAAGCCGTTTTGTTTTAATTATAGCAAGTACGGATATTTGGTAAAGGACTGCCTTAAGCCATAAAAGAAGAAAAAAGGTAAGGGAAAAAAGGAAAGCGAGATTAACGTTAAAGGAATAATAATAACTAAAGTAACAGCTTTTAAAAAGCCCGGAATAATGGCTAAGGTAAAAAGTAATTTATCCTTAAAGGCCTGGGAAATTTATACCGTTTTAATAAAGGAATATTTAGTATTTATATTAATAAATAACAGTTTTAAAAACATATGCAATAATATAATAAGATAATTTAAGAGCTAGTTACAGTAACTAAAAGCGTTAAAAACGTTAAAGTTATAGTAATTAATTATATTAAAACTATAATAACCGAAGGCCTTAAAGTAACCGTTATAAATAATGTTAACATGACGATTTAAAAGGTAATTAGAAAAGTTATAATAATTAAATACCTTAAAGTTACCGTAATTAAATACCTTAAAATAATTATTTTAGGAAATGTTATATTTCTATACGTTTATTCCTTTATGGAAAGCGATAAAGATAAGTTATTTTGGAACTTAAAAATAAATATTAATACTACGAATAATATTATAAATTTCGAGAAGAATACTGTATTAAATATTAGGTTTAAGAATATTTATATTATAACAAAAATAGAACTTATCGTAATTACCTTTATTAGAATAATAAAATAACCTTTAAAAGGTCCCCGTAAAAAAAACAACAAATTTACGGTACAATATACGTTATATATTAACGATTTCCCCTTAAAGATATTTCTTTGGGAAAATATATTACAAAAAAAAAGGTTACCTAAATCGGAATATCTTAATAAATCTTAATAGGTCCTAATTAATAGCTATTAACATACCTCGAAAAGGTTTTTTTTTATGGTTTCATAAAAAGCCGGAACTTATTATTTAGGCGTTAAAATACGTAAACGATAAAAACTATTAATAAAAATGCGAGTTAAGAGAGGAATTCGGTAAAAATAATAATAATAACCTAAAAAAAGTATTTATAAGCGCTTTTAAGAATAATAAAATCCGTATAACGGACGAAAAGAAAAAGATTTATCCTTTAGTACCGCAGTTTTTATTACCCTAATATAGAACGATTAATTTAAACCATTAAAAGGTTTACGGAAAGAAATCTAGACCCTAATAAAATAAAGATATTCTTTTATATAACGTATAATGAAGGGAAAATACTGAAAACCCTATTTATAAACATTTAAAAACGGGGGTAATATATAAAAGAAATTATTTAATATAACGTAAATAAAATAAAATCCCTTAATATCGAAAATAACAATTATTTCGGTTTTATTATAAACGATTTTTCGTATTATAAAAAATACTATTTATTTAAAACTAAAAACGAAATATAACTAAGTTTATACATATATATTATACGAATAATTAAGCGCCTAAAAACGATTAAAAATAAAAACATGCAAACCTTATATTTAAATAATAGTAAGAAATTCGGTATAAATATAATTAAAAAGTTTTACGTAACCGAAAGTATTAAATTAAAAATTTTTAACTTATATAATTAATACTAAAACGGAATTACGGAAAAGAATATCCAGTTTTTACAGAACGAAACGTATATAACATTTGTATAAATAAAGATTTCGATATATTTTTAAAACCTAATAATAAAATATAATTAATAAAATTAAATAATTTATAATAAAAAACAGAATACTAATCGAATATTTCGAAAATATATTTAACTTTAATAAGTTAAATAAGCCTAATAATAACCATCTTAAAATCTGCGGTAATAAATACATAATCTTAATAAATAAAAATTATAAGATTAAATTAAAAAGATTAATAACGTAAAAAGTTAAAGGAATATTATTAGGTTATTAAGGGATTTATAATTACAAAATATAACTTTTAAAGGGCGGTAAGTTACTTATAACATTATATATTATAGTTTATAAGAACTTAAAAGAACCAGGAAAACTTTCCGACCTTAAAGATATTATTCGATCGTTTTTATAATTTATATGAAAAGGTTTAAGGTACCGTAAAAAATAAAAGGTTATGGGAAAAAAAAAAGATAATATTGTTATTTTAAAGGACGATACGGACCAGAAAATTAAATAAATTAAACGTAAAAAAGAACGTCTGAAAAAAATAATCCTTAAATTATATACCTTAAAGCCCCCGGATAAAACCCTTAAGCTAATAAGCGAACTAAAACTAACTTTAACCTAAAAGGGCAATAAAGGTTTATATACATTCAATTTTAACTTATTAATAAATAAAAACGATAAAATTTTTTTTAAAAAATATAACGATATAAAGCAAAATATCCGAAATATTTATAAATATTAATAAATATTTAATATATTAAAGGATAAATACGATAATATCTTTAAAATTTAAAAAAAAATTAATTTAGGTAAATGATCAATTACCTATAAATTATTTATAATAACAAACGATAATCCGTTTTTAAAAGAAATTATAAAAAGTTTAAAATAAAAATTATAGCTTAAAAATTTTTTGACGGAAATTAAGGAAGGTTTTTCGCGTAAAACCTTTGAATTTACGCCGTTTAATAAAGAAGCGTACGGGCATTTTATTAATATTAAAAAGGTATTAAGAAAAAAAAATATATTTATAAAAAAACCAAATAAGTACAAGATATAAATTTACGAAAAAAGATTTATATAACGACGCGAAATAAATTATACCGAAACCGTAACGAATATTATAAAAATTATGCACTCAAAAATCCTAATAACTTTAATTATTTATTTAAGCTAATATATATTCCAGATCGACTTTATCGTTATATATTTAAACGGTAAATTAAAAAGAATATTTATATAAAATAATTTTCGATTTTTAAAGAATACTTTAATACGTACCTAAAAATTAAAAAAACGTATCGGTTTTCCCTTAAGAAAAATATCAAGTTAATAAAACCTTATACGGCCTAAAATAAACCGGAATTATTTGGTAGGAAAAAGTTAAAAAAATATTTATAAAATTAAGTTTTTATTTATTAATTTCGGATAATACGATTTATTATAACGTTAAAACGGGGTACGTTATCGCTTTATACGTTAATAACTTTCTTTTTTCGGAACTAATAAATAATAAGTTAAGGATATTATTAAAAAAATCGCTAAAAGCGTTCTTATTAAAAACTTAAGAATCGTAAATTAATACTTAAGTATATAAATTATCAGTTTTTTACCAATTAACGATATTAAGCGAAATTAATAATAATATATTAAAAAATTACTAAAATTAATTAAATTAAAAAAATACGAAAAGAACTTATATTATTTATTAAAAATTATTTAAAATACATAATACGATATAGGAATAAAGCTAACAAAAAAATATATACGAATATATAATTTTAAAAAAAAAAATTTAAAATTTTAAATTATCTCAGTAAACCGGATATAACGTTTATAACCTTGATTTGGTTATGTTTATAAATAACCCGTTACCTAAATATTAAAAATATATTAAAAAATTATTACGTTACTTAAATAATACGATAAACTTATTTTCTCGGTATAAAAAATTAAAATTAAACTATCCGTACCGAAAATATAATAATTTAAAATTATTCTAAATAATAAACATAAACTTTATAAATTATTACGAATTAATAAAGTCCATAATAAAATATATATTTTTTATAGCTAAAACGTCCGTATTTTAAATTTTAAAGTTATAAAACGTTATTACGAAATATATTACGTAAATAAAATACGTAAAAATAAAAACGGCTATAATTAAAATAATAAAAAATATTTTTTTAATAAAATTAAGGTTTAGGCTTAAAAGTTCCATTTATATCCTAAAAAATAATACGGATATATTTAAATAAGTAAAAAAATGCAAATATTATGAAAATAAACGTTATATTAAAATTAAATATTATTACGTACGTTAAAGGTACAAAAAATAATTTTAACTTTAAATACGTAAAAAGTAAAAAGAATTCTATAAACGGTTTTACGAAATTATTTAATAAAACGGATCTTACGTAATTTATACGGAATTTAAGATTTAAAAAAATATTAAATAAATCGAAAAGTACTTAAAATTTAATAAAAAAAAATTCTGCTAAATAGCTTTTATCCGGGAAAAAATCGGGTTTTTATTAAAACGTGTTTTTTATTATAAATAATAATAATTAAAATATTTTTCTTACGATTACCCGAAAGTATCCGTTTATTTATCAGTTTTAAAGCTTTAATTTTCCGGAAATTTTTTTAAAGTTTTTATATCCTTTTAACTTATAAACTAAATTAAAACTTAACGATCCGGTAACAATTAATTCCGATATATAACTTATAATTAATAAACGTTTCCGAACTTGCCGGATTAAAACCTTTATTTTTTGGCCGCCCGAAAATAAAAGAACCTAAAAAATAAAAACCTTAATTATGTATTAATTTGCTGGTAAAAAATAAAACGTTTATTTAAAATTAAAAAACTTATAACGTAAAAAGTTGGTAAAAATTAATATTTTTCATATTAAATTAAAATAACGGTAAGGCGGGTCCGGAATATTCCGGAAAAAATAGGTCCTATAATCCGGAATAATATAAGAATTTAATAAAATAAGGAGGCCGGATAATTAATATAACGGCTATTATATAAACGTTCCTATTTAAAATTAATATAAAAAGATTAAAGTTTAATCCTTATATAGATTAATTATTTTGGATTTAATTTTAAATTTTTCGAACTTTTTAACCGTGGTTACCTAACGCAAAAGGGCGTATCGGCAATTGGCACTTTTAGGTATTGCCGGCTGGTAGGCTTTATGGCCCAGGCTTTGTGGGCCAGGCAGCAGAATGCTGCCTGGGACAGCCTTTGTCCATTACTAATCCTTTATCACCCAATCGTATATATAAGGGCGATTGCCCACGGATTAGATTAATCCTTTCCTAGAATAAGATCAGAGAAGAAACAAAGAGTTACGCCAGATTCCTGCATTCGATCACTGTAACTGCTGACATTAAGATAAATTATATACTTCAGTCCCATAAAACCTTACTTTAAAGCAGAACCTTACTCTGTAACAGATTAATACGTAGTTGCAGATAAGTTTCGACTTTGGTAATCCTTATACCAGGCACTAAACCTTGAGGATAAACCTTAAGAATAAACCTTAAGGATAAACCTTGAGAATAAATTTTAACGATAAACCTCGAGGGTGAACCTTAAATGCGCATAAAAGGCTATGCCACCCCTTGCCAGTTTTTCAGCTTAATCATTCTTACGGCACCTTTTCGAATTACCTTTATTAAGATAATTAAATATGCCGCATTAGTTAAACTATATCATACCGGTAATCCGTAACGAAAAAGTCTATTAAGAAATAGTTTTATATAAGATATAAAGCCTTTATAAGGTTGCCGTATGAGCCAAAATTATCGATAATACCGTCGATTTAAAAAAGTTTTTTTAAAAAATTGTTTTCAGTTTTTAATTTTCGGATACGATTTAATTTACCAAAATAATAGTAATCGATCCTTAATAATATTTATACTAAAATATGGATACCATAAAGATATTATTAAGAAAATTAAAAAAAGATAATACTAACGGATTTAAAAACATCGAAGTTTAGGATTTAAAATAATCCAAAAAATATTCCGAATAATAGTTTACCCGGCTGCTCCGGATTGCAAAAAAACCTTTAAATTTCCGACAAGAATTGTCAGCTAGCAGGGGGGTGCGCTAGCACCCCATATATAGAGATATCCCTTTAATCGGAACATATATGTTCCGGGGCTAGATTACTTTATGGATCAGTACGCGTTACGAGAACGAACGTAACTAGCCATCTAATACAACATAAGTGATGTTTCTTATATCTGATAATTAAAAGGTTCATTCGTTTAATTTGCTTATATATTAATTAATCAGCTGTTATTAAAATGATATAAGTTATATATTAGTAATAATTACCTTTATATATATTAATAATAATAATAGCAATCGTACCGTTAACGTTTTTAATTATTTATAAGGAACCTCAGAATTAAAATCGTTTTAAAGGCAAATTTTAATTCAAAATATACGCGCTTAATATTTAAAACTATATCGATCCTAATTAGGATGTTTTATAACTTATTAAACCTATAAAATCCGATATAACCTTTTACCCGAAAAAATAACTTTATTAAACGACGTAAACGACGCGAACGACCAAATTATCCTCCGAAATTATATACGTTAAAAAAGCCGATCGAACGGGTTATCCGATAAATATTTTTAAAATAACAACCAAAAATAAGCAAACTTATACTTAAGATTTTACGGCGTATACTTATAAGGACCGGAAGTACGAAAATTTCTGTAAAAATATTAACGATCTTATAAAATAAATTTTAGAATTTATATCTTTAACGATTTAAAAAATTCTTTTATTGGGAAAAATTTACGAAAATAATATGCCAAATTAATTAAATCCGGCAAAATATACGATAACAGACTTATAATTAGTATTTAATAGAAATACCGTATATAATTAAGGTAAATTTCGAAGTTAATAAAAATATTAAACGAAAAAACCGTAAAATAAGAAAAAATAAAAGCTTAAAGATAACGATACGGTATTTTAAAAAAGGAAACGGCAATTATATAAGTTAACGATTTATATATAATTTTATTTTTTGTCGCGGAAATCTGGATAATACTCTTTTAAATAATTAATAAGAAAAAGATTAATAACGGTACGATTAATTTTTAAAAGGTAACGGTTAATTTTTTAAATTACTAGGTTAAAATTTATTCTTTATTTATATTACGAAATATTAAAAGAACGTTTTTAAAGTTTTACGGAATTTTTATAAACCTTATTAATTAGGATAATCCTGATTAAAAAGAAAATAAACCGATTAACCGTTAACTGCAAAATAAAATCCTTAAATAAAAGCCAAAACGAGATAATTGTAAAAGTTCTAATATAAACCGAAACGTTAATAAATAAAAACGCGAGGAATTAAATACTTAAAATATGGGTTATAAAACGTACCTAAGCCCTTATTATATATTACCTTAATATCTTTATAAATTCTGTATAAGGTTTTAATTAATTTCCGTTTTAATAACGAAATAATAAAATTAATTATTAAAGGAAAAAATTAATCGTTTATTAAAAGGTATAAAGAAATTAATTATATCAAAAACTTATTAATTTTTAAAGAAAATAAAACGAATTTTAACGTATTTTTTAATTATTAATTAACGTAATATTATAAAAGTTTCGTTTTATTTTTTAAGGAATATATTTATTTTAAATTCAAAGTTTACGATATATATTTTTAACCTTATTAATAAATTTTTAAATTTTAAATTAACCGTATTAGGTAACGGAATATACGTAAAAAAAGTTTTATTCCGATTAAAGAATACGAAAAAGTAAACGTATTATTTTAAAACCTTATAGGCCCGAAAACGTTACGTTTATACGACGTTACTTATTACGAAATTTTCGTATATAACCTGGTATTATTCCGATAACTTCGGAAAAAGGGATATTAATAAAATAACCGGAAAAAGAATAATTCTATTCGAAATAAACTTAATTAGGTAATTATTACGTTAATAAATAAGTTAAATTATTTCGTTATCGAAAATATTAACGTAATAATACCATAGGTAATTTTGGCGGCCTATAAACGAAACGTTAATATATATATAGTGAAATTACCGCGAACCGGTAACGGTATAATATAATACCTAAATTAAGATATTTAAGGCCCGAAATAATCGTTTAATTATAATTTTATACTAAAAGAATCCGTTTAAAAAGTTTTATAATAATCGCATATTAAATATATAAAAAAATAAAAGCCAAAACGCAAATACGCCGTCAGCTTAAAAAAAAACCTCCCGATTAAGAAAATAAATTATTATCGATTTTATAAATTTCGCAAAAAATCCTAAAGAATATAAATACGTTATATTTACTATCGATAAATATTTAAGCTTTATTTAAGATATTTACCTTAAAAATCGAAGGAAAGATATATTAATTCTGATATTTTAATACTTTTGAAAAGCTTTAAAAAACTAAAATAAAATATTTCCATAAATAGTCGAATATAATAACGAAACTTTAAAACATTATTAGTTTCGAAATATACTTTAATCGCCTTTTTTTAATATTAAATTTAAGCCCTTAATACTGCATATTTAGGTTTAAAACGGGGGTATAAAACGTTTAAAAGGTATAATTTAAACAAAAACGATTACAATATAAAATAACGTTAAATTAACTTCGTTTTTGATCGTATATATTTTTAAAGTTATAATATATTTATATAACCGTATTTTTAAATATGCCCTTTTTAGCAAAACTTATACGAAATTTATTATATTTTCTTAACCTATAAAAAGAGCATTTTAATATTTAATCGAAAATTTTAACAAACTTATTTACGAATATATAATTATATAGCTTACGTTATAATAATTACCGTTATAAAAAAAAACAAAAACTTTAAAAATTAAATATTAAAACGTAAATTAATTATTTCGTCAGTTACTAATTTACGAATATTTCCGAAACTGGAACTTATTAATTAACAAAGTTATCGCCAATCGAAACGTATAATTTAACAAAAAGGTTACGTTTTTAAATAATATTAAAAACTTAAAAGATAACCTATTATACGTTATAAAAAAAAAGTTACGGCAGTTATTCCGATAAATAAAAATACCTAATTAGGCAATTAGCCACCTTATATATACATAAAAAAAAGATAAAAACATAAACGGAATAATTTAGCTACCGGCTAGGTATGTTACGAATTGCAATAGTCCGGGCTTAACTGAAGGAATTCTCGATTATATATACCTGTAATCTCCTAATAATTTCTGATAGTTTAAAAAATTAGATTTATACCTTTATACAGTTATACGTATTTAATATATGGTTATTTATAATACGTAAAAAACCGGAAGTTAGATACCGTTATTTACTATAATTTAACCGTTATTTATTTTATACCTTTTAAAATGTTTAATAAGTAATATTTATTACCCGAATTAAGAACTAATTTACCTTATTATCCTATTATTTTTCCACTTATTAAGAAGAAGTATACGAAAAAAAACGTAGGATAAACGTAATATTTAACAACAAAAGTTATGATAACAAATATATCTACAAAAAACAAGTTCGAAAAAATACGAAAGATTTACGCCTATATCTTTAAGAATCTCGATAACCCGATTATTAAACGGAAATACCTAAAAACCTTTTAATCCGGACAAAATACAACTTACTTAAACGTTATATTTAATAATCTTTATAGTATAATAATTACTAACGTATTATACGCCGTATTATTATTAAAATATTAAAATATATTTAATAAACGTTTCGAATAATAATCTAAAATTATTTATATTTATATTTAAACCTTTTATTTAAAATTTACGAAATTTAATAATTTCTTTTAAAAAGGAAAATTACTGGAATAACCAAACCTTTCCGAAAATATAATAAAGTTAATATTTATATTAACAAACGAACTAAAACTTTAGGAATTCTTAGCTTTAAAAGATATATTAATTAAGTTAATTTTTAAGCGGAAAAATATATTATTCTTTCCGTTAAAAAATCCCGGGTTATGAATTTAAGGCGCGATTTAAAATAACGATTTAAACTTATCTAATTTTACGAATAAAAATAATGGTATAATACGAACTTTTACCTCTTTTTTTCAGGAAATTAAAAAGTTCCGCGTTAATTAACGTATAACGCTTATTACGCGCAATTAAATTTTAATTCAAGAACTTATAAAGTCTTATAAAGTTCGCGTAATTAACGTTAAATTAATTTAACCCGATACTGAAAAAAACAAACATAACGGTTTAATCATTATTTATAACCAAAAATAAATATATTACCGTAACGTATATTTGTGGGCCAAAAAATTAAAAAAATTGGCAGATATAAATAACCGAAAATTTATTATCTTTCGAAAAATTTAAACTTTGTTCCGTAGCAATATTTTAGTTTAATGGAAATAATAACTTTTTTTAAAAAAACAAATATCGGCTTCGGTTAAACCTAACGACCTTTTTGGACGTTATATTAAAATAATTCGGGATCAAACCAAAAACGGTCCAAAAATAACTAATCCGGAATCGGTATATTTTTAAAAATAATAAATAAAAAAAGCCGGTTAAAAATTACGTTATAAAAGTATTTAAATACGTAAAATTATAAAATAATTTAATAAATTTTGTTATTTACTTATTTATACCAAAATTTATATCCGGGATTTTAAGCGTTATATATTTAACCTAAAAAAATATTATAACCGTATATTTAAATCAAATTAACGGTAAAATTAACTTTAAGAAAACTAAATTATCCGATACGTTAAAAATAACCGCGTTATAAAATAACGTATATAATAATACGGATAATTAAAACGATACGGCTTATTAAACGAATAATAATTATAATAACCGACGATTTTAAGGTTAAAAATTTCCTTAACGTAATCGAAAGTTACCGGAATTCCGTTTTTTTAATTTATACCTCCGGGGTTACTCCGAAAATTACCGAGGATAAGGATAATTACGCGAAAAATTACGTTTTTTTTAATATTTTGGACGTAAAAAGCAATCAGATTATTTAGACAGCGGAACGTTTTAACGGCATTTTAAAAAGTACCGGAAATCTGGCCAAAAAATCCGATACGAAAATAGAACTTACATATTTTTTAACGAAAAGTTTGTATAAAAGTACGAAAAAAATATTAAAAATTATTAATCCGCCTTATAAACTAACTTATATATTTATTTTAATAAAAGCGAAATTTAATTAAAACTTAATTAAATTTTTTTTTAATATATATTAAAAAAACGTCGTTAATAATACGTATTTCGAATATCTTAAAAAGTCGGTCGAGATATTTAACGTAAAGAATACCCAAAAAAAAGGCGAAATATTTATATAAACGGTCTAATATTACGTACGGTACGGCCGCCCTTTTTAATAATTACGCGCAAAAAAAATTTAAATTAAGGCCCAAATAATATTTAAAACGGTATAATCGGTAGATTTTATTACGTCCGTTAAAAAGGGGTTTAACGTTAACGGAACCGTATATTTTGTCCTTAATAACGAATAAATAATTAAATCCGACTTAAGGTTAATTTTAAAAAATTATAAATAACGGAAAACGTCGTACTTAAAGGTAAACATTAAAGTTAACGTCGACGTACGACTAGTTAACGTTTACATAAATATAAGTAACTTTATAATTTTCGTCGACCGGAAATAAATAATTATTTGGATTAAAAACCTTAAGTTTTCCAAAATCGACCTTATTTACGTTAAAAGTATTAAGTTAAAAACCTTTATTAATATTTAAATTAAATTTAACTTTTATATCCGGGGTTAAGTTAAGGATATATAAATTAACGGCGATTTTGTTATTAAGCTTAATATAATCGATAATTTCGAATTAAAAATATTATTAAATATTGAGTTCTTGTATTAATACCGAATTAAAATTAATTTCGTTAAAAAAAGTTATATTTTCTGATTAATTTCTAATATAAAAATAAAAAAGGAAATTATTAAAACGATACCTTTAAAGTTTATCCGACGAAAGGTTATAATTACCCATATAATAATAATTCTAGTTATAATTACGACGTTTGTTAACGTAAATTACGTTAACTTACTTAAATTAATAGATAAAAAAACCGTATAATATAAAATTTTTATATAATAACCGATTATCCGGAAACGTTTAATTTTACTTTTAATAAATTTAACTTAAAAAAGGTTATTTTTTATAACCTTAAAGTTTAATTTTTCGTCATTATAAAAAAGAAATTGGTATTATATATAATTACGAAGGTAATAAAAAAGCCTCGTTAGTTAATTAATACGAAATTAATTAATATTAAAAGGCCGGCATAATTCGGAACGAATAAATTAATTCGGTTAAAAAAAATCTATTTTTTTATAACGTAAAACGAAAAAGACGCGAAAGCGATCGAACGTTCGAACGTTAACTTTTTTATTTTTTATACGGGATTATAAAGTTAACAAATATTCCGTCTGTTAAATTTAAGGCCGGAATAGTTATCGTATATAACAACTTTATAATTAGCGATAAAATACGTTACTTAGTCGATAGTTATAATATTTTTCGAAGTAAAAACGTTATATTTATGTCCGAAAAATATAAAATACGTCTTAATTTTATCGAAAAATGGTACTAGTAATTAAAGCCGGTTAGGATATACTTATTACGCGTTAAAAACCGTTAATTTTTCGATAAAAAATACGATAAGCTTTATATTAAAGGAAAAATATTTTTAAGTACGAACTTATCCTTATAACAGTCCCGGTTTTCGTTATATAGAAAAAATTAAACGTTAAATAATAAAAGGGCCGTATAATAACTGATTTTAAACCGTTAAATAAGATAATTATTTCCGACATTTATTTGTTACCGGATTAAGAAAATATTATGGACGATATAATTAGTAAGATAAAATTTAGCTTTTTTTACGTATCCAGCTTTTTTTTGCCAGTTGTTAATATATATGGAATACCGGAACCGTCTGGTAGTTATTAATCCCCGAAGATTAAAAAGGTTTAACGTTATATTAATAGGATTTCGTAATTTTTAGGTTTTCGGATAACGATTTATAAATAAGTTATTTTTCATATATAAACGTTTTATACGCGTATATATTAACAATATTATTATTTTTAGTATAAATATTACAAAGTATTTAAAATATTTACATATTATTTTAGATATATTTAATAAAATACGGATTTATATCAACGCAAAAAAATTCTTTTTTAGGTTTCTTTTAATTCGTTTATTAAGGTATAATATCGACGGAAGCGGAATTTCCAAAACGGATAACCGTATTAACGTTTTCAAAAAACTTACTTTTCTTAATATATTCGATATATTAAAAACTTATTTAAATATAGCAACTTGGTTCCGTAAAGGAATTATATAGTACGGTATTAAAATAATACTTTTTAAATAACGGAAAATAAAACTATTAATTGAATTTAAAAAGTCGGAAACTTTAATTATTAAGGTCTTAAAGTAGGTAAAATAAATATATATTTTTAAGGTTAAATTTATATTTACGGTCGAATAAAAGGTTATATAGGAGCAGTTTTAAAGCTATTTATATACATACTACGTTACTTGTTACTATTAAAAAAATAAATCCTTTTTTTAAGGTAAACGCTTACAAGAAGGTATATGGTATTATGATTTTCCAGCTAGCCGGCAGATGGAACGGTTAAGCCATTTCCGGTAAAAATATATTTAAAACCGAAATTAAGTTTATTTTCTATATATCCAAATTAATTTTTAATACGGAAAAAAATACGGATTGATAAAAGGAAAAATGGCCGCCTTAATATAAAGGTACAGAAAATTACGGAAATTTATTTAATTTAACAGATTTCCGGTTAACGTTTTTATTAATTACGTTTTTACTAAAAAAATTATTATATATATATCCTTAGTTATTATAAACCTTAATAAAGTTAACTTTCGGTTAATTAATATTATTAATTATTTGTTATAGTTTTAGCTAAAAATATACTATATTCCGGAAAAATTTAACGTACTATTAAATGCATTATTTTGTTTGCTTATAATAATTTCGGATTAAAAAGCGTTTAAACGGAACAAATTTAACGAATTAAATAATATACGGAACGATATTAACGTATAATATTTTTTGGTAAAGGAGGATATTATTATCCAGATTATTTCCGTTTTAAGTAACGAATTTAAAGCGCATATTATTAAAGGATACGTCACAAAAAACTAATATAAGCGTATTTATAAAATATTACAAAATATAAAAGCCGGTAAACGTAAAAAATAAGGATATAAAATTTTCGAACTATAGGATAACTTTTTATATTATGTCGGTTTCGACGGCTATAAAAGGTTATATATCCCTTATATTTATATTAAAAACGTATTACAGCTAATTTACGATAAAAAGTATTATTTCGATAAAAACCGTATAATAAAAAATTTCCGTAACGTCCATTTCGTAAAAAAAATATTTTAAGATTTCGAAATATTTTAATTTTTACGCGATTTGCCGGAAAACCTAAATTAATCGGGCCAAACTTTTAAGGGAATTAATATTTTTATTAACAGTTAAGTTATCGTATTATACGATAATTATGGACTTTATTACGAATATACCGAAAATAACGTCCGTTAACATTTTTTAAACGTTAACCGGATATAATATTTTAAATAACTTATGTATTATTTCTTGTAAAGTTAACAAGAAATCGTTATTAATATCGGGTAATATACGATATACCGTTAAAAATTAGGTAACGACAACGTTAAAAATATTATAATTTTACGATCAAAAATTTTTAACGACGATAATTAATAATAAGGACCTAAGGTTTATTTTTGCCTTATAAAATAAAATCTTTAACGTTTTAAGAATTAAGTAATTTTTTTTATTACGTATTATCCGTAAATTAAAGAATTATTTAAAAGAAAGAACCAAACCGTCGAAATTATTATACGTTTTTATATAATTACAAACCTTAACGTCCTATATGCGGATATAATACTTATTTTGTAATATTATTTAAATAACTTTTTAATAATTATAATAAAAGAATCTCCGAACGAATTAATATTTGGTTTTTAATCTAGGTTAATATTAAATATATTAAACGAAAAAAAAACGGTAATTTCGGAAAACGCGATAAATAACGGAAAAACAATTACGTTAAAAATATTATATAATTAACCGACCTAATTAATATATTTGCGAAAAAAAATACGATAACTGTTATATCCCGCCGGAATTTAATTAGGACGAAAC
Organism: Monosporascus sp. MG133; assembly: GCA_004155925.1. Taxonomy (NCBI): domain Eukaryota; kingdom Fungi; phylum Ascomycota; class Sordariomycetes; order Xylariales; genus Monosporascus; species Monosporascus sp. MG133. The sequence goes on along the minus strand of QJNX01000018.1, from coordinate 119,681 downwards.
CGTATATTTTAAGTTATATTAAGGATATTATTTACTTAATTAATCCAAACGGAAATAATTTTTTACTCGGATTAATCCGTTTAAAATTTTTAAACGGATAAGAAAATAAACTTATAGGTTAAATTTTCTTACCGGATGGAAAATTTATTTTATCGTTTTCGTAATATAATTATATAAGCTAAAATAAGGAAAAAAACTTATTCGGACGAAAGGTTATTAAATTTGGCCCGGTAACTATTAATAGTAACGAATAAAAGTGGAAAATTAACGTTATTATAGGTTACCGGATTCGTTAGTACGAAAAAGATCTTTCGGTTAAATATTTCGTTAAATGGCTAGGTTATGTAGTTAAAAATAATTAATAACGTTTTAAAAAAGATTTATTTATAATAACTAACGAAATAATTAACAAGTATAAAACGAAATACCCGATTTAATTAACTGATAAAGTACCAAAAAAAAGTTTTAATTCTTTTTAATAACGTTAAAGTATTAAATAACGGATACGGAATCGTATTTTTTATTTAAAAAAATCTAATAAAGAATAATTAATTATATTCGTTACTTTTTTTATAATTTTTTCCTTATATTTAATAAGTATTTTTTTATATTAGTTCTTAAATTTTTAATATTTTTTTCTATATTTATATATTTATTTATTTAAATTTTATACATTATTTAATCAAATTTATGTTATATTTTTTATACAGTTCCTAATTAGTTATATTTTTTTAAGAAATTTTACGTTATAAAAAAGGTGCATATTGTTAACTTTAAAAATATTTGTTTATATAAAACCTTTTTTTACCTTTTTTTTACCTTTTTTTCTTACCATAAATTTTTATCAATCCGTAACTTTTTTCGTTTTTTCCGTTCTTTTTAGGAAATAATCCGCTTAATTTATCTTTTAGGATAAATAATCCGATAAAAATCTCGTTATAGTAAACGATAAAACCGTTAACGAAGCCATATCTGGTTCCGAATATTTTAACGTTTAAAAAACGAACAAAATGGTTATTTAAATAAACTTTTATTTATTACTTTTTCGGCAGGTAATAATTTCAGCGAAAATAACGTTAACGAAAAATAAGTTTTGGATCATTTTGAAACGGAAAAAAGCGACCAACTTATCACGTTTATTAAATATATTAATTCTTCCGATAAATAAAATAGCCAAATCGGAATTTAGAACCAAGTCGTTATTAAGGTATTAATTATTAAAAAAATGGTTATTTCCGACGAAAAAATCTTCCGGAATAACGATATAAACTTTTATAATTTTTAAAATATTGTCGATAATTTATTTAAAAACCTTAATAAAAACCTTATCGTTAAAGAGGTTAATTAAATATTTTTTGAGACGAAAAGAATGTTAAATTTAATAAAGATCTCGGCCGGTTTGTCCGAAAATCGGTATTTATATTTATTATTAATTACGAAAATAAAGGAACCGGTTATGATAACGTAAATAATAGCGTAAATAACGGTATAAATAACGAAAAGGACGTTAATAATAATAAAAAAGAAACAAACGTTTAATCGGTTACTTTTATTAACAATCTGTCTATAGATAACTTTTAAAATAATTTTGTTAATTTAATTATTTATTATTTAATTTTGCCGGCCCGAAAAATAATTGTATTAAATAAAACGTTAGTAATAATTCAGAAATTAAAATGAACCGGCAAAAAACGTCTTTTGTTAATTATATCGAATTTTTCGTTTAAAAAAACGAAATACGAATTAGCTTTTATTATTAAAAAAAGTTCGATAATAAGAATAATAATAATAATAAAACCGATAACCTGATCGAACCAAAAGTTTACTTTATCCGAATTCGTAAGAAATATAATTATAATACCAAATTAATGGTTAAGGTATCCAAAAAAATTAAAAAGTTTACCATTAAATATAGTGCAAAAATCTTCGTAATATATCCTTATTTAAAAATCCGTTAGAAATAACGTAAAACGCGTATATATATTTTAGAGACGTAACGAAATATATAACGGCAAGATATTAATTAAGGTTATTATCTTAATTACAAGATATTACGACCCGAAAGGTTATTTAAACGGTAATATCGGCGATTACTTTTTAAAAATAAGATAATTTAACCTATATTAGGTTATTTTTATAGGAAAAAAGGTAACGTTTAGGTTAATAATAAAAACGTTTTTTATTCTGAAATATTTGCATTATAAAAAAATTTGCGTAAAGTTAAATAAAAACTGGACAAAAGGGCGTTTTTAATAACGATAACGTTATCCTTACTAATATAAACGTTAATCGTGAAATTATCGAAAATTAAATTAATAATAAGATTTAAAAGGTTATTAAAATAATCGAAAATAAGGTTAATACGGCCTTTAAAGTTGTTAAAAAGGTACCGTTTAATATGGTTACCGATTTAGTTAACATTTAATAATAAATTGATACTGTTAAAGGTATTTTTAAAAATGCTAGAAAGGAAAGAAATAACGTGCCGATTAAATAATAGACATTTCTAAAAATATCGTTAAGGTTTTTTATATAAAGTTTAAGTAATATATAATGGTATCCAGAATTAAGGATTACAAAATTTACGTTTGGATTTATATATATAAGGTTCGAAAAATTTGCGTTAAATTTTTTTTTTATATAATTCATATAACCTAATTTGGCGGCATTAAAGATATGGATTCGTACGTTATACGGTTATTTATAAGCGTAAAAGGGGAACCTGTTAAAAATTATAATCATCCGGACTTACCTAAGGGGATTTTCGACTATATATACCTGCAAACTTCTAATAGTTTCTAATAGCTTAAAAAATCAGACTTATACCTTTACATAGTTATACGTATCCAATACATGGTTATTCGTAATACGTAAAAAACCTTAAGTTAAATATCCATTACAGTTTATCCGTCATCTACTTCATACCTCCTGGAATCCCTAACAGGGTAAAAAGAATAGTTCCAAAGTGGCATAAGCGTCCAAAAAAACGTACGGAATAGTAAAAAATAAGCCTATTCGTATGGAACTAATCATCCTTATACGACCGTTATATTCGAACTATTTCCATCCCGTAAACTATTACCACTTCCAGCGTCTGCCTTAATAACTTTTACAATTATTATGCCGACGGAAAAAAAGAAAATTACCTGAAATTCCTATTAAACTATCTAACTTAATATAACGGCAAAAAACGAAAGTATCTTACGGGTTAAAAACGTAAACTTTCCGTATATTCCGTACCGAAATAGTATTATTCGAAACGATTATAAGGTATGAAAAATTATTTTTAATATAAAACGGCTAGTTTATTTTATAAAAACGATAAATAACCGGTCGGTAAATTACGGAAATTTAAGGCGAATAAAAACCCGAAATATACGTTACTTTAATCGGAAAAATTTTAATATATTATAAATAAAAACGTTATTTAAGCCGTTAAGCCGGGTATAGAAGCAAAATTTACCGTTATTGCCGCAAAACCATAAAAAATTAAATATATATCCGTTAAAAAGATTTTTATAAAGCCGAAAAGATTTATTTATAAAGTTATAAAAAAAATAAAATCTTAAAAGCCCGTTAATTAGTTTTTTATTAAAAGCAAATAAAATTTAAGGTATATATAAATATACGTTTATAAATTAGATAAACATAATTATTTCCAAAAATATAAGGTCCGTTTTATTATACTAAATAATTAATAACTTAAAAACGTTTATAAAAATATATATATATTTACGTTAGTTAAAAAATTATTTCGAATTTTAATCGTTATTATGGCTAAATTCGATTCAAAGTTTAAGTAATATAATATTATAAACGTTTTCGTTAATGCAAATTTATTTTATAAAATATATATAAAAATATTTCTAAAATATTTATAACGTCATAAAATTTTCCTAATTAAAAAGGTATTATACGAATTAAAAAAATTCTTTTTACTTTAATAAAAAGGTTTTACCGGTACGTTTAAAGCTTTAAAATTTTATTTTATTTTTTACGAATTATATTATTTTATTTATTAAGGGGTATTTTTATTTTTTTACGTCGATAATATTATTATTACGTATACTAAAAAGTATTAAGATTTTATTAATTTTTTAATTCGATAAATATAAAAAAAGTATATTTTTATAAAAAATAAAAATTTATAATACCTTTTCGAAATGGAAATAATTAAAAATAAATTTAATAAAAGAATTTAGTTATTTTAATCCGATTTTATAAATAAATTAATTAAATTAATTTTTTTTTAAAAATTTAAATAATTTTTTAAAAACGTTAATAATTAACGTTAAATTATTACCGAATCCTAATTTAGCCTATTTAAATTTTATTAATAAACATTAAAAAAATCGGTTTTATTTTATATATTATAATTAATTTACGACCCGATATGTTTTTTATAATATTTTAGTTTGTATAATTTAATATGAACCTTAATAACGGATATTATATATTACCGACCGAATTATATTATACTTAATTAAGATCAAAATGTTTATAATATAATTCGGTAATAAGGATTCGATAAATATTTAAAGCGACGTTTTTTTCGTAAATAATACGATCGATTAAAAAAGTTTTTAAGTTTACGTTATAAAATTATTCGAAAAAATAATAAAATAACGGACAAATAAATAAAATATAATAATTAATTTTATAACCGAAACGGAATTATTATTTTTTACGTAAGTTATAAAAAAAAGTTTATTTAATTTTCGATTAATAAAGAAAATTAAAAATTATTTTAAATACGGAATTATTAAATATATAATACGATAATTAATAAATTATACGGCTTATTAATACTAATATCGTATTTTTATAATTAAAATTACGGTAAGTAAATATATATAATTATTAATTCCGAAAAATAACAAAGAAAACTTAATTAAAAAAGATTATACGCTTATAAACGACATGCTGGCGGAAATATTAATTAAAATTTTATTACGAAAAGTTTTTAAATATTTTAAAAAATAGTTAAAATTATTAAATATTATAAAAACTTTAAACTAATAAAGGAAAATTTTAAAAGTTATTTTAACAAAAGAATTAATTAATTAAAAGGATTTAATTACCGGAGGAAAGGTAAAATAGATAGCTATAGCTTTAAAAAGTGGTAAAAGGTAACGATTAACGCTAAAATTGCTTTAAGGCGTTAAGGGGTATGTCAGGTAGCAGGGGTGTGCGCTAGCACCCCATATATGGAGATATCCCTCTGATCGGAACATATATGTTCCGGGGCTAGATTATTTTAAGGATTAGGACGCGTTACGAGAGCGCACGCAACTAGCCATCTAATATAAGATAACTGATGTCCCCTATATCTGACAAGAATCGACATAAATAAAAGCTGGTTTTGCGAAAGGGATGGGTTTTAATAAAGCAGAGGAATTAAGGTCGCAATCTATCATTTTATCCATTTTTGTTAATAAGGTTACATCTTTTCGAAAGAGAATCCTAATTCCTTATAAGAATATATTATTTTTATATTTATCGAAATAAATAATTACTAAGGTTCTAAATTTTTTGGATCTTTATAACGATAATAGTATCAACTTAAACATAATAAAAATATTTTTTATCGAATAAAATAATATAATTCTTAAAAAACGGAATTAACTTTTAAACCTTAAACAGATTAATAAAAATCTTTTATTAAAATAAATGTAATTCTTTAATCTGGATAATATCTTTTTAATTAAGAAAACTTTATTATGTTATAAATACTTTTAAAATATGTTTATATATATATTATAACGTAAATTTATATTAATAAAATGGTTAAAAACGTTATATAATTTAAATTTTAAATCTAATTTAATCGTAATAACGATTAAAGCTTCAAATTATTTTCCAGTTATAATAATTACGTATATGTTACGGTCGGGGTCCGTGACAGCTATGGCTCCAGTATATATGCAGCTGCTCGTACCAGAATGATTGCCATAATTGCAATCATTCCGCTAATCTTTTGCCCCTGATATAACGGTAATGATGCTAGCCGCAACATAATAATCGCATGACGGTAGGTAACACCTTAGTACTGGGTTCGATCCCCAAACTGGCTTTTGCTTACAAGGTCTTCCCGGACGTATACAGGCAATACGGGGTAGACCTTGGGGGTTAGGTAGCTGCGCCGCAGTCACCGCAGATGTCCTAATGGCTTGGGGACCAAGCCATTAGGAGGAGGGGCATAGTGTTACGGTCGGGGTCCGTGACAGCTATGGCTTCAGTATATATGTAGCTGTTCGTACCAGAATGATTGCTATAATTGCGATCATTCCGCTAATCTTTTGCCCCTAGCGTAACGGTAATGGTTCTAGCAGTAATAGTATATATCTTTATTAACGTTTTTAAGTTATTAATTAGCTTATATAATAAAACGGGCTTTAAAGTTATAAAGCTAATTATAGTTATCGAATATAAAACGTATATTTATAAGTAATTTAAAATATATTTCCTTTTAATAAAAAATTAATATACGGGTTTTTAAAATTATATTTTTTTTAGCTTATAAATGAGCTTTTTCGGGTTTACGGAATCATGTTTTAAACAGGTATATATTTACTTTTTTTAACCTTAAAGCTATAACGGCAAATTTCGTTAATTTATTCGGTTTTATATTCTAAATAATACTTTTGTTTTAATATATAAAACCGTTTCGATAAAGATATACGTATTTTAAATTTTTATTTTCCTGTAAATTCCGTAATTTACTGACCGCTTATCGATCTTATTAATATAATAACTTAATCGTTTTACGTTAAATATAACTTTTTATATTTTATAATTATAACGATAACTGTTTTTTAATACAGAATGTACGGAGCATTTTCGGTTTTTAACCCTTTAAATATGTTCGGTTTTTATAGTTATTTTAGGTTAAATAATATAATAGGAACTTAATATTATTTCTATTTTTTTCTGCCAGCGTAATAATCTAAATAATTATTAAGGTAGATGTTAACGGTAGAAATAATTTAAAGGCCGGAAATAATTCGAATATGACGGTCTTATAAGGGTAATTTCTTTATACGAAAAGATATATTTTTTATTATCCCGTATATCTTTTTCACTACTTATATTATTTAAAATTTAATATCTTTACTCAGCCGGTAATTAAGCTATTCCGTTTAGGTTTTTATTTTGTCTATATATATATATAAATTAATTATTTCTCCTTCGAGGAGACTTAACCGTATAAATAATTGGATAAAATGATAAATTGCTACCTTAATTTCTGTACTTTACTAAAACCCATCCCTTTCGTAAAAATCATATTTCAAGGCGACTTTAAACTGCCTAGCCCCGAACCAGCTCCTATCTATGTCGATTTTTATCGGAATTCTGAAGATTTTTCGTAATCCGGAACAGCCGGGTGAACTATCGTTCGTAATCCTCCAGTTTGCATTATTCTAAAATCTAAATTTCGAAATTTTCGTACCGGTTTTTATCTTTTCCGTCCAGTTTTATTAATAATATTTCCATAATTTCTATATTATTCGGCATAAGTTCCGTTAAAAATTTATTATTATAATTTTCGCGGTTTACATCGTATCCGAAAATTAAAAGCCGAAATCGATCCTTTAAGGATAAATTTTCTGGCTGGATAATAGTTTTGATAAATTTAAGGCATCGGGTAACCTTATAAGGATTTTGTACCGTAAAAAAACTTTTTTTTTTGGAATTCTTGCGGTTACGGATTACCGGTATTATATATTCGGAATTACGCGGTATATTTAATTATTTTGATAAAGCTGTAAGAATAATTAAGCCGTAAGATTAGCGAAGGCTCGTATAACATTTTATGCGCCCTTAAGGTTTACCCTTAAGGTTTACAGTTAAGGTTTATTCTTTAATTTTATTCTTAAGGTTTATTTTTAAGTTTTATTTTCAGATTTATTTTTAAGGTTTATCCTTAAGGTTTACTGCAACCATGCGGAACCGTGGAGCCAGTTAGCATAAGGTTTATCAGAATCGAAGCTTATCGGCAATTACGTATGTAAGCCTTTTAAGCCGATATCAGTCGAGAAATTACGTGCTTACGGAGGCCTAGCAGTTTGCTTCAAAATTAGGTTCTGTTTTAAAATAAGGTTTTATAGGACTAAGGTATATAATCTATCTTAACTGTAAAAATTATTAATTAATTATCGTATTCGAAAATACTGGGTATAATATCTATCGTATGGATTATATATATAATAATTTTCAGTTTATTTGGCTCAGCCTGGAAAATAAGGCTTGAACTTAGATCAACCTTATATAAGTTAATTATTAGCCTAATTAAGTATTTAAAATTTATTAAAATAATTACTATAACTTTTCTTTACCGTATAAAAAGTTATTTTTTAACTTTTAAATCTTATATAAAAAAATTATCTTTTTATAAAACTATATATTTCGAATAATAGTAATTTAATTAATTAATATGTTTTATATTTCGTAAATATTCCTAATGTAATAATTAACGAAGTAATTAATCCAAAATTTAAAATTTATATTTTAATTTTTTTTATAGTAATAATTATTATAATGTAAGTTATATAAGGTAAAGTGTTATTAATAAGGTATTAAAGCTATATACAAACTAACGCCTGGTCTACGATAGTTAATGCGTACATATACGGTCGTTGTCTAACCACGCGTCGAGGACAAATACATACATACACGACTAATAATACGACGCGACCGGAAAACACACTTCAAAAAGCGTACCCCCGACGGGCCGGATAAAAAACCAATAGGGATCATAGCCTCGGTAACAAATTCAATTACGTACACGATAGTTTTGATTAGTTCCAGAGCCACAGCCCCCCAGCTAGCTCCAAAACCCCCAACCACTCTAATTAAAGCCGCTACGACAGGAGCAGAAGTTTTAAATGGCCCGTACACTGGGTTGGCGGCCCAGAACACGTTGTCCCAAGCTGCATTCGAACCAGCTATCTAGTCGCAAGCTGAGTTTGCCCAAGCCTGCAGCAAGCGCGCGACAAAAGGATACCCAGGCTCGCGACTACTGAGCTATTAAAACATAACGTAAGTTATATATTTATATATTTATAAATAAGTTTATTAAAGTTTATAATTAAGTTTTATAACGTTATCTTTATAAATTAAGTAAATATAATAAACTTATTAAAGGCTTTATTCAGAATAAGGTATTAAAGATCCGGTTATATAAATATATTACGACTTTAAGAATATATATAATTAAAAATAAGTATAATTTAACGTTATTCCGGACCGTTATCGTTATTTCGTTAATTATATTTTTTAAACGTTTTATATGTCCGTTTTAAGTATAAATATATTCTAATAATTAACTGGCTTAATTAATATTAAAACCTTAGTTATATATTTTATGTTAATAATAATATTATAAGAATTTAAATAATAAATTAAGGCATAATTCTGTTTAAGAATAATAAATATTAAAAATATTTAAAATAAAAAAATTATATTATAAGTTGGTATTATTTAAATTATAGAAATATTAAACGTATATAATTAAACTAGGACCGTTTAAATCCGTTAAATTTATCCGGATCCGTACCGTATAAGTAAATTAAATTTGTATAAATTCGGAAAACTTTTTCAGATTTATATTTTTTAAGCACATAATTTCTTTTGGATTTGTTAAAGCCATCCGGATTTATGTTACGTAATTCCATATTTATATCGGAATTATTTTCCATAACTTCCGACCGTTTGCTAAAAAGTTAAGCCTACTGGTTATAAAACGATTTCTTTCTTTTAAGATTTCTATCCTTAAAAATTAATTTATTTACTATATTTATTTAATAAGTAACTTCCTTTTTTATTTTCATTTTTACGTTATTTTATCCGTTATATCCAGGGTTATAATTTTAGTCTTAATTATTTAGTTTTAATTGTTTAGTTTCTTAATTAGTTAGTTTTATTCAAGCCATTAATTAATTAAAGTAGATTTAGTTATTTAGTTAATTTTTCTTAATTAGTTAGTTTTAGTTTTATAATTAATTAAATTAATTTAATTAACTAATTACCTAAGGATTTATTTATTTTTTAAAGTTTTTTAATATATTTTAAGATGTTTTAAGAACATAAAATATAATACAAAAACCATAGTTATATAAGTTTTAAGCTATTAACTTTAAAGTCTTTAAAATCTTAAAAATCTAAATTGAATTAGATAATTTAATATACTTTTTAAAAGATGGAAGTAAAATATTAAAAATCACGATTTAAAAATACGAAAGCTAGGCTTTATTATTTATAACCTAATAGTAAGTTATGTAAATTTATATTAATAAATAAGAAATTAAACAGATTTAAATAAGAATATATATAAATATTTCTTAATATAACTATATATTTATAAATATATATTAATACCTATTCAGATTTATAAATAATTATTACCAGATTTAAATATCTACAAAGATATATATATAATTATTAACAAATATATATAAATATAATATATTTACGTTAATATTTATTAATATTAATTAATATTTTTATATATTTAAAAATATTTATAATAATATATTTCTATATATTAAAAAAGAAAAGTTCATTTTAATTCTGTATATATATATTATAACCTTTTTCTTTCCTTTTAACTTTTGTTTTTTTAAACTGCCTTTCTTTTATGAATTTATTAAATGTTTTAAAATAAAACGAGCGAATTAAATTATTTTGAAACCTTTTTTATAATATTTACTAAATAGGAATGTTTATATATATATATATATATTTTCCTTAAAGCTTTAATATAGATTCGTTTATTTTAAATACGCTTTTATAAGCTGCTAGTTAAATTTCAGATTCTGATATCGAAAGAAACTGTTATTATAAAGCTTCGAAATATAATAAAGCGAATTGTAAATTACCCGAAGACGAAATTTTAAATATTTATATATTTGTTTACAAATTATTTATATGTTTTTTTATTACTTATCGATCTAAATAAAAGTCGAGCAATGATTATATTTTGTAATACATACGTCTATGAAATATATATTTCATAAATCTTTTATTAATTTACTTATAGATGTAATGATAAAAAAATTGAAAGAGTTAAAGGCTTTTAAGTTTCGAATTTTTAACACTATTATTAATATAAATATTCGAATATTGTTTTTAATAAAGAATCAGAAAAAACGCGGTAGAAAAAACCTGATATAATTTCCGTAGATCTTTTAAACTTAAACATAATCAAAAACGCGTAAGAAATAATATAATTCAAGATTTTAATAAAAAAGAAGTTTATGATAAAATTTTAAATTTTATTATCGAAAGTATTATATCGTTTAACGTTTTAAATTCGAATTTATTTAAAGATCATTTAGATTATTATAATCCATTAATACCCGTTATTAACCGTTCGAAAATTCACGATTTAGTATATAAAGCATATAATACCGCGGTATCGGATTTTAATATTTCGCGAAAGAAATACCTTGAAAGTAATGGCCTATCTTGATGAACGTTTCCTATTGGGATTTTTTCATAATTGAACCTTTTATTAAGCTGTTTTAATAGTTTTTGTAAATTTTAGTTTTAAGTTTAATTATAAATTGATTGGCTTCGAAAACGTCGATGAATCCTATGTAGTATTATATATACGAATTGATTTCTGGAAATTGAAAATAATATTTTTATTTAACGCTAAATAATATTATTAGTTTTACTAGAGATAACGTTACGATTAATATTGTTTTTATTAACGTTTTGAAAGCGAAAAATAATTATAATTCGATTTTCGATATTTAACGTGCCATTTATATTATTAATATTATTGCCTTGCAGATTTTATTAGTATATTTCTTAAATTCATAAACCGAAGAGAAATTCTTTTCTTTTTAAAATTTATATATTAAATTAAAGTAGTGAACGGGTTTTTATTAATAACATTATTGCAAAATTGCGAAAGATAATTATAGCGGTAAAATATAAATAGGAAAACCGGAAGTTATTTAAAGAAGGAATCGAAAAGTATAAATGTGGTGGAATTATAGCTTAAAATTATAATAAACAAAAAATTCTTTAAGGTTTGTTTTATTATTTTTAATATATGTATGCTATATATATTTTGTTAACGATTTTGAAGATCCCAAAACCCGCTGGCATTTAACTTTTTATAAGATCGACGTTGTTTTAATATTAAAAAAGCCTTATTATATGTAAAAGAAAATACTTCTGATAATAATTATAAATTTCATATATGAACGGAATTTGAATAGATTTGTTTATCCGATTTATGAAATATTTTTTAAGTTTTTTATAAATTAACAAATAAGTTGTAAGGCGAAATTTTTAATTTTAAATAAAGTTATATTATAGATTAATACGATATATAATAAATTTCAAAAATATATTCGCAAATTTTAAGAAAAAATAAAAAAAACCGAAATTTTCGCAGGTTTTTTATTTAAAACCGTTTAAAACTTTTTATATTAACATATTACGCAAAAATAAGATTATAGCGCTGTAATTAACGCTATTAATGCGGAATTAAAGAGATTAGATCATTATTTTCTTTTAAAATTATCTTTTAATATAATACCGCGATATAAGCCTTATATTTTAAGTATTATTTTAGACTTACGATTTAAATTAGGACATTTTAAAAATTAACGGTTTATTATATTTTTATCCTGCAATTACTACCGACGTTTAAGGTTTATTAAAACAAGAATTTAATCAGTTTAAAACGGTGCTGAATAATATAGAGGATATATATGGCGTTTCGAGCGATGATGATAAAAATACTAATTCCGATTCGGATAACGAATATTTTATATTTAATACGATATAAATAAATTATGAATTAAGCTTATATTCAAGTACCGATTTGATTTTCTAAAAGCCAAGTTATACTATATATTTATAGAACGATATGAATAATTAACTTATAAATAGATTTATCCGTTAGATTTTTTGAAATTTAATTTTTATAAATTCCTCATATTAAGCGTTTTAGCGCGCCGTTATTTATGTAATCCAGTTATTTCTTCCCTTGTAGAAAGGGGTTTTTTGAAATTGGTATTATTTTAATTAAATCTAGAAGTAAATTATTATTAAAAATAGTTAAAGAAATTGTTTCATTAAAGAGTTGGAAAATTAAAGATATAAAAGAATTAAAAGAAATAATTTAAGAGGAAGAAAATAAAAGGGAAATTTAAGAAGATAATGAAAATAATTAAGCGTTTTATGTAACAGGATATTTTCTTTTAAAGTTTTCATATTTATTAATGTTATACAAATTAATATTCATTATAAAGCTTTTTATAATTATTAAAAAAAAGAGAATTTAAAATATAAATAATAATATTATGTTTAGAGTAAAGAAATATTTATTAAAGTTAATATTTTAAGAAATTTACGAAATTATATTATAACTTTATCTTTATACGGTATATTATTATTATTTCTATTATTATTTTTATTTATTATATTATATTATACTGCCTTAATTTTTTATATAAGCTTTTTTAAATTTTGAAAAATAATAAGTAATTTTTAAAATCAGGAGTTGAGTTCGTTATTAGTTAGTTAATATATTATTTAATTTACTTAATTATTAGTTTAAAGGAAAACAAAATTAATTCGTTAGTTAATAGTTAAAATAATGTTAGTTAGTTTTATTCAAACTATCAACTAAACTAAGTAACTAAAATTTCAACCCTGGTTGTACCTGACGGTATTAAAAAGTAAAAATTTCGTAAACGTTCCGATTAAAAAGAAACCGTAAAAACTTAGCTTTTAGGATTTAAAATTCTGGTTTCGATATTATACCCTATTTAGCTTATTTTAAGTATAAGACAAAGTATATTATGGCGGCAGATATAATACGCTATTATAATTATGTTTTTGAGAAATAAAATTATAACGCGTCGGATATTTCTATTAATTCTTTACGTAATATCTTTTTTAAAAAAACGTTATAACGTAAAATTTCTTTTCCCGAAAAAAGACTTTTCTTATTAAAGAAGGAAATAAATAAGGTTTTTAAACGTATAAATAAAGTTATAATTCGTTTTTAATAGTTGCATTAATACCGGGCATCTTTTCGTTAAAAAGGTACAAAGATAATAAACCGAAGGCTTTAGTTATTAGATAAATTAAAAAAGTAAAAAAATTGGATAACGAAATAGCCGCCCGGGTTACGTAAGCCGTAGCCTTTATTAATTAGCCTAAGGTCGAAAATATTAACTGCGCGTTATTAAGTGACGTAAACTGGAGTATTTTTACAGCGGGTATTTCCGACATTATTAGAAAAGACTTTTAGCAGGCGTTATGTTTCCGTAAGGCTTTTTGCAAATTTTTATGTATTTTTTAATTTTGGTAATTCTTTTCCTTTACCAAGTATTATTTTTTGCCGTTTTTCTTTTTAATATTAAAGAATCTTTCGATTTCCTATATTAGTACGTTTTCCGTTATTTTGTTTTTTGGTTCCGTATAGATCTGAATTCTATTCGTTGTTAACTTTAATAAGGAAAAAAAAGGGTAAAAGTTTGATTTTGGGTGGTAATTTTAACTAATAATTAATTTTTAAGACTTTTTTTGTAATTCTATATGGTTTAATATTTTTATAATCGAGTTTTTTATTAAATCGTATAGTTTGGATGTTTTTGGTAATAAGGTAAACCATTTTCCGCTTTTAGAAATTTAGTTTTTTAACCTTTTTTGGTTATCTTATTTTTGTATTTAGATGTATACGAATTCGAATTTTGTTTTTATTTTTGTATGTAATTATTTAGGTTATTTTAAAATAAAAATTATTTTAAAATTAATTGGTTTTTTTGTAAATCTCGATATATTTTTGGCATAAAAATAACGTTAGCCGGTTTTATTTTATTATTATTTATGGGCATTTATATTTTAAGGTTAATGCAGTAATCGGTAATTGTTTAATTTAATTGTTTTACTTATGGTTATTATAATACCCGAAGTAAATTCTGAATATTTAATTAATTCCTTTTATTTTATTATTTATTTATAGTTTAAAAGTGTGTAAAAATTTATAATTTAAGCTTAGTTATATTATAAGGTTCTGCTAAAAATGTAAAATAAATATAATGTCTTTATCGTTTATAATCTTTATTACAAATTTATATACGTTATTAAGGTATTTAAAAAAAACGTACGTTAATTATTCCCCGTTTATGTTTTCGGTAAATAATAAAAAGTAAAAGAACTTTATAAATCAGTTTACGGTTATAAGATGTTATGGTAATATATATATGTTATTAGGTTTTTTGATAATAATAATTTGGTAACGAAATCGAAAATAATTAATTTTTATGGTCGTTTTGCAATTAATAATGGTTATAATTCTCCGTATGGTTTATAATATCGTGTCTTCATTTTATTATATAGGTTATACTTTCGCAGGAATTTTTCTATTCCTGATTTTATTTTAGGGAAGTAGTATGTATGCTATAGTTATTTTATGGTTCTATGGACTTTAGGGTATCTGTATAGCTGGTATTTTTATATTTTATGTATTAGGTTTTTTTAATGTGTTTCTAGTAATTGGGTTTTATTTTTTTTTTCTTTTTCTGACAGGTGATTATTATATTGTTAAATTTTTTGATGTCAGTTAAATATTACTTTTTTAATTGTTAGAATTTGTCGTAATTTTGCGTATTTTCTTTCTGTCAGATCGCAGATTTAATTTTGGATTTAAAGAAATTTTTATTTAAGTTTGGTCGTTTACTAAAAACGATTGTTTTATTATTTTTTAACTCTTTTTTATAAATAATAAGAAAATCAAATTCCCAAGGTATTTTATATAACGCAGTAATCGTTTTGTTAGTTTTTAGGTAGTAATAAACCGGGTAAGATTTTTATGATTTATATATATTTTAATTTAATATAGGTTTTTGTAAGGTAATGTTTAAATTACTTAAACGCATTTATAATGGTTAAAAATCCTTATTTAGGACGGCCTAATATAGTTTAACTCTTTTGACTTTGTAAGAATAGGACGTCATAGGATGTATATTTCTTTAATTATTTTTGTACCCGATTATTATGCTTAACGCATAATTCGAAGTATCGGTTTTTAGCTTTCCGGGATAACTAAGGTTGTATATGTTTAGTATTAGTTCGTTAATAATTACTTTTTTAATTTTTTAAAAGTCTTTTTTATTTCGGCTGTTTATTAGAATTTTTTTTGGTGAGGTTAAATAAAGGTATTACGATTTTGCTAAAGTTATGAATAAATTTCCACTAGTAGTGAAATAATTTAAGGAAAGCCCGGATTCCGGTAATTGTAATAAATATTTTTTATTTTTAAACCGTTATTTTTTAAAGATCTATTTTAATATATCCGGACGTAACAACGTATTTTAGGTACGTTATTCTTTGCTTATGGAACTTAATTTTTTTTGGCGTTGATTTAAAGATTGGCATTTTGTAAGGCTTGAAGAATTTTGTAAATATGCTTTTTATATTCCTTTTCTGAATTTGAGTAAATACAAATATTATCGAGGTAGCAGATAATTAAAATAGTAAGGTATTTGTATTATACGTAATTAACCATTTTTTAGAACCTTGCGGGAATATTAGTAAACCTAAACGCTATTATTAAATATTTATATAACCGTATTTGGTTATAAACGTTATTCTTTATTCGTTTTCTGGCTTAATACGAACTAAATTATATTTATTTCGTAGGTTTAGGGTAATAAATAATCTGGTTCCGAAAAAAGAATTTTTTATTTCGGTAATTAAAGCTAAAGGTATGCGGTTTTTAATTATAATATCGTTTAATTATTGGTAATCGATTATTAGCCGTAATTTTATATTCTTTTTTCATACGAAAAATATGGGTTATTTTGTTAGTAACTTTAAGCGTCGGATATATTCCTTGCGTAATTTGTTTTCGAAAGATTTTCGTAACGTATATGATTCTTGTTAATTTAAGTTATATATAAGATAAAAGGTAATCGTTTTGTTATTTTTTAGGGTTATTTCGTAATCTTACTTATTATTCTTTGGTAATTATATTTCGAAATTTTTTTTTAAAAGTAGTTCGTATTTGTAATATTATAATGGTACCTTAATTATTCCTCCCGGCTTTAAGGGCTGATATTATATATCGCTATTTATTTCGTATAGTCGTGTTTTAATTATAGTAATAACGCGTCGTATATATTTGTTTCGTTCCTTATTTTATATATATTTTAATTCTTTAAGTAGTAAGGTTTTTATCGTATCCTTATGCCTATATTTGCCGTTATCGTTAGCGGTTAAATAGTAAGTTTGTTTTTCTACATTTCTTTTGTTAATAAAGGGTAAAACGACTTGTATTCAGTTAGTTTTTTAATTAATTAACGGGTTCTATTAAACTAGTTATTTTCTGCCGAAGATTATATTATAATTTTGTATTAAAATAATGTTGAAATTAATGGTTATTTTCATCCTTAAATATAAGTTTCAAAGAGATTCAGTTCGCTGTTAACTTATCCGTTATTTTAAGTAGATTTGGTACGTTTTATATTTTTAACTTTATAAGGTATGCTTATTTTTTTATAGCAAACGTAATTCGTTAAATTTATCCTGTTTGATATAATTCGGATCGGCGTTGTAATTTATTATAACAGTATATTATAATTTCCTGATTCGTATTTTAATGATGATAAAGGGAATTTTTATCCTTTTTATTATCGTATATAATGTTCTTTTAAAAAGTATATGTTAATTTTTTTTCCTTTTACCAGCTTGTGACTATTTTATAAATGGCGTTTATTTTCTTGGCTTATTTTTAGCCTTTTATTACGTTTTTTATTTGTTCGTTTAATTTTTTGGATTCTTTTTAAATTTTTTTTTCTGGCGTCGTAATTAAGCTTTAAATTTAAGGAATTATTCGTAAATTTTCTTTCGTCGGGCGTATATGAAATCTTTTGGGTAATACTTTTGCTATTATTAGGCGTTATATTACGTTAAAATTTTTCGCGTTTTTAGAAAGTTTTTCAAGTTCCTTTTTTGTTAGGTTTCCTAGTAAACGATAACCTAAATCGTAAGTTAGCGATAAAGTTTTATAAAGCTTTTAAAACTATCTAATATATCCATTTCTTTTGCGTCTTGTAGTTATATTATTCGTAGTGATATATAAGGTCTTGTTCCGGGTAATTTTGTTTTTGGTTAAATTCTTTTTGTTATAAGGATGTCGATAATGTATCGCGTGGCCATAATACGCAGATATCGGTATTATTTTTAAATTTTAATATTTCTTCCGCTTTGGTTTTCGGAGTTAAACCTTTATTGGTATATACGGATAATTGTCGTTAAATATACTGTTATTACTTTTCATATTAGGAGTAATAGGTTCTTGTATAATAAATGCCATATAATTTCCTATACCGGTCCGGTTTTTCTGGGTCTGAGGCTTCGTTTTAACTTTAATATTCCTTGATTTATTCCCTTAATCTTTATAATTCCTATCGTTATTACTTTTTTTGTTATACGTAAGACATTAATTTTTTAATATTAACTTTTTCTACCTTTCGTAGTTTTATAACCATTAAGTAATTATTAAACCGGCTATGTTGGTACGTTATTATATAATTATAGCCTGGAAAAGTTATTTGGTTTTCTGTAAATTTTTTCGCATTTTTGGGGGAAGGTTTAAGGTTTTTCCTGTTTTTAACCCTGCCGAAAGTAACCGTTTTGTGATTTTTGTTTCCTGGTTAATTTTCGTGTACCGGGGTCTAATTTTGATATTAACGTAACCCATTTTGTCGAAATTATAAAACTTAATTTACCTTTCAACCTTTTTTTATACGGTTCCAAATTTTATAAGTCTTAAATATATACCGTAAGATATATTATTATTCGCAAAATGTTAAAATAAGTAAAATATTTAGTTTTGATACCATATTTGCCATTCTTAATCCTTTCCGCGTATTGTCAGGCGTCGATCTTAAATATTATCCCGATGTAATCGGTTTAAACTTTTAATTGGGTGTTTTTTTTTATTATTCTTATATATTTTCAGAAGTTTATAAAAAAGAGTTTTTAATATTTTTATTTTCAGTTTATTTTCGAGGTTGATTAATAAACGTAATACCGTAATTAAATATAACTATTTTTTAAATTCAGTCCTGAAACTATATTTGAGCTTTTAGTTTTTTGTTTATTATACTGAAAAGGTTTGCTAATATATTTTCGATCTCTTTCGAAGAAACGTAACCATATAAACAATTGGATAAAATGATAGATTGTTACCTTAATTCCTATACTTTACTAAAACCCATCCCTTTCGCAAAACCAGCTCCTACCTACGTCGACTTTTATCGCGGTTTTGGAAGTTTTTCACAATCCGGAACAGCCGGGCACACTATCGTTTATAATCCTTCTTATATTATTCTAAAATTTAAATTTCGAAAATCTTAAAGCCGTTATTATTATCCTTTTCTAATCTTTCCGATAATATTTCTATAACATCCATATTTTTCGACAGAAATATTATTAAAAATCGATTACAGTTATTTCCGTAAATTAAATCGTATCCGAAAATTAAAAATCGAATACGACTTTTTTAGAAAAAGTTTTTTAAATCGACGGTATTATCGATAGATTTGGCCCGTCCGGCAACTTTATAGGGGCTTTAAATCGTAAATAAGACCGTTTTTTGATAAATCCCTTCGTTCCGGATTACCGGTATGGTATAGTTAAAATAACGCGGGATGTTTAGCTGTCTTAATAAAGGGAAGTCGAAAAGCCGTAAGATTAGCAAGGGCTCGTATAGCCTTTTATGCGCACTTCAGGTTTACCTCTAAGGTTTATCGTTATGGTTTATTCTTAAGGTTTATTCTCAAGGTTTATCCTTAATGTTTATTCTTAAGGTTTATCCTAAAGGTTTAATCTTAAGGTTTATCCTTAAGGTTTATCCACAAAGTTTACTGCCTGGCATAAGGTTCATCAAAATCGAAGCTTATCGGCAACCACGCATCAGTCTGCTTCAAATAAGGTTCTACTTCAAAGTAAGGTTGTCTGGAACTAAAGTATACAATCTATCTTAAGAGTAAAAACTATTAATTAATTATCCTATTCGAAGATATTAGGTATAATATCTATCCTAAATCGTATCCGAAAATCAAGAGTTGAAATAGGTTTTTTGGAAATAGATTTTCTGGCTCGATAGTAATGTCGATAGGTTTAACGCGTCCGATAACCTTATCGGGATTTTGTACCGTAAAAAAGATGGTCTTTTTAAAAATCCTACGGTTCCGGATTACCAGTATTATGTATTCGGAATTACGCGGTATATTCCGCTATCTTAATAAATAATAATTCAGCTGTGTTAATAAAACCGTAGGAACGATCAAAACTGGCAAAGGTTCGTACAGCCTTTTATGCGCACTTAAGGTTTACCTTTCAGGTTTATCGTTAAGGTTTACCCTGAAGGTTTATCGTTAAGGTTTATTCTTAAGGTTTATCCTTAAGGTTTATTGCAGCCAGCTGGCATAAGGTTTATCAAAATCGAAGCTTATCGGCAACCACGCATTCTGTTTTAAAGTAAGGTTCTGCTTTAAAGTAAGGTTTTATAGGACTGAGGTATATAATCTATCTGAACCGTAAAAATTATCAATTAGTTATCGTGTTCAAAGATACTGGTTATAATATCTATCGTCTGGAATATATGTGTAATAATTTTCTATATATTTGGCTCAGCCTGGAAAATAAGGCTTGAACTAAGATTAACTTTAAATATAAATTTAAATTAATATAAATATTAATAATATTTATAAATATATATAAATATTTAAACATATTTATTAACTTAAATATATATTATTAAATAATAATATATATATATTAACATTTATATATATTTATATGTCCTAATAGCTCAGTTCCCGCGAGCCTGGGTGTCCTTTTTTCGCACGCTTGCTGCAGGCCTGGGCAACTTCAGCTTGCGACAGAACGGCTAGTTCGAATCCAGCTTGTGACAACGTGTTCTAAGTGGCGCCCAGCCCAGTACACGGACCATTTGAAACTTCGGTTTCGCGTCGTATTAGGCGACAATTAAAGTGGTTAGGGGCATTAAAGCTTGGCAGGGGCTCTGGAATCAATCACAAAATATCGTATACGTAATTGAATTTGTTACCGTAGCTCTGACCCCTATACGGTTTTTTATCCGGCCCGCCTTAGGTACGGTTTTTTAAATATGTCCTCCGGTCGCGTCGTGTTGTTATTAGTCGTATATGTATATATTTAACCGCGTCGCATGTTTAGACGACGACCGGACATAAACGTACTTATTATCGTGGACCAGGCGTCAGCTTATATATAGCTTTGATACCTTATTAATAACACTTTACCTTGCATATATATTTATATATTTATTGTTAGCATGTGGTGCGTTGCCATGCACCTGGTTGGTTGGCCCGTACGAAGCTAACCCTAACGCGTCGCAGTAGGGCCATACGCGCCCCACCTGTAGGTAGTACTTTTAGATATATAACAGGGACTAATCTGATCCTTTTTAATACAAGTTAGTAATACATATATTACGATACTAATACCAGTCAGATAAATTACGCGCATCTTTATATGGTAATATCTTTTAATTTTTTAAAAAGAAATCGTAATATAAATCTCTTTATTTATTATTGTTCGTAATATATTGTGACGAAATTGCAATTAACGCGTTACGAAGTTAATTAACCGGCCTAAAATTATTATAATCGGTAAGGCTTCGAAAAAGAATCCGTTCGGTTAATATATTACAGTACTAAATCTCTAAAGAAAGTAATTAAAATCCCTGGACGACGAAATCGCCTAATAGGATAACATTAACGAATTACCATAACCCCGTAACTCCTTTATTTAGTTAAAACAGTGAATCTTAAAACAAAAACGTTTTCGCATTAAAATAAACCGTTTACGTGAAACTGTTAAAATCTTTGCCGTAAAGGTTACCGAAAAAAAAACCGATAAAAGCTGGCCGAATAAAGTTAGCAGGTAATGGAAAAATAATTTTATTAAATTAATGCTATAAGCGATTTATATAGATAATAATCTAAAGGATTCGAAAAATTGCTAACGAATAAATTTTACTCGAATTAAAGTAACGATCCGTTACCGAAAGCGGGACCGTCGAATCCGTCAAAATAATCGAAATCGAAATTATTAAATATATTATTGCCACCTGGAATATCTAAAAGATACCAAACCGTTATCGTTAATCCAAAAAGGTATAACCATATACCCTTAGTTACAGACGCGTTAAAGTTCCTTTTTACTAAAAACCTTTTTTTACCTAAAAAAAGAAAAGAAAAAAAAAGAAAAGAAATCGACTTTCTTTTTAACCGACCTTATGGATAATAGGCATAACTTAGCCGGTAACGGTCCACGAATAAAAACTTTATTAATAACGTTATTATATTCGGTACCCCCTTTACCCTTATTTTCAGACAGCGATAGTAACGGTGGCCACGGCAGTAACGGTGGCCACGGCGGTAACGGCGGAGGTGGCGGAGGAAGCAGCGATAGCTTTTTTTATTATCTAATTCCTTATCGTTATCCGATTTAAATTCGGATTTGGATTCCGAGAATAATTGGGGTAATTCGAATGATAACGACCGAAAAAAACGTTATAAAAGCTGTAACAAGAAAAACGATAAAAAAAAGTAAGAAAAAATCTAAAAAGAAAAAAAAAGGATACCTTCCGTTAAAAAAGTTTTAATTTCGTACTTAATAAGGAAAATTATTTAAAGGGGTTTCGAAAATTGGAAGTTTTGGAAAAATACCTTAAACCTTGTATTCGAAAAGGTAGGTTATATGGAAGGAATAAAGTTTTTATTTTTAATAAGTTGCGCCTGGCGAAAATAATTACTAAAACGATCCGTCGGGTATTTTTAAAGTTTATTCCCGGAATTAAAAAAAAGTACGAAAATGTTTAAAACTTTTTATAAGATTTATACAGTAATTAAAAAGGTACGTTAACGTTTCCTTTAGAAAAAATTAAGCTAGTTACGTTATAACGATCAGGACCCGGTTACTTTTACCATTAAGTTTCAGAAAATAATTCGCGACGTTAAAAAATACGGCATAAAGTTAGGTAAGAATTAACAGGTTATGATATTTTTAACCGTTATTAAGAATAAGGTAAGCGATTAGTATTATATAATTAATTCCGTATTTTAAAAAACGGATTATATTTTCTATCGCTTTATTAACGATTTAAATAACAAATTCCATTATTGCGTTAAAAAGGTTAAAAGCGACCGAAATAGTAACGATAAGCCTAAAAGCTAAAGTTTTAACGTAAAAGGCTATAATAATAACAATAATAATAATAAGGGGAAAATTAATAGTAACAAACCTTTATAAAACGCCAAAAGCGAATTTCTTTTATTGGAATTATAAGAAATACGACTACTTATTAAAAGATTGCCGAAAATTTAAAAATAATAGTAATAATTAAGATAATTAAACCGGCCAAGGTAATAACGGAGGAAATAACGGTAATAACGGCAGGTTTAATAACAGTAATAATAATAATACGAATAATTAATAACGTTAATCGGAAACGTATTATATCCCAAACGGATTTATGGATTTATATATTTAACTTCCGAAAAGATACCAAGTTGGTTATATTGCGAAAGTTAATTAAGTTAAAATAATTAAAATCAAATAACTATTTAACCAGATTATATTATAACGAAAGGTTTCGTTAAAGGGCGTATTTATTTTAAAGGACCTTATTATTTTAAAGGGCGGTCCCGGTTTTATTACGTAAGGGAACGGTACTAAAAAAAAGCTTATAAAAGGAAAATCCGATAACGAAATTAGATACGAAATAAAATATATTCGAAAAAAGTTTTAAACTATAATTTTTTAATCGCATAATATATAAAAAAAACCGTAACGAAATGTTATAAAATCCGGAAACTAACGTATATATTACGAATAATACGAAGGATTATTTTCCGAAGCAATTATTAAATATCCGAAATAAAAAGTTTATAATAACTACTAAAAAAGAGCTTATTTAAGTTAAGATAACCGGTATAATTAATTAAAACTTAAAAAGGTTTAAAAACGAATAGAAATTTATAATATTACGGTATACGTTATACATACGGTCGTTCCTTTTACGTATATTTTCCGGTAAAATATTTTATAAACGCGGAAAATATTTTAATAAAAATTATTTAATTAATAATAATGGAAGAAATTAATAACGATCGATATACCGAAACGAGGTTTTTTTTTTAAACGTATAGTTATAAGGAGCCTTTTGGAAAAAAACCAACTAACGAATATTAATAAAAATACGCGTTAGGTATAGCTTAAAGTGAGAAAATTAATATATTAAAGATTTTTTACGCCTTTATGGTTAATAAAAAGGTTATAATAGCAAAATTTATTAAAAAGAATTTATTTTTTGGTACTGCTGTTTATGCCATTTTAACAATAAACGATTAAAGTATATTATTACAATTATTATAAAAAAACACCTAAAGGAAATAAACGTTTAATTGCTCCTTTATAAAACTTATAATAAAGCCAAAATAACAAAATATTTTCGAAAAATTCCTAGGAAAAAAATCGGACGTTAAAAACTTATTTTGGTATAAAGTAAAACAAATTAAGCCCGTTATTATCGAAGGTAACGTTTACTATAACCGTATTATAAACGATATTAACCGTTACCGCGTTTTTAAAGCGTATAAAATTAAAAACGAAATATAATAATATTTTTACTTTTATATCACGAACGTAAAAATTAAGCTAGTCCTGGATAATAAAACCATTAAAACCTTCCGTATTAATAGAAATAAAGAATTCGGAATAAATTTATTCGAGGCATTTTATAATACCGAAAAGGTTAATATTATTAGTTCCAGCCTTTATAATTAATACCAAAACGGTATTTCAAAAAAAGATATTCGTATCGTTTAAAATAACGGTTGCGTTATAATTATCTAGATCCGTATCCCGATTTATTTTTAAGATTACGTTATAAAAGAAACGGTTTATATTTTTAATTATACGGAATAATTTATAATCGAACATATTATACCGTAAAAATATTATAACCGGGTATTAAAACTTTAAAATAAAACGAACAAACTAGATAACGTATATTTACGAATTATTAATAATCGTTATATAATTCTAATTAACGCAACTTATCGTATCAAAACCGAAAAATTAAAAGTACGGAACGTTAAAAATCTTTTTCTAAAGTATTAAAAAGAATATAATTATAAGGTCTAGTTATTAAAAAATGGTCGCTTTTTAATTATACTATATATATAAGTTTACGAAAGAATAAGTACGTTAAAAAAAACCGAATTACCCGACTTAAAAAATGTTATAAAGTTTTTACCTCCTTAAATATAACGCAAACTACGTACCGACCCTAAAAAAAGAACGTAAGCGTTTATAACCATAATAATAATATCGTATTAAACGACTAAATAAATAACGAAACAAAAATTATAAAACGAAAACGAAATAAACCGAAAGAAATTAAGGTAAAATTATACGAATACGAAACTTTTAAGGAAAATCTTAAAATTATAAAAGCTTTAATTTAAAAGGGCGCTAATTCCTATGTAAACGTCCATAACTTTAATTTCTTTACCGAATCGTAAAATAACTTTTATAAAGTTTTAAATCATGATATCGTTATCAAAAAAATGTACGGATAAATATATATACAAAATATATATAATAATATATTAATTATACTTAACGTTAATAATAACGGATCTAATTTTAAGAAAGTTATGGAAAGTTTTAAATAGGATATATAACTTAAGGTTATTAATAAAAAGATTAATAAAAACCTATAACGAAAGATTTTCGCCTTTAAGCCGGTAGCCGAAGCCGTTAAAAACTACTTAATAGATGTCAAAAAGGTCCTAAAAAATGTACCTTTACGGGCAAGTTTAAGAAATATAAAGCCCGTATTTACGTACAAAGTTTAGTTTAATATAAAGCTATAAATTATAACAAAATAACTATAAATACCGACCGTATAATATATTAACGTATGCTTATAGTATTTATAACGTTTATGGAATAATATATATAATAGATCAACTTTATCGTTACGTATTTTAACGGTAACCTAAGTAAAGAAAATATTATAAAACTTTTTTTTATACTTTAAAAGTTTTTCGATATCCATCTAGACGAAAAATAACTATTTAATTTTATACCGGAAAAAATTATTAGGTTAATAAATTTTTTTAGGGGCAAAAGTTAATAAATACTATCTGGTAGAAAAAAACCCGATCGATATTCGAAAAGTACAATTTCCGTCCATTAATATACGATAACGGGATATATATTAACCCGAAAACCCGAAATATTATTACTTTATATGTCGACGACTTCCTACTTTTCGGTCCCGATAAAAAACGTTTACGATACGTAACAAATATTATTATAAGCGATGAATTCATAAATAACTTCGGAACGGCAGATTGGTAGCTTAAAGTACGTATTATCCGGTCGTCCGAAACGGGTAACGTCCGTTTTAACTAAAAATAATATGTCGATAATATGTTAGCAAATTTGGAAATAAATAATATAAAAATAAAACCGATTTTTTTTATTAAAAAGTCTTTAAATTATATATTTCGTTATAAGGGTATATTAAATAAAAAAGATATTTTCGATTACGCGAATTTCGTTTACGAATTTAACTTTTTTAATTATATAAAGCGATCCGATACGGCGTATATTACGTTCATTTAAGTACATTGTATAAATAATCCGTTTCTAAAGTATCGAAAATATATTCAACGTTTTCCGAAATATTTAAAAAATACCTTAAAGTTACCCATCCGATACCGAAAGTTAAATAAAACGTACCTTTATTATGCATATAATAACTTACGGCTATTTATAACGGTCAACGAAAGTTTTACAGGCGACTTTAATATAATTAAATTAATTATTAAATATATTTTATTTATAATAAAAACCTCGGTTACGTAAGTATTAAAGCGATAATAAATACTTACGAAATATACTTCGGAAGCTAAATACGAAATATTAAATATAACAGTTATTCAGGTAATAAACGTACGAATTTTCCTCGAAAAGTTCGGATTTATATTTAAAGATCCTATTATTATTTTCGAAGATAATAACGGTACGGAAAGATAGGTTAAAAAAAGCGCCCTATTACGGAAAAAGTGTTATATATGCATTAAATATTATTATATCTACCAAAAAGTTTAAAAAGGCCGAATAAAAGTCGAATATATTAAAAGCGCGAAAACTTTTGTTAATGGATTTATTAAACTTTTAGATAGGATAATATACGAAAAGTTTATTATTAACCTAAATTTTGAAAGTATTTAAAGATATATATAAAAGGATAACTTTAAATGGGAAAAAAATAGTTCCGTTAGATTTTTTTTATACGAAAAAAAAGACGTTTCCTTTTTAAAACCTATTTTTCGTCCGAAAACGATAACCGCGGTATTTTTTTTCGATTATCTAAAAGTATCCGTTTACTGATTAACTTTAAAGCTTTAATTTCCTATAAAATTACCTATATATATTTAGCTCCCTTAATTCTTACGTACTAAAATAAGGCTTAATAATCCGGTAATAATTAATTACGATATATAACTTATAATTAATAAACGTTCCCGAATCCGCCGGATTAATACTTTTACTTTTTGGCCGCCGAAAAATAAAAGAATTTAAAAAATAATAACTTCAATTCTTTATTAATTTATTAAAAAAATGGATTATTTATTTATAATTATAAGATTTCAAAAATATTAAGCTAACGTAAAGTAACTGTTTCCGTATATTAACGGCCAGGCAGCTACGGAACGTTTCGGAAAAAATGAAACCAGCTATCCGGAACAACCGTAATAATACGATAATATAAGGAAATCGCTTACTTAATATAACAGTTAGAATGTTGGCATTATTAATACAAAGTAAGGGTTTAATCTTAGGTTATATAACAGATTTTGATTATTATTTTTCTTGCGTTTTTTATCAGTTTTTATTATCCTTTTTACGTAAAAGTTAAGGTTCGACCTTTAAAACGTATTAAATAAATTTTTTTTAAACTTTTAGGGTGTACGTATAACGTAAAAGGGCATATTTGCATATGATACGTTGCCATGCACCTGGTTGGTTAGCCCGTACGAAGCTAACCCTAACGCGTCGTAATAGGGCCATACGCGCCCCACCTGTAGGTAGTACATTTAAATACATAATAGGGACCAATCTGATCCTTCCTGACACAAGTCAGTAATACATATATTACGATACCAATAACAGTTAGATAAGCTGCGAATATTTTCATATTTATATATATATTTATTAATATTATTTATCTTAAAATAATTTAATATATTTTTATAAATATTTATACATATTTATTAATATTTATATATCCTTTTATATCTTTTTATAAAGGTAATCTTTCCGTAATATTATTTGAATTTTATTTTTAACATATATATATATCTGCTTTTCTTTCCTTTTTTAAGAAATATTATTTTATTAAAATCTAACAAATTTAACTTTATTTTTGATTATTATTTAAAAACTTTTATAAGATTTCGTCTTCTTTAAATTCCTCTTTTATTTCCGATATAAACGAAGCTTTATTTAAGGATATTAACGATATTAATAAAAACGGCCCTTTAAAGATGATAAATATAAGAAAGCTTATTTTTAACTTCGGCCTGATGGAAATATACCTGCATATAATACATATATATTCTATGAATATTTATATACCCGAATTTTATGAACGATAAATATATATGAACATCGTAAAGCGCAAATATAATATACTTTATATAATAAAAAAGTTATAATCTTTTTATAAGGTTATAATAATTTAAATTAGATTCAACATTATAAATATAGGTACAAAGATATAGTAACGAATAATAACGAGGCAAAAAGGAGTAAAATAATACGTATATAATATAATATAATAAGATATAACTATATTAATATATTATAAGAAAAAACTTATAAAGAGGGAAATCGATTATGTATTAACGTTGCTATACTTAATCAAAATTTATCTTTTTATCGTAAAGAATCAAGCGAAAATTTATAACATATTAACGACGCGTTATATCTAGGTGCAGCTATTAACAAAGTATTATGGTATATTTTTCATAATAATATTTAATATTTATTTACTAAATTAAAATCATTTTAAAATTTAATAGTACTTTATAATCTGTATATTATTTATATTTAATATTATTATCAATTTCTCTTAACTATGATTAATCTTTATTAGTAATTATTAGAAATTATTTTATACAAGGTTAATCTAGGTTCAAAACTTATTTTCCAAGCTGAACTAAATACATAAAAAAATTATTATACATGTAATCCATAGGATAGATATTATACCTAGTATTTTCGAATACGATAACTAATTAATGGTTTTTACGGTTAAGATAGATTATATACCTTAGTTTAATAAAACCTTTGAAGCAGAACTTTATTTTGAAACACATTAATACGTGGTTGCCGATAAGTTTCGACTATGATGACCTTATGCCAGCTGGCTGGTTCCGTATACTCGCAGTAAACCTTAAGGATAAACCTTAAGAATAAACCTTAATGATAAACCTGAAGAATAAACCTAAAGAATAAAACTTAACGATAAACCTCAAGGGTAAACCTTAAGTACGCATAAAAGGCTGTACGAGCCCTTGCCAGTCTTAATCATTCCTACAACTTTATCAAGACAGCTGAACATGCCGCGCCATTCCAACTATATTATACCGGTAATCCGTAACGAAAGGATTTATTAAGAAATCGTCTCATTTACGATACAAAGCCCCCATAAAGTTGCCGGACGGGCCAAACCATCGACAGCACCGTCGATTTAAAAGACCAGTTCAAAAAGACCGAATTCGGCTTTTAATCTTCAGATACGATTTAATTCACTATGATTATTAAAATATAAATTATTTGTAGCTTACGTCAAAAAACGTTAAAATAACGTTTCCGGTATTTTACGGCATAGTTGTTAATCTTTTTAACCAGGATAATTTTAATTAAAAAAAATCAAAAATATAAACTTTTAACCGTAATGAAAATTTTTTAATTATAGGTAGAAATAAAGTAGCCGTAAAGGTTTTTATTTAAACCGAAATGGTAGTAAACGAAAACCATAAAAGTCGGATACGTTAGGTACCCGTTATAAAGCGTACTTAATATATTATCCTAATATTATTATATATTCCTTAAAAAAACCTTTACAAATTTCCGCTTTAACCGAAAGGTGGTAATATACATTAAAGGCTGAATTTCTGCCGATTAATGCTTAAAGGAAGAAATTAACCGTTTATTAGAAGTTATGATAAAATTAATTATATAAGAAAAATTTTTTTTTTGGAAATAAAACGAATTTTAACCTACTTTTTAATTTTTGTTTAATACGGGATAATAAATATCGTATCTTATCCCTTAAGGAATTTATTTATTTTGGATTTAACGTTTATAAGATATATTTATAACGTTTTTAATAAGGTATTAAATTTTAAACTAATTATATATAATAACGGAATATACGTAAAAAAAGTTTTATTACGATTAAAAGATCCAGAAAGGTAAACGTATAATTTTAAAACCTTATAAGCCCAAAACCGTTACATTTATACGACGTTACTTATGATGAAAAATTTGCGTATAATTTGGTATTATTACGATAATTTCGCAAAAAAAGTTATTAAATAAATTAAACGAAAAATTAATAATAATATTCGAAATAAGTATAATTAAGTAATTATTACGTTAATAAATAAGTTTAATAAATTGGTTATCGAAAGTATTTAGGGTTAAGTTATTTAAGTCTCGAAATAATTACCTAATTATACTTTTATATAAAAGGAATCCGTTTAAAGGGTTTTATAATAATCGAATATTAAGCATACGGCAAAACGAAGATTAAAAGGCAAAATTGCCGCGAGCCGAAAAAAAATATCCCAGTTAGGATAAAAAGGTATTATGGATTTTATAATTTTCGAAAAAAAGACCTTAAAAAATGTAAATACGTTATATTTATTACCACAAAATATTTAGGTTTTATTTAAGATATTTATCTTAAGAATCGAAAACAGGATATATTAATGATAACGTTTTAAAATTTTTAAAAAGTTTTGTAAAATTAAATTAAAATATTTTTATAAGCGTTTAAATACGATAACGGAATTTTAAAAAAAACTTTAATTTTAAGATATATTCTAATTACCTTTTTTTTATATTAAAGTTAAGTTTTAATATTATATACCTAAACTTAAAACGGGGGTATAAAACGTTTAAAAGTTATAATTAAAAAGAAAACGATTACGATCCAGAATGATATTAAATTGATTATATTTTTAATCGTATATATTTTTAAAACTGCAGTATATTAATATAACTGGATTTTCATATATGTTATTATTTAATAAAACTTATACAAAATTTATTATATTTATCTAATATATCAAAATAACGTTATAATGCTTAATCGTAAGCTTTAATAAACCTACCTGCAAATATACGGCGATATAACTTACGTTATAATAATTATTACCGTAAAAGAAAATAAAAACTTTAAAAATTAAATTTATAAGTATAAATAAAATATTTCATCGGTTTCCGATTTATAAATATTTACGAAATCTGAAATTTATTAACTAATAAGGTTATTATTATTCGTAATGCATATTTTAACGAAAAAGTTACCTTTTTAGGTAATTTTAAAAACTTAAAAACCGATTTTTTATATATTATAAAAAAAAGTTATAAAAATTATTCCGATAAATATAAATATTTAATTAAGTTAATAATTACCAAATATATTAAAAAAAGATTTAAGCAAAATAATTCAGTTATAAATTAGTTAAAAAAGAAAATATAAAAAATATTTAACGTAAAAGATATACAGAATAAAGAAAAATAAGCTTATTTATAAGGGATTAATTACCTTTATACGACTGTTATATTCGAATTATTACCGTTTCTTAGACTATTACTGCCGTTAACGTTTATATTTATAACCGTTACGATTATTATGCTGAATCAAATTACAAAAATAAGCATAATCTCCGCTTTTATTATTTAATGAAAAATAACGGTAAAAAACGAAAATATTTTACGCATAAAAAACGTAAGCTTTCCGTATATCCCGGATTGAAAAGAAATTATCCGAAACGAATATAAAATATAAATATATGTATTTAATATAAAATGTTTAATTCTTTTTATAAATACGTATAATAACCGCTCGGTAAGTTACGGAAATTTAAGGAAGTTAATTACCCGAAACACACGTTACCTTAATTAGAAAGGCTCTAATACCTTAATATATAAAAAACTATTTAAATCGTAAAACCGGATATATAAATATAACTTATTATTACCGTGACGAAATTATAAAAAGCTAAATATATATCTGTTAAAAGTAATATTTCGCGAAACCGAAAAAGTTTATTTATAAATTTATAAAAAAATTTAATCTTAAAAAGTTATTATTAAATCTTTTTTAAAAAACAAATGTTTTAAGATATATATAAGTATATATCTATAAGTTTAATAATTATAGTTTATTTTGAAAGTATAAGGTCCATCGTAATATACTAAGCGATTAATAACTTAAAAACGTTTATATTAATACATCCTTATTTATTTTCGTTAAAAAATCGTTTCGAATTTTAAGCGTTATCATAGCTATAGTCGCTTTAAAATTTAAATAATATAACGTTATAAACCTTTTCGTAAACGTTAACTTGCCTTTCGAAATATATATAAAAGTATCCTTAAGATATTTATAATACGGTCAAACTTTCTGAATTAAAGTCTTTTTATATAAATTAAAAATATTACTTTTATTATAACAAAAATATTTTTCTGCAACTCTTAAGGAATTAAAATTTAGCCTCGTTTTTTAGGAACCTTATTATTTAATTCGTTAAAAAATATAATATTTTTTTATAGGCGATATTAATATAATACATCTTAAAAGAAATCAAGGATTCGTTAATTAATTAATTTAATAAATACGGAAACCATATACTTTTACGATAAGTAATAATGCATAGTAATTCCTTAATATCGAAATAATAATAAATTTTTAAAAAAACAAATCTGAATATTTTAATCCGATTTTATAAATAAGTTAATTAACTTAATTTTTAAAAAAAGTTTAAATAACTTTTTAAATACGTTTATATCAGATATCGAATTATTGCCGAATTTTAATAGGGCCCATTTAAATTCCGTTAATAAATATTAAAAAAAAGTCGGTTTTATTTTTTACGAAATAATTAATACGTAACACGACATATTTTTTACCAGATTCCGATTGGCCCGATTTAACTTAAACTTTAACGACGTATATTATAAAGCTGGTAAATAAGTTATATTATACCTGATCGGTATTAAAACGTTAACGTTAAAATTTAATCGTATAGATTTTTTAAATACTGAAAACGAAGTTTCTTTTGCAGATAATATAATCGATCCAAGGAATTTTTAAACTTACGTTATAAAATTGTTTAAACAAATAATAAAATAGTAAATAAAGAAGTAAAATATAATAATTATTTTTATAATAAAAACAGAATTCTTATTTTTTACGTAAGCTATAAAAAACCATATTTAATTTTCGAATAATTCGAAAACCGGGAATTATTTTAAATAGGGGGTTATTAAGTATATAATACGATAATGAACCAAATTACATAACTTCTTAATAATAATATTATACTTTTATAAATAAAGTTACGGTACGGAAATATATATAATTACTGATTTTATAAGGTAATAAAAAAGGACCTGATTAAAATGGATTATATGCTTATAAGTAATATAATGGTAAATGAATTAATTAAATTTTGTTATAAAAAACTGTTAAATATTTTAAAAAATAATTAAGATTAATAAATAGTATAAAGTTTTAAATTAACGGAAAAAAACTTTTAAAGTTATTTTAAAAAAAATTTAATTACCGGAAGAAAAGTAAAATAGAAAACTGTGGTTTTGAAAAATGATAAAATATGACGATTAACGCTATAACTGCATTAAGGTGTTAAGGGGGTATGTTAGTTAGCAGGGGTGCGCTAGCACCCGATATACGGAAAGATCTCTTTGATCGGAATTTATATGTTCCGGGGATGGATTACTTTAAGGATTAATAGACGTTATAAGAACGTACGTAACTAGCTATTTAATATAATACCACTGATGTTTTTTATATCTGATAAAAAGTAATGTAAACAGTAAAATAAGCCTAAAAAATTAATAAAAATATTAAACAAATAAATCGTAAAATAATAAAACATTATAACTTAAAAATGACCTAATGGCTTAGTGGTCGCGAGCGTGGGTGTCCTTTTTTCGCGCGCTTGGTGCAGGTCTGGGCAATCTCAGCTTGCGACAGGACTGCTGGTTCGAATCCAGCTTGGGATAACGCGTTCTGGGTGGCGCCTAGCCCAGTGTACGGACCGTTAAAGCTTGCTCCGTATCGTATCAGACGATAATTAGAGTGGTTAGGGGCGTTGGAGCTAGCTGGAGGGCTATGATTTTGGAACTAATGAAATTTAACGTGTACGTAATTATTTATTTGTTAGTTACCGCGTATATAACCCCTATACGGTTTTTTATCCGGCCCGCCTTAGATACGGTTTTTAGAATATGTCTTCCGATCGCGTCGTATTATCAGTCATATATGTACGTATTTGACCGCGTCGCGTTGTTAGACGACGACGTCCGTGCATATATGTACTTATTATCAGCTAGCAAGGGTGCGCTAGCACCCCATATACGGAGAGATCCCTTTGATCCGAATATATATATTCCGGAGTTAGATTACTTCAAGGATTAGTACCCGTTACGAAAACGTACGTAATTAACTATCTCATATAATTAATATCTATTATATCTGATAATTAAAAGTCCTATTCATTTAATTCGCGTATATATCTATTAATCAGCTGTTACTAAAACGATATAGGTTATATATTAATAATATTCATCTTTATATAATTTAATAATAATAATAACGATCGTACCGTTAATGTTTTTAACTATTTATAAAGGACCTAAGGATTAAAATCGCTTTAAAGGCAAATTGTGATTTAAAACGTAAGCGGTTAATATATGGAATTATTTCGATCCTAATTAAAATATTTTATAACTTATTAAACTTACGAAACCCGATATAATTATTTACCCAAAAAAAAGATTTAATAAAACGTCGGAAATAACGTAAACGATTAATTTATCCTCCAAAACCATATACGTCAAAAAGTCCGATCGAACGGATTATTTCATAAATACGTTTAAAATAATAATAACAAATAAATAAATTTATGTTTAGGATTTTTTTATATATATGTACGGGAACCAGGAATATAAAAACTTTCGTAAAAATATTAATAACCTTCCGAAATAAATCTTAAAGTTTATATTTTTAAAGATAAAAAAAAATCTTTTTTTAAAAAAGAATTTACGAAAATAATATGCCAGTTTGGTTAAATCCGGTAAATTATACGACAGCAGGTTTTTAATTAATACTTAACGAAAATACCGGAACCGGTTAAAATATATTTGAAAGTTAATAAAGAAATTAAACAAATAAATCGTAAAATATAAAACGATTACTAATTAAAAATAACGTTATAAAACATTAAAAACGAACCCAATAATCGTATAAATTAATGATTTATATATATTATAAATTTTATTATTAATATTTAAATAATAAACTTATTAAAAAAATGAATTTAATGACGGTATAATTAACACCGAAAAAATAACGGTTAACCTGTTAAATACTTAAAATATAAATTATTTATAATTTACGTTAAAAACCGTTAAAATAACGTTCCCGGCGTTTTTGAGGATATTTATTAATTCTTTTAAGTTCAACGATCTTGATTAAAAAAGATTAAAAATGTAAACCCTTAACCGTGAGGAAAAGTTTTTAATTATAGATCGAAATAAGGTGGCCGTAAAGGTTTTATTTAAACCAAAACAGTAATAAATGAAAGCGTTAAAAGTTGCAAGCATAAGGTATCAGTTATAAAACGTATTTAAGTATTTATTATATATTACCTTAATGTTATTATTTATTCCTCAATAAAGCTCTTATAAATTGCCGTTTTAACTATAAAATAATAACAGACGTCGAAGGCCGAATTTCCGCCGATTAATCCTTAAAAAGAAATTAATCGTTTTTTAAAAACAATCACCAAATTTATTATTTAAAAAACAGTTTAATTTTTTAAGAAAATAAATCGTATCTTAACGTATTTTGTAATTTTTAATTAACGCGGTATAAGAAACATTACGTTTTACCGTTTAAAACCTTTATTCATTTTAAACTTAAAATTTATGATTTATATTTTTAATCTTTTTAAAAACTTTTTAAACTTTAAATTAATTATATAAAGTAACGAAATATACGTAAGGAAAAATTTTGTTCCGATTAAAGAATACGGAAAAATAAACGTATTACTTTAAAGCCTCATAGGCCCGAAAACGTTACGTTTATATAACGTTACTTATTATAAAAATTTCGCGTATAACTTGGTATTATTTTGATACCTTCGAAAAAAAGATTATTAATAAAATAATCGAAAAATTAATTATTATATTCGAAATAAGTTTATTTATATAATAATTACGTTAATAAATAGATTTAAATAACTTGGTATTAAAAATATTAACGTCATAATACTTTATGTAATTTTAATAATTTATAAACGTAATATTAATTTTTAGACGAAAAGTCCGTTACTAATAAGTAACGGTAATGTAAGGTTGATATAGGTTCAAGCATTATTTTCCAGGCTGAGCTAAATATACTGAAAATTATTACATATATAATCCATACGATAAATATTATATCCAGTATTTTCGAATACGACAACTAATTAATGGTTTTTACGGTTAAGATAGATTGTATACCTCAGTCCCATAGAACCTTACTCTGAAGCAGAATACGTAGTTGCCGATAAGCTTCGACTTTGATAAACCTTATGCCAGCTAGCTGCAATAAACCTTAAGAATAAACCTTAAGGATAAACCTTAAAAATAAACCTTAATAATAAACTTTAACGATAAACCTTGAGGGTAAACCTTAAATGCGCATAAAAGGTTGTACGAATCCTTACCAGTTTTAATTATTCCCATAATTAAGAGAAAGATGTTCATACGATAAAAGAGGTAAAAAATACTTAATACTAGATTACCTTTTCGAGTTACTTTTATCGAAATAGTTAAATATGCCGCGCCATTTTAATTATATTATACCGGTAATCCGTAAAGAAAGTATTTACTAAAAAATCGTCTTATTTATAATTTAAAGCCCCCATAAAATTATGGGACAGATTAAGACGATCGGTAATACTGTCGATTTAAAAAATCTGTTTTAAAAAAACCGAAGTCGGTTTTTAATTTTCAGATACGATTTAATTTACGAAAATAACGGTAATCGATTTTTAATAATATTTATGTCGAAAAATATAAATATCAAAACGATATTATAAGGAAAATTAAAAAATAATAATAATAACGGGTTTAAAAATTTCGAAGTTTAAATTTTGAAATAATATAAACTGAAAAAATACGAACGATAATTTATCTGGTTGTTCCGGATTACGAAAAACTTCCAGAATTCCGATAAAAATCGACGTAGATAGGAATTAATTCGGGGTTAGGTAATTTAAAGTCGCCTACGAGAGGGATGGGATAAAGTATAAGAATTAAGATAGCAATTTATCATTTTATTTAATTATTTATACGGTTACATTTTCTCGAAGGAGAAAGTAACGGTAATATATAATATTTATGGTTAAGTTATCCAGGCCTTAAAGTAATCGTTTAATTATAGTTTTATACAAAAACAATCCGCTTAAAAGGTTTTATAATAATCCAATGCTAAATATATATTAAATCGAAAGCTAAAAGGCAAATATACTGCGAACCGAAAAAAAATATTTTAATTAAGAAAAAAAGTTATTATCGATTTTATAAATTTAAAACAAAACCTTAAAGGATATAAATATGTTATATTTATTACCGATAAATAATTAGGTTTTATTTAAAACATTTATTTTAATAATCGAAAATAAAATATATTAATTATAACGATCGCTCGTAGTCCTTCAGTTTGCATTGTTCCAAAATCTGAACTTTGAGGTTCTTAAACCCGTTATTGTTATTATCTTCCAGTTTTTTTAATAATATTTTTATGGTACCCATATTTTTCGGCATAAGTATTACTAAAGATCGATTACCGTTATTTTCGTGAATTAAATCGTATCCGAAGATTAAAAGCCGAATTCGGTCTTTTTGGGACAGGTTTTTTAAATCGACGGTGCTGTCGATCGTTTTGGCCCGTCCGGTGACTTTATGGGGGCTTTGGATTATGAATAAGACGATTTCTTGGTAAATCCTTTCGTTACGGATTACCGGTATGGTATAGTTGGAATGGCGCGGCATGTTCAGCTATCTTAATGAAGGTAACTCGAAAAGCTGTGGGAATGATCAAGCCGTAAAACTGGCGAGGGCTCGCACAGCCTTTTATACGCACTTGAGGTTCACCCTTAAGGTTTATCGTTAAGGTTTATTCTTAAGGTTTACTGAAGCCAGCTGGCATAAGGTTCATCAGAGTCGAAGCTTATCGGCAACCACGCATTCTGCTTCAGAGTAAGGTTCTATGGGACTGAGGTATACAATCTATCTTAACCGTGAAAACTATTAATTAGTTATCGTATTCGAAGATACTGGATATAATATCTATCGTATGGATTATATGTGTAATAATTTTCTCTGTATTTGGCTCAGCCTCGGAAATAAGGCTTGAACCTATATCAACCTTGCATTAATTATAACGATTTTATATTTTTAAAATTTTTAAAAAGTTATTAATTTCGAAAGATCTTTAATTATTTTTTTAATATCAAACTTAAGCTTTCGGTAATGTATATCTAGGTTTAAAACGGGGGGTATAATGGGCTTAAGGTATATAAATAAGGAAAGAATGATTTCGAGACGGAATAACGTTAAATTATTTTTAGTCTTAATTATATATATTTTTCAAATTATAATATATTTATGTAACCGGATACTTATATAAGTTCTTTTTTTGTAAAACTTCTTCGAAATTCATTATATTTACCTGGTATATAAAAAGGGTATTATACTATTTAATCGTAAGCTTTAATAAGCGTATTTATAAATATACGGTTATATAGCTTACGTTATAATAGCTGCCGCCCTAAAAAAAAGAAAGATTTTAAAAGTGAAATTTTGAAATATAGATTAATTATTTTATCGGTTACCGATTTACGAATATTTTCGATATCTGGACCATATTAATTAATAAGGTTATCGTTTTCGAAACGTATACTTTATTAAAAAGCTTACTCTTTTAAGTAATATTAAAAAGTTAAAAAGTGATTTTTATATATAATATAAAAAAGGTTATAAAAATTATTCCGATAGTTAAAAATACCTAATTAAATTAATAACTATTTCATATATATATAAACAGAAAACAAAAACTTAAATAAAATAGTTCGGTTACCGGTTAAATAACAGAAATAGGTCCAAAAACGTATTAATCTAAAAAACGTATAAAATAAAGGAAAATAAGTTTATTCGTAAAGGATTAATTATTTTTATACGGTCGTTATATTCATATTATTACCATTATTTAAAATATTATTGTCGTTAAAATTTGTTATTATAACGGTTACGATTATTATATCGATGGAAGTTAAAAAGGTAACCTTAATTTTCCCTTATATTATTTAATTTAAAATAACGGTAAAAACCGAAAGTACCTTACGGGTAAAAAACGTCAGCTTTTTTAGGCCCCGTATTAAGACGGTATTACCCGAAACGAATATGAAGTATAAAAAGCCGTATTTAATATAACACGTTTAATTTTTTTATAAATACGTTCGATAACCGGTCGGTAAGTTACGGAAATTTAGGGAAACTAATTATGCGAAACATGCGTTATTTTAATCGGAAGCATTAAAAGATTTTTGTATACAAAAAAATATTTAGTTTATAAAACCGGCTATATAAACGTAATTTATTATTACCGTTATAAAATTATAAAAAGTTAAGTATATATCCGGTAGGGAAAATATTTTACGGCATCGAAATGGTTTATTTATAAAGTTATAGGGAAATATAATTTTAAGAAATTATTAAGTAATTTTTATTAAAAGGAAATAAGTTTTAGGATATATATATAAAAGCCTTGACCTGTGCGATCTGTATCGAATGGCCTAAAAGGGTTTTATTTTTTAACTAAGGAAGAAAAAAAAGGAAATCTAGAAATCTAAGTTGTATGTGAAAATATATAGCGCTGCGTTTGCGTTGCGCGTTTATAGCGGCTTGGCACCGGCAAAAGTTCGATGCCCCGACAGGGGCTTAACGCAGCCCTATTACATAACCCCTTTACTACCTCTAAAAAGGGTTAGCGTACTAATTACGCTAATTTTCGCCTAATTAAGTTTAGCGCGTTTGGAAGTTGCTGATTATAAGAATTTTCGCTTTTAATTGGTTCAAATTCGGAAAATGTTGCGATTTCCGAATTAGGCATAGCTTAGGTAGCTCATTATGGGCCTGTAATGCGTATATAAATAAGTGTTTTTTTTCTTAATTATTATAAATTCTTTTTTTTGTAATAATTATTTAAATTGGTAAATTACTCCTTTATAACCAGGTTTTATACGTTGTTATGTAACAACTTATAAGTTACTAGGTTATGTTGCAAATTATCCGTTATTATGGTCCTTAAAGATAAAATTAAAGGTAAAGGTATTAATTAGCGAAAACTTTTTGCGGTAGAATAAAAGGCCGCGGTTTCTGTTCGTACGCATAATATATACATTGCCTTAAACGATTATTTTACGCGATACCGACATATTCCTTATTTTACCTTTATGGCCCGTTTTGTAGTAAACTTTAACGTTTTTTATCTAATTTAATTAGGTATATACGTATTTTATCCTCGGCTTTTTAATTATTTTCTTTTTATTTATAATTCCAAGTAAAAAAATTATCCGGTATTAAGTTTATAGCCGTTATAATTACCGATACCTTAAGATAAGTTATTTTAGCATTATGTTACGTAATTTCATATATGCCTTTTTAACGTTACTTTTACGTAATTTATAAATATTTTAAAAATTCGTTAAGTTATAAATAAACTTTACGAAATTATTTTCGTTTATAATTATCGTAACTTTAATAAGTTTATACCTTTTATATGTACCTTTTACGTAATTTTATTACCGTTAACGTTTTATTTTAATTACCGTCCGAATTTAAGAAAAAATTAATACGGAAATTTTATAAGTTCGGGCCGAATATTTATACGTTATACGTAACGAAATAAGTTTACGTTATTTATTTTAATATTATACGTTATTTACGTAATTTATTAAACTTCCGGCTTGGCCGTTTTTTTATTTTTGAGAAAAAGAACAAGTTATTTATAAAAATAAAAAATTCCGTTATGTAAATACTTTTTTCGCGATATTTCCCGTTTTTTTACGCTATTTATTAATTACTTATAAAACGAGTTTTTAACCGTAAGAAACCGTATCTTTAAAGTTTTCGAAATTTTTATAAGCGTTATTTAAACGATTAAAAAAAAATTTACTTTACCGGTTAATAATAAAAAATAAATAATATACGTTTTTAACGTACGTTCTTTACGTTTTTTATAAATAATTTTAAAGTTATAAATATTTAAGTAAATTCATAACTTTATAAATTTTTAAGGAAGTTTAATCTATTATAGCTAGCATATTATTTATGTTTTCTATTTTTATGTCCTTTTTTAATCGTACGTTATTAATAATTTGTATATACGTAATTTATTAACCAAAATTTTTTAATTCCGGAACGGTTTTTCCGAAATTCCGACGTTATTTAACGGCCGTTTAAAAATTATTCGAAAGCAACTTTCCGGGCCGGTTTTTTCTGTATAATATGTTATATTTAGGGCTTAATATAATAACGGAATTTTTATATTTCTTTTCGAATTTTTTAACGGCTTTTAAATAAATACCGCGTAACTTTTTATTTTACTAAAACTTCTCATTTAAACCTTTTTTTTACCTTTTTGCTACGGGTTTATAAAATACGTTTTATTATATATTTTAGCTTCCTTTTTTTTTCGTTATTATCCGCAAAGGCTAAATATTTGTATTAATGTATAAAAATAAAAAATCCGAATTTATACGTTTTAATAAATTTACGTAAAAACGGTTATAAATCCCTTTAAAAATATTTAGCGCGATTATATGCGAATTTATTACCTTAATTACCTAATATTTTGTTTAAAGCTATCTTAATTTTTTTAACGGTTACGAAATAACGATATTTTTAAAAGATAATTATACCTTATTACCAATTTCGTGTTTATTTGCGGGAAAATCACGTTTGTTCGTTATTTCCTTTTATATTTGCTGGATAACGGCTATAGCAATTTGCACAAATTCGGTTCCCTTTTACAACCTTTTAATAAAACTTTTTATTCGCGCGCGGTGATCCTTATTAAGTATTAAGCTGTTTTTTATTTCCGGGACCAAATTAACATAATATCCGTACAATAAAATAAAAACGGGTTTAGTTTTATTAAGATTATAGCGCGATTATTAATTGTAGATATTACGCCCGGCAGAAATTTATTTTATTTTTATTATATATACGTCATAAAAACTTATAAACAAGTTCGGATTTCTTAATTAACCCTTTCGGTAACACCGTCGGTTTTTAAAAGAATTGCTGTAAATAGGCGTTATTTTGTTCTAATTAGCTTGTAAAACTTTTTCCAAAATTCTTTTACTTAATTATTTCCTTTATCGTTTATAATAACCCGAAATAAAACGTAAAACTGTTAATACGTTTTAACGAAAGTTTCCGCATAAACTTTTGTATTTATCGTAAATATTTCTTTTAAGGTAATTAATTTTAAAAACCGGTATATTACAATTATTAAAAAACGTAAGTTATATTCGGAAACGGCTAATAAATCGGTTATGAAATTTATCGAAAATTCGCTCTAAAATCTTGCTGAAATTAGTAATAATTTTAACAGCCCTTTTTTTTAATCCTTTTATATATTTTTATAACCCCATACGTTATAATTCCGGTAAAATTAACTAATTATACGATATATTTGCGGCTAAAACAAGCTTCTCATAAATACCGTTACCGTAACTTTCTTACCTAAATATCCTCTGATATACGAATTATACGTATTTTGAAATATGGCCGTTTTAAACGGCTTTTAATTTGGGATGCATAAACGGTTACGAAATTAAAAAAAAGTTTTAACGTTTAACGAATATTTCGTAATAAATATTAATAACTTTAATTCGACGGAAAAGTTAGGTTTTTTTTTTAGTCATAGCTTTAATAATACGGATGTAATTTTTATCGTATTTTAACGTTACGTTTTAAACCTTTTGGAAATTTTTATGGTATTAAAATATTTACGTTTTTTAAAAAAGCTTTTTATTTTTTATGCTTACGTTATTAACTGTTAACGGACCGTTTACGTTATTTCCGTTTTTCGAAAATAACGAAAGGAATTATATATCCTTCAATAACTAAAA
The DNA here is from genome assembly GCA_004155925.1 of Monosporascus sp. MG133. Lineage (NCBI taxonomy): Eukaryota > Fungi > Ascomycota > Sordariomycetes > Xylariales > Monosporascus > Monosporascus sp. MG133. Next base: position 76,065 of record QJNX01000018.1, on the reverse strand, counting down.
CTTACGTCCGGTTTTTTTATTATCTATATCTTCCTGGAACATATTTTGTTTTTTATGCGAAAATGTATCGGCCCGAATATTTAAACGATCGGCGTAAAATCTTAAATCAAAATTAAACCGTAAAAGATTTTTAAACCATTTTATTTGGTATTTATTTAACTTTTTAGTAATTATAAAATATTTTAGGTTTTTGTAATCGGTAATTATTTTAAACGGCGTTATTATGTTACGTAATTTTATATCCCAAACTTTCGGATAATTAATTACTATTAAGATTTCATTATTATAAATTTTATAAAAAAATTTTGTAACGTTTAATTTCCTCGAATAATAAACGATTAAATATAATATTCCTTATTTATTAACCTGGAATATGTACCTTCCGTATACGTATCCTAAATAATCCGCTTTTATTATTATAAATTTCTTAAGGTTTTATTACGTAAATATTAGTTCGGATATAAAGGCACTTTTAAATTATTCGAACGTTTTTTTTTTTCCTTTTTCTAACGGAACGGATTCTTTTTCCGGATTAGGGCGATTAAGAAAGCCGTAAATTCCGCGTAACGCGTTATAAAATTGCGGTAAAAGTTAACGAACCTTAAGAAATTCTGTACCTTTTTAAGGGTTTTAAATACTCTTTATTTCTGGATTACGTATAACTTTTTAAAATTTATTTATATTTCTTATACCGTTTTTATAATAAACTTTAAATATTTCGTTAATTTAATAAAGAATTTTATTTAAATACATCGAAATTAAAACCTGCTTTTTAAGTAATTTAAAACCTTTTTTATTTTTTGTATATAATACTTTTTAAATCTTAAGGAATAAATAAGGACGTCGCTTATATATATTAAGCAAAAAATATTTAAAAACCTTTTTAATATTCCGTTAACGTAACGTTAAAGCGTTACGGAAACGTTATATAACCTGAATAATATTATTAGCTATTTGTATAACTTAAAACGTAATCGGAATATGATTTTTTATTCCTTTTTTTCCTTAATCCTGATTTTATAAAACGTTATTCGGACGTTTATTGTCGTAGATTATTTAACGTAAAATAAATTCTTGAAAGTTTCCGAAATTAAAAATAAAAGGTGCCGGTTTTTTTCGGTTATTCCGTTTAACGTTTAATAATCGTAATAAAAACGTAATTCTTTTTTTGGTTTCTTTATAAATAATACCGGAACCTTTATTAGGAAACTATTTACGCGGATATATCTTTTATTTAGGAATTTCGTTAAGGTTTTTTTTAGCGTTAATAGTTCGTTCCGGGATATGCTATATAAAGGTCCCCAAAATACCGGTATTTTTTATTTTGTTTCGTTACGGCGTAATCGTATCTTATAATTAACCCCGGGGCGGTATAACGGTAAAATGTTTCCTAATTCCTTATCGAAAAAATTCCGCGACGTTTTTAATTTAATCGGAAACTTTTTGTTTACCGGTACCTTTTTTTTCGGTACGAGTACCTTATTAATATCGGCAAATATAACTAAAATTAGCTAAATTTTTAACTGGATTCCTTTAAATTTTTTTTTCCGTAATTTCGTGCCGAATAAAGCTGTTAAAATTATGCTTATTTCGCGAATTATTTTTACGCGGTTTCCGGAGATTTCGTATCTTTTTTCGTAAAACTTTATATGGCTTATTATTTTTATCGTTAGGAAATATTTTTTTACTATATAGGTAACGTTATAACGTTTTATTTAAGGTTTTCTTAATATTAAAAAATAATTTAAGTTATCGATAATATATACCCAAATTTTAAATTTGTACCCGTCGACATTTATTTCCATATATATTATTTCCTTTATTTATTCTTTAATAAAACCTTTTTTTTCCGAATTTTTTTAATGCGTATAATTTAATTAAAATACGCGGTAACTTTAATTATTTTGCGAACTTTTTAATTATTAATATAAAATATTTATATTTTTAATAGACAAATATTTTTATAAAAGTTTTTTATTAATATAAATATCGATAATAAATAAAATACCGTTTATATTTTCCTTCGTAAATTTTCTTTCCGCCTGGATGACTTTTTACCTCCGAACGTAACGATATTAAAAACTATTTCTTTCCTTTTCCGTCTTTCGAAATGGATTTTTTTAAATTGGATATTTTCAAAAAGTTCATTCCATTTTATAACTTTTTCCCTAGTAAATAAAAGTAATAATTTGTTTTGTAATTTAAACGGCCATAATGCAGGTATAATCTTTTTACCTTCCGGATATCCTTTTTTCCTAGAAATCCTATCGTACGCGTTATTTAAGCGCAAAAAACGTACTTCGGGCTTCTTATCCCTATCGTCCCGGAATCGAAACCTTTGTTATATTTATATTGCCGTCTGGGAAGGATAAAGGTCCGTTAATATTGGTATAAACGGCTATAAAACTGTTAGGACCTTTTTATCGCGACGACGTTTCGAAACGTTTTATAATTTCCATAACTTTACGGACCTAAGCGTTATAGTTACTAGGTAAATTTATAAAAATTAACATTTAAGTAAGCTTTTTATTTAAAGTTTTTTTAAAAAAAAACGTAAATTTCGTATTTGTAGGTTACGTAATACCTTTTACGTTAACTAACGTTTTTTTAAATATAGGATAAAAAAACCAAAATTTGGCTCTATTTATTTACCGTAAGTTTTTAAACCGCCTAGTAACTTTTTCCTTCCGGTAATAATTGCTATATTGCTTATAAAACATTTCGAAAAATGCCGAAAGGTTATAATTACCGTCTAGGCTTCCGGTAATATAATATATAATAACTATACGTTATATATTACCTTTTAAGCTTTCGTATATAACGTAAAATTACTTTTAAATTTCTTTTTAAGAAAAATATATTTATTTTTTACTTATAGTTTTGAAAAACGTATTAACCGGAAAATCTTTCCTTTATCCCGTCAAATATTTCCGGCTAAAATAATAATTTTCGTTTGGTTCCGAACGTTCATTTAGGCTTTTAAGTTATTTCGAAAGTCAGAGTTAGTTAGATTTACGATAAATTAATCGAAAAAGTAAAAGTTTTTCCTAAAAAGGTTACTTTTTAGATTTATAACCGGTCGAAAATCTTTTATTAAACGATTATTCCGTTTTTAAGTAATTCGGTTACGTTCGTTAACTTTTTAGTAATAACATATTATTATGCGAATTAAGCGTTTATACGCCACTTTATAACGGATAATAAGAAAGTTAAGGATTTTGTTATCGCGTTTAATAACCTTTATACTTTATAGCTTATAAAACTTTCTTATTAGGTCCGGAAAAAGAAATTCGAAAATCCTTTTATTAAATCCCGAATGTTTCTTAATTTACTAATAATAAATTAAAAAATATATAAATGATATAATATAACGAACCTGTTATACATCCACCTGGAGGTATAAGCAATATCCGAAATAAGGTTCTTGATTTGCAGGTAATAATAGCTTAATAAATGGGGTATTCGTTAAAGAAATTTGCGGACTTTTCCCTTAACTAGAAAACGGTACAATTGCTTTTGGTTAAAAGCTTAAAATGATAATTAAGGAGCGAAACTAAATAGGTATTATTTACCAAAGGAAACCGATCGTTATATATCCTTTTCAGATTTAATAAATATGTTATAAATCTATAGGATTTATAAAATTTGTTTTAAATTACCCAGATTTTCCAGATTATTACGTTTTGGTATAAGGAAAGCTAAACTTTTCCTTACCCGAAAATTAACCGTAAAAACCCTATACAAGGTTCCGGAGGCCGGTTTTTTTAAAATAGGAACCTTTATTTTTATATTATAATATTATTTCCCTTTTCCAAAAATCTTTATTCCAAAGATAAAAACCGTAAATAACCTTTTTATTTTGTTAAAAGGGTTTTCCGTAATTTTTTAGGTAACTTTATTATGATAGGTCGAATTAAAAAAAAACGAAAAAAAAATTACGTAAAAATTAATGCGATATTTATAATATTCATATTAATTTAATCCGAATTTTCGGAATTAAGGCTTTCCCTTATTCCAATTATATTCGGTTTGGCGAAATCGATTATTTTTATTTCCTGAAGTATTTAGTTTATAATTATTATATTCGTTATTAACGATTTTTTTATAACGTTTTAGTTATGAATTCCTTAAAAAAAATAAACGAAACGCAAAAACGTTTATAACGAAAGTAACGTAAATTTAAGGACGAATTTTTGGCGTATTAAAACGTTACGGAAAAAAAAACGAAGGAATTAATTAATCGATTAAAATGCTTACGATTATAACAAAACCTTTTCAAAAAAAGGGTTATAAAAATATTAAAGAAAGGGTTAAAGTTGGATTAATTAAAAAAACGGAAAAGATTGGAAAAAAAATAACGTTATATAGAAACGAAATAAGTTTAGTTAACTTTTGAAATAAATGTTATAACGGAAACATTTTTTTTCGACTAGAACGCCGTTAATTTGGACCTGGGCGGGGGATCGTTATCGTTTACGACCTTAGCCATATTGGAAACGGTCGGTCAGGATTTTGTCGGTAAAATTCCTTAACTAAACCTATCGTATTCGTTAAGTACTTAAGTAATTCCCATATATTATCTTCCGGTAAATAATTTATCTATTTAATTAGGTACTGGATTTTATTTTTAACCATTTTAAAATCCAGTATTTTTTCGATTTCGTATTCGTTATCGTCCTTTTTTATTTCGAAGTTTATTTTAAGCGGGACGTTTTTTAGGGCTTGTTCCAATAAGGAAATATAAAATATAGGATGTATTTTTATAATTTTGGGTAACGTTAATCTGTAATTAACTTTTAAAATAATTATTTTAATTTTAAACGGCCTAAGTTTTTTAAAATTAAACTTATCGTTAGGTTTTTTCGTTTTAATCTGGAAAAGGTTTAACGTTACGTTTTGTTTTTGTCGTAACAAATAAACCTTATTTTTTTTCGTTAAATTTAATCCTTTAATTCTTTTTTAATTATAATGTTAAGTTATTTTTCGTTATAAAAATTATAATTTAATCTAAAGTTAGATTTATATTATTTTGATTTTTATTATTATTATTTCTGTTCGTAAAACTATTACAGTAATAACTGGTACCTTACGTATTAACTGCTTTGGTCGTTAGATTATCGCGTCGTAGCTATATATAACTATATAAAGTAACATATTTATATCCTTATTAACGGACGTATTATAAGTTATTTATATAAGTGGTAAAAACTTAACCTAATTATCCTGTTAATAATTAACGTAATTTCGAAAATATTATTTTAAGGTTTAATTTAATCGTTTTATTTAATTATTTATTTAAAGGTAATAGGTTTTTAAAAACTTAAGCTTAATATCGATTTGTTTAAAAAAACTGGTACCGAATTTAAATATAAAAAACTTATTTCGGTTAATAACGATCTTTTCTGGCATTCCGTATTTATCGAAATAATATTAAATAAAGGCGTAAATTAATTATTTTACCGTTATAATTTTTTTAAAAGGTAAAAAATATTTATATTTGGTAAATTTATTAATAATTACCCATACTGTATCGTATTTAACTTTAATAACGGGGTTTTTCGATATAAGGAAATTAATAATAAAATCCTAAGTTATAATATTTTATATTTTATTAAATATATTTGTAAGTTATAATAAACCATACGGCTTATAACGGGTTATTTTTACCTTATTATAAACGTTATAATTTTTAATTACCTATTTAATTATTCGGCAAAATTTTGGGAAATTATATTTTTTTTAAAATCGCTTAATAGTTTTAAATATTTTTTAATATTTATATAAGGGATTTTCGTAAAATTTTTTAACGAATTTTTTTATTACTGATAGGGAATATAAGTTTTGCCGTAAAATAGGAATTAATTTTTATCGTTCCCTTTTAATTATTTAACTTTCCTTCGTTTCTTTAAATCGTAAAAACTTTTAAACTGGGTTAACTTTTTTGGAATAAGTTGTTTCAGGGTTATATATAACTATACTGCCCTATCGTCCTTACGATGCAGTATTTATATATAACGTTTGGAAACTTTAAGATCCTAATTTTCTTTTCGGTTTAAAATATCCGTTTGGATATTTTTTTTACTTTTGATATGGCAAATTTTAAAATTAAACTTGGATAGGAAAATTATTTAATTTTTATGGCGTTTATTTAGTTTTTGGGTTATTATGAATCGAATAAAGTTTGTATAATTTAAATAAATATTAAATAGTTTTTTAGTTTTATTAAAAAATAATTCCTATTCCTTAAGTATTAAAATAATTGTTAATAACTTTTTATTATAAATAGGATATTTAAATTTTGCGTTTTTGAGGATTTTAAAAAAGTACGTTATTAGGTATTATTTTCCGTTACTTTTTAGCTATTTTAAAATTGCTTTAAGGGCGTAATTTAAAACGTTTATTTTAAATCGTTTCTTTTTGTCGTAATTTAGTAACCTAATTACCGGGGCGTTAATAATTTTATTCTTAATTTTTTAAAAGGTTTTTTTTGTTTTTTTTGGAAGTTCGAATTTTTTTCCGATATACTTTTTGGTAGTAAGTTTAATAAAAAGGTTAATAAGTTTGCCGTAATCCTGGACCAAGGGTTGTATATAGCCGGTAAATCCCAAAAATTGGCGGATATTAATAATAATAACTTTATTAAGAATTAGCCAGTTTTTAACGGCTTCCAATTTGGAATTTTAAATCTGAATTTGTCCCGGGGTAATAATAAAGCTTAAAAAGTTTAGCTTTTAAATGTACCAAACGTTCTTTTTTGCGTTTATTAACAAGTTGGCCTTTTTAAATATTTCCAGCATTTAAATAATATATTTTTTATATTTTTTTAAAATTTATAAATAAATAAAAATATTATTTAAGTAAACGAAAACGAATTTATTTAAAAACTTCCGTAAGATAATAATAAACATATATTAAAAGCTGGTTAAAATATTAATTAAACCTTATAGCATAATTTTATATTCGTAATATTCATAAATGGTTTTAAAGGTAATTTTTTACTTTTTATCTTTAATTATTTAAATTAGGTAATAACCGTTTAATAAATTTAAAGCTGTAATTTATTTAGTTTTATTAAAGTTTTCTTTTATAGTATTTATTAACGTTAAAAGATATTTATTTTTAATAATAATATCGTTAAATTATTTATAATCGTAAATTTATCGATATATTAAATTTCCGTCTTTATTAATTTTAATTTTGTTATTTTTTATTTTGGATATTATCATAATTAGATATTTTACAGGTAATTCGGATTTTTGTATATAACTTTTTTTAAGGTTTTGTTAAAAGTTTTTTTAAAAGATTTTATTTTTTCTAAGTTTATGTAATAAATTTAATAAAGCTTTAAATAATATCCTTTTTTAATAAGAATTCGATAATTTTATTAATTATAATTTGATAATTTTTTTCGGGTTCGTTTTTTAAATAATTTTTAAATCGTCGATATTTAAAGGATATTGTTATTATAAGGTTAAAAAATTTGGCTTTTTTAATTATATAATAAATTTTTTAAAATGTTTTATTAAAATTATTCCATAAAAATATTTGTTTTTTTTAATTAATATGTAAATTATTAAAACGAAATTACGGTATTTTTAAAATAATATCGTATCTTGAAATATCGGCAATATTAAAAATAATTCGTTTTAAATATTTTTATATTTAAACCTTAAATTTTTTAATTTTTCGGAAAATTCGGCCGTTATCGTAAATAAATAAATTTTTATTGATTGTACGTAACTTATATAACTGCTACTTATATTTTTAAGGGTTTTAATATTATTCGGTTACTTTAGGAAAAATAAAGTTTTTTTTGCGCCGGAATTAATTATAATATTAAATATTTTGTTTTTATAATAAATAAAAATCTCGATTTAATTTCGTATCCTTTTTTTTACTTCGTATAAGTTTTTATATATAAAAACTTTTCGATATTTTACTTTCGAAAACTTTTGCCGTTTTTTAATTAATAAACCCTAAGGGTTAAAAAACGTTTTTATTTACGTACTTTTTTAGTTACATATTTTATATAATAATCTTCCATATACGTAAACCATTTTCTGTTACCAAATTAGCATTTAAAAATAACTATTTTTTTCTGGTTTTTTTTTAAATCTGGTATTTTACAAATTATAAGGTTAAAAGGGTAAACCTCCGAAAGGGGTATTCCTATAGTTAAGAAGTCGTGCTTATCGTATAATACTCGCGCGTAATATAAACATTTTTATGTTATAACTTTCTAACTTTATTTTAATTCGGGATATGGGTAACAAAACCTAGGATAATCTGGTTATTATAGGGTTTTTGTATATTTATATTTATCGTTTAATTTTATAAGCCTTTTTTTATTATACCTTGGCTAAAAATCGTTATTTTTTTAGTTCGTTAATAAATAAGGTAATTATAATTATAGCAAGTAATAAAATGCAAAAATTTATAATTATCTGCTGGTTTAAAATATATTATATATTCGGAAAAGATATAATATTTATGTAATAATTATTTATAATTATCGAAATCTTTTCGGAATTAATCGTTTTGATCGTATATTTTATATTTTTATATATTTAGGTAACAAATATATTTTAACGTAATAATTATTTTAAAATTCGTTCGTTTTAAATAATATTTATAAATTTTAAGCGTAATATTTTTTATAAATAATATAACTTTTATAATCTGGATCGTTATTTTTAATTTTATTAATCGTAATAATAATAATTTTTTAATTAACAAAAGTAAGGTTTATTTCCTTTTTATCCTTTTCCTTACTATTTATATCTTTTTCGGCCGTACTGATTTTTTTTTAAGCTGGGGAATTCTATTTTTTTAAAAACTTTTCTGAGGATTTCCTTTTTTCGCTAAAAAATAATACTTATTCTTAAAATAACCTTTTTTTCTATAATTAAAATATTTAACTTTGGACTTATTTTTTTTGGATTCCGTTAAAACGGTATTAATTTCCTTTTGGAATTTATCCTTTATTTTTTTGCTACCGTTAAAACGTTTATTACCATTTCGTTTATTAATACCTTTTTTTTTAATGTACCGATTAAAAATACGTCGGCCGGTAATAATAACTTTATTTATATAATCTTCGAAAGGATTTATTTTAAGTACCTTAAATATTTTATCCTTAATTTATTCCTTTAAGCCGTTATAATAAGGGAAAAATAATGCATTTTAGGGTAATTTGGAAATAATTACTAATCGATTAAATTCGGTTATATATTCGGCTGCTAACGTAATTTGTTAAAATTTATATATTTATTTAACCGTATGTTATTATTTATTTACGTTTGCGTACAAAGTTCGTATTCGTTTTTCGAAGTTCCCGTAATCGCTAAAAATATAGTTGGTAATATCCAAATAATCGTCGGGGAAGTTTGTTAAATAATTACTAAAAATAGGTTCGAATTAATCAAACACTTTTCTAGCGAATAACTAAAAGATGGCCATAACTTTCTAATAATTTTTAATTAAAAAACTTTTATATTACTTAAAATAAAATCTGGCCTTAATTAAAATTGTTTTTTACGTTTATAATCCCATTATAAGGCTTAAAAACGGTTAGCTTATAACCTTTAATATTAAGTATTTTATAATAAGCAGGAAAAGGCATAATTTCTTTTCGTTCTTAACTAAATAAAAAAAGAACAAAAGTTCGCGGGTAAAAGGTAAATATTTTAAAAAAAGGTACTAAAGTTTTCGGTCGGAAAATAGTTTTCGGAAAGGCGGAAACCTTTTTTAACTATTAGGCAAATTTAACGTTTTCCTTCTGAAATTTTACGACTTCCTTAATCACAAGGTCCAGTCGTTAGTTAATCGTAAGCTTTTTTTTCTTCCCTTTTTCCATTTCTGTAACAGGAATTTCCTTAACTTCCTTTTTCTCGTATTCGGATTCTTCAGGCCGTATTTCGATAATTTCTTTTATCTTTTTAAAGGTAAAGGTTAATTATTGCTATAAAAAAAAAGCTTTTTCTAACCTTTGACTTTAATAGCTTTTAATAATATATTATCGATTAATTAAAAAACTTTTTTAATTAAAGGTAAATTATATAATCCGGTTACTAATCTTTTATTAACTAATAATAAAGATCGAATATATTATTTATTTATTAAACGTCGTTTTATAATATCGTTTTTATTAAGTTCAAAAAAACTTAAACCCAACTAGGCCTTAAATTATTCGTTAGTTATTAATTAAGAAATTATTAAAATATAACGAACCTATCATATATCCACCTATAGGTATAAACAATATCCGAAATGGAATTTTCAATTTGCAAGTAACAATAACTTAATAAATAAGGTATTCGTTAAAAAAATTTGCAAATTTTTTCCTTAACTAAAAAACGGTATAGTTACCTTTAATTAAAAACTTAAATTAATAGCTAAAAAGCGAAATTAAATAAATATTATCTACAGAAAGAAACCAATCGTTATATATCACTTTCAGATTTAATAAGTATGTCATAAATCTGTAAGATCTGTGGGATTTGTTCCAAATCACCCAGATCTTCCAGATCATTACGTTTTGGCATAAGGAAAGCCAAGCTTTTCCTCACCCGAGGATCAGCCGTAAGGAGCCCACACCAGGCTCCGGAGGCCGGTTTCTCCAAGACAGGAACCCCTGTTCCTATGCTGTAACGTATAACCTATACGATTTATATCGAATAATTTAAAAAGGTTTTATTTTTTAATTAAAAAAGAAAAAAAAAGAAAACTAGAAATTTAAGTTATATGTAAAAATATATATCGTTACGTTCGCGCTACGCGTTCATAGCGGCTTGGCACCGGCGGAGGTTCGGTGCCCCGATGGGGGCTCAACGCAGCATCATCACAACATATGCTTATATATAAGATTGAATTTAATTCAAGCCTTATTTTCCAAGCTGAACCAAATACGCAGAAAATTATTACACATATAATCCATACGATAAATATTATACCCAATATTTTCGAATACGATAATTAATTAATAATCTTTACGGTTAAGATAAATTATATACTTTAATCTTATAAAACCCTACTTTAAAGCAGAACCTCATTCTGAAGCAGATTACTGGGTCCCCGTAAGCACGCAATTTCTCGACTGATATCGGCTTAAGAGGCTTACATACGGGGTTGCCGATAAGCTTCGACTCTGATAAACCTTACACCAGCTGGGTAGTAAACCTAAAGAATAAAGCTAATTAATAAACCTTAACAATAAACCTTAATGATAAACCTTGAGGGTAAACCTTAAGTGCGCATAAAAGGCTATACGAACCTTACCAGTTTTACGACTTAATTATTCTTATAACTTTTTAAATTACCTTTATTAAGATAATTAAACATGCCGCGTTATTTTAATTATATCATACCGGTAATTCGTTACGAAAGGATTTACTAAAAAATCGTTTTATTAACGGTATAAAGCCCCCGTAAAGTTACCGGACGGGCCAAAATTATCGACAGTACCGTCGATTTAAAAAACCTATCTTACAAAAACCGATTTCGGTTTTTAATTTTCGGATACGATTTAATTTACGAAAATAACGGTAATCAATCCTTAATAATACTTATGCCGAAAAATATAAATACTATAAAAAAATTACTAGGAAAATTAAAAAAGGATAATAATAAGGGGTTTAAAAATGTCGAAGTTTAAATTTTGGAATAATGCAAAAAGGATTACGAACGCTGGTTGATCGGCTGTTCTGGATACCGAAAAACTTCCAGAATTCTGATAAAAATCGGCCTAAATAAGAGCTGGCTTTACGAAAGGGATGGGTTTTAATGAAGTATAAGAATTAAGCTCGCAATCTATCATTTTATCTAATTATCTACACGGTTACGTCTCCTTAAAGGAGAATATATGCGTATATATTTATTAATTTAATAAAAATCATTAACTTTAAAGATATAAGGCCCGTTTTATTATACGAAATAATTAACAACTTAAAAACGTTTAGAATAATATATATATATTTACCTTTATTAAAACATTATTTCGAATTTTAATTATTATCGGAAGTAAATTTAACCTCAAGTTTAAATAATATAATACAATAAATGCCTTGGTAAATACCAATTTATTTTACGAAATATATATAAAAACGACTTTAAGATATTTTTAATGCGGTAAAATGTTCTTAATTAAAAAGGTATTATATAAATTAAAAAAGTTATTTTTATTATAAAAAAAAGATTTTACCGGAACGTGTTATGACCTAAGGACTTGGCCCAAAAACAAACGGCCGGAAAGTTTGGAACTTGTTTCCGACGTAGGTCCCGGGTTACGTAACTGGCTTAAAGGTTTTAAAAGCCTTAACGTTTTGGGCACCTTAAACCGGCGGTAGATTTAAAAACCTTATGAAGTTTAAAGATTTAAGCCTTTTAAATACTCAAAAACAAAAATAATATATATACGTTTGTTATTTTTTTATAATTTAAATAATACCAGTTTTTAATATAATTTAGTTATCTAAAATATTTTTAATATTTATTATTACCAACAGTAATTACGTATTTAATTTATTACTTAATTTCTTATAATGTTATTACTAACATAAACCGTACGATTAATGTTTAATACTTAATTAAATTAGTGAACCGTTATGCGTAATAAACTTTTATTTAATAATATTATTAAATTTTAAGTAATACGCTATACCGTTAATATATTAAATAATATCCAGGAACCTATTACGTAATAATATAATGATATAATTAAAGAATTCGAAAACGTTATTTAAAGCATTAAAGCTTAAGTTAATATTATTTAAGCTAACAAAACCAAAATTCAACCTAAAAAATCCGAATTTTAGGATAAAAAAATGTAACCTATAAAACTTCCTTACTTAGGTACGTATTTACTTACGTTTCGAAAGGATTATTAATACGGCCGATGAAATCCTTACGGTCGTAATATTTTTTAAAGAAAATAGTTGATATTAATTCGAATATACCTTCCAAAAATATATAGAAAATGGAAAATTAAATTAATAACAAATTATTAAAACTTTTTTCGAATATTATGTTAATTTGGGAAATCCCGGCAAAAAAAAAAACCATAACGTAAAAAACTTTTAATTTTATATAAGAAAATAAATATCTAAATACATAATAACGTTTAGAAACTTTATACGAAAAGCAAAATATATAAATGAAAAAAATTATAACTTAAATAATATTTTTATAAGAATTTAAACAACGACGTTAAAGACGAAATTATTAAAATAATACGTTTTATTAGCCTAAATAAATATATTACGGAATCCGTAAAAGTCGATAACCGATAATATAAACGATAATAAAAACGAAAGGAATAATTTATTTCTAAACCTAAGTCTGCAAAAATCAACTAAAATAAAAAACGCGATATACCTTTTACCGCTTACCGAACGGGACCAGAATTTATAAATCTAAAAACCGCCTAAAAGAAATTTAAAATTAAATTAAATATTAGAATTAAGATAAGATAGGTTATATAAAAAGCTAATATAATACCTTTACAAAATAACGTAATAATTGGACCCCGGTACCTAAAGGATAACCAGGAAATAGGAATAATAAAGACGTAACTTTCGTCATAATTAAAAAAAGTGAAAACATTAATTTACCCCCCAAAATATAAAAATCGTTACAAAAGATTAAGGCATTTTTTGAGCCGTAATTATACGATAACGTACCGTTATATCCGGCCTAATAATTACTTAATAATTATAAGAACGCGACAGATGGAAGAATTTAACGCTAAAAAAATTAATATTTTACGCGTAATAAAGAAAATAATAACGATAAGAAAAATAAACGTTATGTAAATAAATTAAGAAATATTAAAGGTAAAACGAAGCGCTATGCCCGAAAAAGCCCGACCGGTATAGGAAATTATACGTTGGCTATTATAAAAAACTTATTACTTACGATATAAAAAATAATAAAAGTACATCCAGTAACGAATTATGCGTATATATAAGCAGGAATTCGATTTCCGCATTTAAACCTGAAGCGACCTTAGGGACCAAAGATAGTATAGGTATTTACGAACTATAGCTATATAAAATAATATTAACGTTATCATAACGTAAGGAAGCTGGCCGGAAGGAAAAATTTGCCCCGAACAAAACCTTATATACGATTATAAATGGTGCAACTACAAGATATAGGAAAAATGGATTTATTAAAGGGTAATAAAAGCCTAACGAAAAGTGATTAATAATTTATACTTCCGTCGTACCTATACCGACGATTACGAGGAAAAAGAAATTTTTAAAAAGGAAATTAAAAAACGTTTAATAAACGTGCTATAATACGACGTTTAATATTAAAAACGATAAATAAGTTTTAATTAATAAGCTACGATAATGAACGACGAATAGGTTATAATAATAAATTGGTGAAAGAAACAGAAAACTTTAAAAAATAAGTTAATAATTTAAAAAGTCAAATTAAACGATATAAGGAAAAGGTTTTCGAATTAAAGGTTTAATGATGCCGATAAAAAGAATAACGAAAGCAGTTATAAATATAAGCCGCCTAAAAGAAACGGTACTTCTAAAAAAGCTATAATGTAATAAAAATAAAAAGAATTAATATATATCCTTTAAAAAAGCTTTATATACGATGGGTAAAAAAAAAAATCCTGTCTTCTTATGATTAAAAATACGAGTTAGGAAAAAATAGTATACCGTTATAGTAGATTACGGAACCGACCCGAACTATTTTAAACCAGATAACTAACGAATTACGTTTAATAAAAAAAATCGAATCTTACGAAGTTAAAACTATAAAAACTATTAAATTTATTTATTCTAAAGGATAGGTTAACCGCAAAATTTATTATTTCGAAATTTATATGTAAAAACGAATATAAAGTATTAATTTCGATATTATTTTAATACGAAGTTACGATATAATGTTCGGCAAAAAATAACTATATTAATATAATCCCTTAATCGGTGAAAAAACTAACTAAATAAAATACGTTTTATTTTTTATCGATAAAAACGATTTAAAAAAAAGATTTTACTATTTAACCGGTAATAACGACAATAAATGCAAGCATAAAATTATAACAAAAACCTTATTATCGAAAGAAACGCGATATATATAAAAGAAAGGACGCAATAAACGTATATAACGCATTATAATTATAATCAAAATACGATTTCGCGAAATAAACGACGATTTATAATATTAATTCCAAAAACCAAAAGGAATAATTGAAGTACTACTATAATATTATAAATACAAATAATTTTTTAAAGAATAAGTCGAAATAAAATTGCCAAAACATAATAAATAAAATTATAAAATAATTTTAAAAGATAGCAAGATAATTACTGTTTATTTTATATATAACCTAAATTAATAGAAATTATACTTATTACGAAATCAATTTCGAAAATAAACTTTGAAAAGGATATATTAAACGTTTTAAATTATTAACGGGATATTTTATATTTTTCGTACTTAAAAAAATAAAAAACCACGGCTAATAATTAATTACTAATAATTAAACGATACTACGGTTAAAAATCGTGTAATTTTATTTTTAATTATTAAAATAAAAAATTACCTTTACGAAGCCAAATAGTTTATTACCTTAAACCTACGAAACGGATATAATTCGATTCGAATTAAGCCAGAAAACGAACAAAAAACAACTTTTAAAACCAAATATAAGGTATATAAATAATTGGTAATACCTTTTAGATTTATTAAGGTATCCGTAACGTTTTAAAGGATGATTACTTATATATTACGTAAATATATAAAAATTTTTATTATTTATTATTGCGCTAATAATTTTATTTACTTAAATACAGAAAAAAAATTAAAGAAATTATTTATAAGATTTTTTAAACCTTATAAAATATTTATTTTTTACTTAACGCTGAAGAAAACGAATTTTATAAGTAAAAAGTACCCTATTTAAGATACGTTATTATTTCCGAATATCTTAAAATAAACCTTTAAAAAATAATAATAATTTAAGAATAAAAAAACTTATTATAATTACCGGAATGCCGGTCTTTTTTAGATTCGTTAATTATTATTAGAAATTTGTTCGTAATTTTAACAAAATCGAAATATCTTTATTTAACCTTATTAAAAAAAATATCAAATTTTAATAAATAACCGAAGTAAAAAAGGTTTTTTAAAGGGTTAAAAATATAATTATTAGCAAGCTAATATGAACCATATATAACCTAAATCGTTTCGTAAAATTAAAAACCAATATTTCGGACTATGTATTAAACGTAATAATTGGGTACAAAGATAATTAAAACAACTTTAAGCGTATTATATTTTATTCTTACAAATTAAAAAAAAACCGAACTAAATTATGCTATATTGAATAAAAAATTACTAACCATCGTTAACGCTTTTAAGGAATTTAAATATTACCATAAAAGAAATTTATATTAAGTTAAGATATATACAAACCATAAAAACTTTACCCGGTTTACCACCATCCGAAGGTTAATAAAATGATAACTTTATTACGGAAAATACCTTTCGGAATTTGATTTTATTATTATTTATAAAAACAAGGTTAAACAATTAATAAAACAAACGTTTTTAGCAAACGACCACATTTAAAAAAGAAAGTCTTTAAGGTCTTATATCAAATATTCTACCTAACGGAAAAAGGATATATAAAATTACGACAAATTATAATAATTAAAAGGATAACAGTCGAATTATATCAGAATGTTTAACAATATAACGATTAAGTACCAAAAAAAGAAAAAATAAATAAAACTGTAATTTTAAAAAACTATTAAAAAAAATTAACGCGGAAAATATATAAATATTAGTTGTAAGGATATCCTGGAATCTATAAAACCTTAAATGGCTATAACGTATATATTATTTTCCTAAAATAAAATTAATAATAAAGAAAGTTTTCTAAAATGTTTTCTAAAAATACAACTTATATTAACATTTTTTACAAATAAGTTAGTTATCTTATACGGTTATAATAACGCGGTTATAAAACCTTTCGTAAATAACGTTAAAATCGCGATTATTTTAAAAAAAACGTAAATCGAAAGTTAAGGAAATATGTTTCCATAAAATTTACTTTTATTTATCTTCGGCAATTTTAACCTTTTAAATAAAAACGTTAAATTTAAAAATAAAATCGTAAATATTTTAATTTTTGCCGGGTATAAAAGTAAAAGTACGGAAGGTTTTTTTGGTAACGGAATCTTAATTCGGGTCGTAATACGATAATGTTAATACTTGGATTATTTCGGTTACATAAAAACAAGTCGTATAATTAATCGATAACGAATTTTAATTATTTATTCGGCTTTTTTCTTAAAAGATTTAAGTAAATTATACGAATCTTTTCGTTCCTAAAAATTAATTTATTTATTTCGAACTTATTTATAATTTAACGGATTTAAATATTAAATTTGGTTTTATTACCGTTAAATTTAACCGGATCGTTAATATAGGTTTTTTTTTTCAGTTATAAAAAAATTTGCGCCATTATTTCTTATAAATTTACGGAAAACGGATTATGCTGTTATACCGGTAAGGCAAAACGTATTAATATTATTAAAAACGTCATTATATTTTTCCGATAAGGGCAGTTAACGTTATCGGAAGGAATAAAGGAATAATAACTTTATACGGCTTAAAGGTAAGCGATTTTATTACGGAATTTTTAGATTTCTTTTTAAACGTTTTGGTTATCGTTAGTTATTTTATCGATCAGTTATTTATCGGAATCGGTTTTTAAGTGGTTATAGTTTTGGTTTAATAGACTTTTTATTTTTAAAGATTTAATTTCGTTTTTTGGTACGTCGTCCTTTACCGTTTTTTTAAGGTATTCGTCGTTTTTTATATTTTAATTTGGGTTTTGGAAAAATTTTTCGTTTTTTGTAATTTCGATTTTATTTTTAATTAATTTAAGTCGTTTTAAACGTTAACTGGTTAATGGATAATTTTTGTTAACAGATATTTAATTTTAATATTAATCGGTTTGGGTTTTAATTTTGGATGCGTTATTTTTCGTCGTTATGTATTAATATAAAAAAGATGTAATACCTTATTTATTAATCGTTAAGTTAGCGAAGGAGGGAATAAGCTTAGAATAATATTACGGCCAGCATTAATATAACATAGCAGCTAATTTATTGGCGCTATGAACGAAAATTTTAAGCTGAAGAAAAAAAAAGAAGGAAAGAAACTTAAAGCCGCAAAGTACGTAAAGATTTACAAACATCCCCATTTTCTGTGTGGCAGGTGGCTAGTTTATGTGACAGCTGTCAGCTCCATGTAACGGTTGCCAATCTTATAGTTTAATCGTAAGGCTGCCGTTATATTAACCGTTACCGCGTTTTTAAAGCGTACAAAATTAATAACGAAATATAATAATATTTATTTTTATATAACGAAGGTATAAATTAAGTTATCCTTAAATAACAAAAATATTAAAGTCTTGCGTATTAATAAACGTAAAAGGTTAAAAATAAACTTATTCGAAATCATTTATAATACTGAAAAAGGTAATTTAATGAATTCTAGTTTTTATAATTAGTATTAAAACATTATTTTAAAAAGAATTATTCGTACAGTTTAAAATAACGTTTATGTTATTATCGTTCAGATACGTATACAAACTTATTTTTAAAATTATGTTATAAAAATAACGGTTTATATATTTAATCATACGGAATAATTTATAATCGAAAATATTATATAATAAAAATATTATCACCGAACGTTAAAAATGAAAGCTAAAACGAATAAACCGGCCAACGTATATTTACGAATTATTAATAATCCTTATATAATTTTAATTAATAAAAATTATCGAATTAAAGCTTAAAGCCTAAAGCTATATAACGTAAAAGGCTTTTTTAGGGTATTAAGGCGAATATAAATATAAATTTTAACTATTAAAAAACGGTAGCTTTTTATTATACCATATATACGAATTTACGAAGAAATAGATATGCGGGGAAAAAAGAACGAATTATTTAACTTGAGGGATATTATCAAATACTTACCTTTTTACATATAGCGTAAATTACTTTACCGACCCCGGAAAAAAAAAACTTAAAGGTTTATAATCGCGAAAATAACGTTATATGAAACGGTTAAATAATCGACGAAACGAAAACTATGAAACCAAAATGAAATAAACCAAAAAGAATTAAACTAAAATTATACGAATACGAGGATATTAACGAGGAAATTTAACATTATAAAGGCCTTAATCTAAAAAGACGTTAATTCCTATTTAAATTATCATAACCTTGATTTCTTTAGCCAATCAAAAAACGATTTTTATGGAATTCTAAATAACCAGATCGTTATCCGATAAGCGTACGAATAAATATAAGCATGGAATATATAAAATAATAATTAACTATATTTAAGGATACTAATATCGGGTTTAGTTTTAAGGAAATTATTAAAAGTTATTAATAAAATATATAACTAAAAGTTATTAATAAAGAAATTAATAAAACCCTATAACGAAAAACTTTTACCTTTAGGCCGGCTACCGAAACCATTAAAGGTTACTTAATAAGTATTAAATAGGTCTTAAAATTTTACTTTTATATGGGAACTAAAAAAATATAAGGTACGTATTTACGCGTACAGTTTTACTTAACGTAAGGGTATATATTATAACGAAATAACTGCAAATACCGCCTGTGTAATATATTAACGTATACTTATAACATTTATAATATTTATAACATAATATAAATAACAAATCGACTTTATTACCGTATATTAAAATGGGGCGGGATAGAGTCCGTCCTAAACAGTTTAAAATCGAAGAGAGTGTTACAAGTAAGAATAGGATTTAACAGAAAATGGAACTTAATGTAATTGAATTGGTGTTAAAACCAGTCTGTTTGCGATAAAGAGAGTAGTGAGTGTCTCCGGGGTTGCGCCCGGCGAAAAGAGCTCCTAGAAATATATGAGTGGTGCTGGCTAACTGATCAGTGGAGCCACATTCTCGGCCCTGCAACCTGCACCATTTCAATATCTTAACGATAATCTAAACGAAAAGATTTACATAAAATATTTCCTTATACTTTACGAATATTTCGATATTAAATTAAACGAAAAATAACGTTTACATTTTATACCGGAAAGAGTTATTAAATTAATAAACATTTTTTATAGGCAAAAGTAAGCAAGTATTACATAATAAAAAGAAAGCCGGTTAATATCTAAAAAATCCGGTTTCCGGTTATTAACATATAATAACCTAATATATATTAACCTGAAAACCCGAAATATTATTACCTTATACGTCAGCGACTTCCTACTTTTCGGTCCTGATAAAAAACGCTTACGATACGCAATAAACGTTATTTTTAATAACGTATTAATAAACGACTTTAAAACGGCAAATTAATATTTCGAAATACGTATTATCCGGTTATTCGAAACGGATAACGTTTACTTTAACCAGAAATAATATACGCATAAAATATTAACAAATTTAAAAATAAAAAATAAAAGAACGGAATTAACTGCCTTTATTAACAAATACCTTAATTATATATGTCGTTTTAAAAGTATAATTAATAAATAAAACATTTTTAATTATACGAACCTCGATATATTTAACTGTTCCAACTATAAAATTCGACCCGATTCGGCGTATATTACGTCCCCTTGGGTACATTTTATAAGAAACCGGTTTACGAAATATCCAAAATATATTAAACGTTTCCCGAAATATTTACAAGATACCTTAAAATTATTTATCCGATATACAAAACTAAATATAATATACCTATATTATGCAAATAATAAATTAAAACTATTTATAACGATTAACGCAAATTTCGCAGATAACCTTAATATAATTAAATTAACTACCGGTTATATTTTATTTATAACGGAAACACCGGTTACGTAAGTATTAAAATAATAATAAACTATTACGAAATATATCTCGTAACTTAAATATATTAAATTAAATACAGCAGTTACCGAAATAAAAAGTATATGAATATTTTTCCAAAAGCTTGGATTTTTGCTTAAAAGCCTTAATACCGTCCTTAATAAAAATAACGATACGAAAAAGTAAGTTAAAAAAAGTGCTATATTATAAAAAAAGTAATATAAACGCAATATATACTTTTATTACCGTTAAACAACCAAAAAAGGCTAAATAAAGATCAAATATATTAAAAGCACGAAAACCTTTATTAACAGATTTATTAACCCTCTTAATAAAACCACATACGAAAAGTTTATTATTAACTTAAATTTTGAAAATACTTAAAAGTATATATAAAACAGTAGCTTTAAATAGCAAAAAAATAATATCCTTAAATTCCATTTTTACGGGAAAAGGATGTTCCTTTTTCAAAATTTATTTTTTATCCGAAAACGATAACCACTGTATTTTTTTTTCGATTACCCGAAAGCATCCGTTTACTTATTAGCTTTAAAGACTTAACTTCCTTTGAAATTATTTATATATTTTTATTATATACGACCTCCCGGTTGAATTAATATTTAATAACCCTGTAATTATTAATCATAATATATAACTCAGCACTAATAGACATTCCCGAACCCGCCGGATTAAAGCCCTTATCTTTTGGCCGCAAAAAGGTAAAAAGATTTAAAAAATAATAATTTAATACCGTATTAATTTGTAAATAAAAAGTAAATCATTTATTATTAATCGTAAAAGTTTAAAGCAGCAAGCTAACGCAATATAGTAATTTTCGCATATTAACGGCCAGGTAGCAACGGATCGTTGGGGAAAAAATAAAACACGCTGCCTGGAATAACCGTAACAATCCATTAATATAAAAAGGCCGGTTGGTTCGTATAAAGGTTAAAATATTAATACCATTAATTCGGAAAATAGGGGTTTAATCCTGAATTATAAAACATATTATTTTTAATTAATTTTCTTATATTTTCTAGAGGCTTTTGTTATCCTTTTTACGTAAAAACGAAATTTAATCTTTAAAATATAACATATAAATAATTTTTCTAAAAGTTTTAAAATATAAGTATAACGTAAAAGGGCCTAGTGGCATATAATACGTTATTATATACCGGGTTTATTAGCCCATACAAAGTTAACACTAACGCGTTATAATAAGGCCATACGTACCCCACCTGTAAGTAGTATTTTAAATATATAACAGGAATCAATTTAATCCTTCTTAATATAAAATAATAATATACATATTACGATAGTAAAAACAGTTAAATAAGCTATTTATATCTTTATATAAATTAAGAAAATATATTAATTATTTATATAATTAAAAGGGAACTATTTTTTGAATATAAGGTTTAAAAATGCTTTTATTTTATTATCTGTTAATTAAAAATTTAAAAACCGGGTTTAATTATTTAATCGTTAAAGATATCTTATTTTTAATTTCGAAGTTATATAATTAATTAAATCTAATGTTATAATTTTATAATTATATAACTTAAAAATTAACAATAAGATATCTTTAATAAATAATATATTAATTAATATATAAAGTAAAATATTATTAATAAGGTATTAAGCTATATATATACCTACGCCTGGTTTACGGCAGTTAGTATATATATATACGATCGTCGTTTAATAACACGACGCGGTTAACTATATACATATACGATTAATAATACGACGCAACCGGAAAATACATTTTAAAAAACCGTACCCAAGGCGGGCCGGATAAAAAAACCGTATAAAGGTCCTATATACGCTAACAAATAAATAATTACGTATACGATAAAGTTGATTGGTTCCATAGCCAAGCCCCCCAGCTAGCTCCAACGCCCCTAACTATTTCAATTATCGTCTGATACGATACGAAGCCGAAGCTCCAGATCGTCCGTGCACTGGGCCAGGTGCCACCCAGAGCACGTTGTCCCAAGCTGGATTCGAACCAGCCGTCCTGTCGCAAGCTGAGGTTGTCCAGGCCTGCAGCAAGCGCGCGAAAAAAGGACACCCAGGCTCGCGACCACTAAGCCATTAGGGCAATATATTAATAAATTAATTAACGTTTTATTATGCAAACATTATAATAACTTAGTGGTTAGTCCTAATGGTTAAGTAGTCGCGAGCCTGGGTATCCTTTTCGCGCCCTTAATGCAGGCCTGGGTAACTTACAGCTTGCGACAGATAGCTGATACGAATCCAGCTTAGAAAAACGGCTCTGGATGGCGCCAAGCCCATTATGCGGACCGTTTGGGGCCTTCGGTTCCTGTATCGTCGCTGGCTATATTTGGAATCAAATTTATGGTATACTTAATATAGTTTTGTTAAAATATTTGGACCTTCGTAATTAAGTTTTTTTATTCGGCCAGCCTATAGGTAAAAATCTTTCAAAATAATCCCAATCGCCTCGTATTATTAAACGTAGATATATATAACGAACCTGGTATTAGCATATATATAGTTAAATACCTTATTAATAATACGTAAGTTTATATTATATAAGCTTTTTAAGTTTTTTAAAAAGTAATTAAAATTAATAAATATTATGAAAGTTTTCGTTTAACGGTAAAACAGTTTGTAGGTAATTTTAAAAACGAGATTTATTAATTAAAAGAATTTAAAATACTGGAAATGAACTTAAATAGATAATTATGGCGTTAAAACGTAATAAAGGGTAAGAATTAATGCTGTAATTACGTTAAAGCGTTAAGGAGGTATATCAGCTAGCAAAAGGTACGGTAGCAACCTATATACGAAAAAGTTCCCTTTAATCGAAATATATAAGTTTTATAAAAAGATTATATTAAAATACGGTATGCGTTTTAAAGCACTTATAATTAGTTATATAATATAATATAATTAATAATTAATAATTTTTTATACTTTTCCGACCGGGATATAAGTTTTAAAATTATTAAATTTATAATTTATTTATCAGTTATTATGTAACGTAAAGTGTTATTATTAAGGTATCGAAGATACATATTAACGCCTGGCCTCCGGTAGTACTAAATATATACATATTTAATACCATGACGCGACCGGAGAACATATTCCAAAAACCGTACCCAAAGCGGGCCGGATAAAAAACAAGTAAGGGTCGTAAACATAATAATAAATTTAATTCCGTATACGATATTTGATTGGTCCAGAACCCAGCTAAGCTCTAACGCCCTTAATTACTCCAATTTTACCAGCTATGCTGTACGAGCCGAAGTTCCTAAAATTGTCGGACATAAGCGTATATTCTGTAATCGAGTTAAGAAAGGGTTGTTATAGTTATATTAATTATAGAGTTCTTAAACCGTATCGGTTAGGGCTTATATTTATAGATAGAGCTTACCTAATCCCTACCTTAAGCCATAGATAATTTTTATAACATCCTGTTTATCGTAGGATTTTTAAGATTAAAAATTATCTTATATACTCCCTAAGGGCTGCTTTTTTAATAATATTCTTTAAATATAAAATATCGATTAATTAAAGTTATGTTCGAACCTTTATAAATCTTGATTAAATAATTCCCGAAGTTATCGTTTTTAAATTATTTTAATATTCGTTAACGTTAATTATTATATAAATTATCCGTAAACTGTAATAAAAGAATTTTTATTAACTTATTTAAAGTTATATCGTTCGTAGATATATATAATATTTCGACATATTTTGTAGTTATTTTATATCCTAATTAATAATTATAAATATTTATATATTTTAATTTTATTAGAAAATAAGTATTAGTTATATAAATAAGTTTGAAAATTTATTTAATATTATATAATATAATAAGAATTAAAAAATAGAATCGACTTTTAAACGTATTAATTAATTATAAGACTTATATAATCTTTTTCACGGTTTATGTAAATATTAATGTATTTCTTTACATTATAAATACTTAATATATTGTATTTATTAACGCGTTATCCGGTAAGATTACCGAATAAACGTATTATATAAGCTTAAAGCCTTTTTCGGTTGATCGAGTTATTACCGAAAAAGGTATCTTTAATTATTAAGAAAGTATTTTTTTATCTTATTTAGGGTATAATATTGCGTATTAAGGAAATATTAAATAAATTAGTTTATTTATATATAATATTTTAGGCTGTAATTTGGGTTAAATTTAATTAGTTTAACAGTTATAAAAGTTATATCCAAACAAGTAATCATTATAAGGTATATTATTAAACCGATTTATTTTTAATATATTTCAATAAAGAATGGGATACGAATTCGTTATTAAAAAATACCGGTTAATTTAGGATTTTTTTATTATTTCTTTAATTAACTTAGTGGTAGTAGACGATTATAGTAATTATTTCCGACGTTTTATTCGTTTTCGGATATGTTAAATTTTTATAATTATTTAAGGTCGTTTTTTTTCTTTAAGTTAATACTTTATTTTACGTTAGTTAATTGGGGTATTAGTAACATTTCGTATTTTTTTGATAAACGATAAATATATTTTTAATAAAAAATAAAGAATTATTATTTTCTGTAAAGTAATCCGGTTAGTAAGTGATAAGAATAGAATTCAATTTAATAAATGTTTTCGATAGTTTTTTATTAAACAAAAAAAGATATTTTAATTTATATAAAGCTGTAAATAGATATAAAATAGTTCCAGGTTTCTTATATCTTAGTAACATTTTTATATAAATTTTTTTTAAGTTAACGAAAATATTAACAATATGGTAGTAAATTAACTTTAACATAATTTTTGTAAATATTATTAGAATAGTTTAAAGGGAAATTTGAAAAAAAGATTAGATCGTTTACAAATTATTAAAGAATTTTATATTATTAATAAAGATTTATATTGTAAAAGATTATTATATTTATTGAAGTTTTATACGTATATTATTAAATAATTAAATAATTGTTTTCTGTCGATTTTTTCGCGGTCGGATTATATTTACGTATTTATTTATTGGTAATTAGTTAAATAAAGTTCTTTTTACGTTCTGAAACTTATTTTATTTAAGGTAATCTAGGAATCCTTTATGGGTTTTAAAAACTGGCGAAAATTATTTTTAATAAATGTTTTTATTTAATGATAACAATCGTTTAATTAAATTATATTCGAGAATATTAACTGAAACCTTTATTTGTATATTATTAAGGAAACGATACGCATGTTTAATTATCTAGTAACTATATAATTTATTTAATTATCTTTTATTTATTAGTTCTATAATTAAACGTAAGCGTTTTATATTAAACGCTTCCTTTTTAGTTAAGATGCGGTTTGTAATTCTAGATTTAAGATTTTATCGGGATTTTCCGATTTTTATAGGACGGTATTTATAGCTTTTTGTTTAAATACCGTAAAATTCTTTTGTTTATAATAAATAAGGTAATAAGACGGGGTAAAGTAAAATCGGTTATTAGATAAGGAACGAAATAAGTATTCGTATGAAGTTAATTAAGCTTATCCGAATTTATTATGTTTTCGTTTTTAGCGACGTATTTAGATATTATTTCTAATATTTATGATATGTGTTCTTTTATTTCTTTCTTAATCTGTAAGTTTAAATTTAAATGGAAACCTTTAAATATTCGATTTTATCAAGTAAATAATGTACCTTATTTTCGATTACCTTTAAAAGCCGTTTTTAAGATCGTTTAAGTTTCCGTTAAATATATTATTGTCGCCGAAGATACCGTTGCGGATTCTTATTACCTTGATCGTAAAAAGTTTTAGTATCCGAAGAATATTCAATAGTTATTATTTTATAACGTAATTAATTTAAAACCTTTTAGTTAAGCTTTTTTTCTTTTTCGTTTTTACGTTACTTGTTTTTTTAAGGCGTAGTTTTTGTAATTATAGATTTAAAAATAACCTTAATAACGTTTTCGCTCGGTTTTTATTATCCTTTTTTATATATCTGGTAAACATAAAAGTATGTATAGAATTTTTATTAGTTAAATATATGTTTAAGGGGCTGGTTATATAACTAAACTATAGCGCGCTAAATTCTTACTTATATATAGTTTGATATTTTTTCCTTTTTCCGTAATTAAATTACTTTTCGTTTAATTATATTTATCGAATATTCGAACTTTTTTTATTATGTAAATAATTTTAAATTTGATACGTTTTACCGTATAATTACTTATCGTATTTTTTAACTTGAGTTTTATATTTATAACTGCCAAAAAGGGTTCTTAGTTAATTTGATGCTGTTATAATTATTTTCGTTATTATATTACTAAGATACCGGTTTTAAATATAACATAAAAAATCGACTAGTTTTAAAAATAACGTTATTAATACGGTTATTAAATCTTTACAGGTTTTAAAGATTAATAGTTAATCGTGCCTTTAGCTTTTCAGGTGGGCTTGGGTAAGCTTTGTAATTTAATCGTTTTATCTTTTTGTAGCCTTATATGTTATATTTAACAGTAATAGTTTCGTTTTCCTTCCGGCCCCTTTACTTAAGGCCCTTAACCTTTATGTTCTAAAAATGGCTTACCAAGTAATTAAAAGCTTTTTAATGTAAATAAGTAAGGTTAGGTTATACCATCAATTATTAGTTATATTAAAATGTTATTTTATTTATAAATTTCTTTTTTAATTCTTATATAAATCGTTTTTTAAAATATGTATAACCGCAAATATTTAATAATTACTTAATCGTACTTTTTTGTTAATTTTACGATAATCGAATTATTGTTCCATTTTAAATATTTACGAATTTTCTTATGATTTTATTAAAGACCATATTTTTTAGCAAATATAATAATATTAAGTTATAAGTAAATGCTTCGTAATACCTTATATTATATAAACATTTTAATTAAAACTTATGTAGATTATCTAAATCACTATTTATATTCCGTATCGGTAAATGAGCATAATAATATCTTTAACGTATATATAATTAATTAGATATATTTATTTAGTTTTTAAAAAGCGGTTAATTTAAATAAAGATTTATAAAATAATCCTTAAATCGAAAATTAAAAAAAGTTTTTAAAATATAAATAGATATGTTAAACGTTATTTAAAATATTAAAAATATAACCTGAATAAGTTTTACCCGTTTTTTTTTTAATTAATCGCACTTTTTACATGACATTTTAAGAGTAAATTTTTATTTCTTTTGTTACGTTTACGTGTTACGGCGTTGATCGTCTTTATTGGCTGGTTAAACCATTCCGTTATTAAGTAAAGAAGAAAGAGGAAACTATTTAGTAAGCCCGGTACGCTAGTAGTTATATAGTACTACGGTTACTTAATTAAGTCGTAACTTTAGTACCGTAATAATAGCTCCCTTTTTTTAAGCTAGTTCTTTTTAATTATTTATGTAAGATTTTATATTTCTAAAATAAGACTTTTTTTAAATTCGAATTATAAATACCTTATAATACGTTAAATAGTTTATAACGTTATAAAAGAAGCGGAGAATCTATATTACGGAACTAATAAAAGGCCGTTACGTAGGTACCGCATTTATTTTAATATACCGTTAGGACGCTTATTTTAGAACGCAGTTAATAGTTTTATTAGGATATTAACATTATTAATTTATACGGGAATTTTATTACTATTCTTTACCGCTTTTAATAAATAAATATTAAACTTTGTTTATATTTTAATTCAGTTTTTATAGTTATGCCGTCTTATTATTATTACCTTAAGGTAACATTTTTTTTCGTTCTTTTTTTATTATGTTTTTATAATATTTTGAAAATCGTTTAATATTATTTCATTAATTTCATTGCGATATTTTTTCGATCGTATATTACTTACGTAACGTCTGTAAATATTAAACGTTTTTATATGATTTATTTCCAGATCGTGATTTTTAAGTGTAACTTAATTATAAATAACTTGCCGGTATTTTGTTACCGTTTTATTCTTACCGTTACGGATAAGTACATATTATATAGTAAGTATAAAACAGTTTATTAATTTATATTTTATACCCGGCCGTATATTAAAAAAAACTTTTTCGTTAGATATTGGTTATAATAACTTTACAAAATTTAAGCGCCGGAAAGTATAAAAGGGAATTTTTTAATTTAACATCGTCTGGAATGATAATGGTAATCTTATTTTTAACGCCGACGGTGATAAATTTTAAGATGCGGATACCGGTTTTTGAATTAAGATCTATAATATAATTTTACGTTTATATACCGTTTTTAATATTACTATAAGAATATATCGTTCCAGTTTCGGAATAACGGATATTAAGAAAAAGGTTAATTATATTCCGTAAATTATGTTTAGGTTATTAAAGTTATTTTTAAAAATTTGTATTAATTATTTCGTTATAGTAATGGTTCATCTTATTTTTAAGTAATACCCTTACTTTATTAAAACGCCGTAAATATATCCTTTAAGTCGTATTATTCCGTTACTTAATTAACGTATTATTATTAAACGAACGTTTAAATCGTTACTTAAAGGAAAAAGATCGCATATTACTTAATTTCAGGTAATAGGGGTTACTACTTATAAATGCTGGTTAAGCGTATATTTTGAAGCGAAATAATTATTATAATTATTTCGGACTATGGTCCTGCTTAATTAGCTGTCGATAAAACATTATTTTTCATATAATTTACTTATCATTAATCGTTATTAAGTTGCCGGCTTGCCCTTTTTCTGCCGAAGTTAAATATCATTATTTCTACGTAATAGTTATCTTAACGTATTATTATTTCGCCGCTTGTTTTATAATTTTTGTAGCCGTAAGATCCGGATATTAATGGAATCCGTTTTTATAATATCTTTTCTTTTTAAATGAATGTAATAAAGTTATTATTATACTATCATAATAACATTTGTTTAATTAAAACTTTTTATTCTTTATTATATATTTTACATTGCCTTTTTATCAGCGTTTATACTTAGGCCTTAATTATGGACTTCCTTTATAAGCTTAAATTCATTAAATGGTTTAAGGTTATTAAGGTTAATTTAATAAAGCTTTATTATATTTACATCTTATTTTTAAAGGGTTTTAATCCCGTTTTTATGTAAGACGGTACGGATAACGCTATTTAACCATATATTAAAAATTTTGTTAAGTATTTTCAAAATTAAAAAACTTTTTAAAATATTAGTTAACGTTTTCTTAATTACTAACATTCCTTATAATAACGATTTCCGCTTATATATTTTATTTTATATTAGGATCTCTTTTTGCCTAATAAGCCCAGTTTATAACCTATATTAAAAAAAAAAATATGTTTAATTTATAACACGTTAGTAACTATTTTATTATATACGGTGGTGTTTTTTCATAATTATATAAAGCTTTATTATTTTATTATTAACTTTATTTTTAACTTTATTACATTTTATATAACTTGTATTAACTTATACGCGGGTTTTTTTTCGTTAAGTATATTAGTATTAAACTTGGATGAAAAACTTGTTATTAATACTTTATAACGTTCTAAAATTCTTTTTAATCGGTTCGCTTTATATAAAGCCTTATTTAACTTATTATATTAGGTTACCGTTTTAAAGGCGTCCGATAAACGTAATGGTTCCGTTTTTAAAGCCGGATAAACGCCGGATAAAAGTCGTAATTTGAAGAAAAAAAGCTTCTTAATTTTCGATAAGTAATTATTATTTACCACTTGGGTTAAGAAAAAATAATTTACTTAAACTTTATCTTAATAAAATAATAATTCCGGAATTTCTTTTTAATTTAACTAACTCCGTTCAGTCGTCGGTTTATAAAATAATCCGGAATTAAAATTTAAAATATAACATTTAAGTACCGCTTTAGTTTTATTAAAAAAAATATAAATACATTACGTAGCTGAGCATAAAAGGCTTTATATGTGTGATCTGTATTAAGTGGCCTAAAAGGGTTTTACTTTGTAACTAAGAAGGAAAGAAAAGGTTAACTAGAAATCCATGTCATGTGCGAAAATATATAGCGCTACGCTCGCGCTGTGCGTTTCTAGGGGCTTGATACCGGCGATAGTTCGTTGCCATAATAGGGGCTCAACGCAGCCCTATCACATAACTCCCGTACTACCTCTAAAAGGGTTAACGTACCGGTTGCGTTAATCTTCGCCTAATTAGGTTTAGCGCACCTAAAAGTTACTGATTATAAAAATCATTGCTTAGTTAGTCCAAATTTGGTAAATATAACGATTTCCGAATAAAGCTTAATTTAGGCTGTTAATTATCGGCCTAAAATAAATATATAAATTATTACTTTCTTTTTTTATTTATTATCACGTTTTCTTTATAATAACTATTTTAATTAATAAATTAATTCTTAATTTTATATATAACTAGGTTTTATATGTTATTTTATAATAACCTATGAGCTAATAAATTATATTATAAATCGTTTATTATTATAATCTTTTAAAATTAAAATATAAATCATAATACTAATTAAGGAAATCATTTTTCCGAAAAATAAAAGGTCGCAGTATTTATGCGTATACGTAATACGCGTATCACCCTTAACGACTACCTTAAACGATACCGAAATATCCCGGATTTTACTTATATAACCCGTCTTATAATAAACCTTATAAATTTTTATATAAATAACGAAACATTTATATACTTTATTCGTAATTTTTTAATTAATTCCTTTTTATTTATAATCTCAGGTAAATTAGTTCTCCGATATTAAGTTTTTACGTATTTTACTTGCCGATATCCCGCCGTAAAATATTCTTATCTTGTATTATATGATTTAATGTACGTCTTATTAATAGTATTTCCGCGTAATTTATAGGTATACCCGAAATTTGCCATGTTATAAATAAACTTTATAAGATTACCTTGATTTAAAATTATTGAAATTTTATTAAACCCCTGCCCTTTATAAGTATTATACGCGTAACTTTATCGCAAGTAATGTTTTATTTTAATTAAAGTTAATACTTAAAAGAAATTAATATAAAAATCTTGTAAATATATACCGAATATTTATACGTTATTAAATAACGAGATACGTTTACGTTATTCGTTTTATTTTTATACGTTATTTTGGCAATTCGTTAAATATTCGGTTCGGTTATTTCTTTAATTTTTAAAGAAATTATTATTTATAAAAATAAAAAATCCCGTTTTATAAATATTTTTTCATCGGGCTTTTAATTTTTTTCTAGTTTATTTATTAATTATTAATAAATCGAATTTATACTTATAAAAAACCGTATTATTATGATTCTCGATAACATCGTACGTATTATTTAATCAATTAAAAAAGATTTCCGTTTTCCTAGTTAATAATAAAAAGAAATAAATAATATAAGTTTTCGGTATATGGTTTTTAAGTTTTTAATATGAAATTTTAAAACTATAAAATCTTAAATAAATTAATAGGGCCATAATTACTTAAAGATTTAATATGTAATGATCTGCGTATTATTTATATTCTTTCTTTTTATATTTCCTTTATTCGTACGTTATTAGTAATCTGTGTATAGGTAATTTGCTAGCTGAAATCTTTTAACTTTAAAAGGGCTTTTCCGGAATTCCGGTATCGTTTAAGGGCCGCTTAAGGTCTATTTGGAAATAAGGTTCGGGGCCGGTTTTTTCCGTCTGGTACGTGATATTTAAACCTTTTTAATAATGGCATACTTTTTATATTCCGTTTCGAAAATTTTAACGGCCCTTATTGCCGCGAATCTTTTGAACTTTTTTTCAAATAAATACCTTATAACTTTTTAATTTTCTTAGAACTTCGTATTCAAACCCTTTTTCTAACTCTTTAATATCGGCTGCTAACATCCGTTTTATTATATATTTTAATTTCCTTTTTTTATTTCTTAACAGGACTTAAATATTTATATTAATTTCTAAAAATAAAACGCCCAAATTTACGCCGTTTAACAAATTTACGTAAAAGCGGTTGTAAGTTTCCTTTAAAATATGTAGCTTAATTTTATATAAATTTATTACTTTAATTCCTTAGTATTTTATTTAAGTTATCCTAGTTTTTTCGTTGGTTTTTAAATAGGGATATTTTTAAGGGATAATTATATTTCATTATTAACTTCGTATTTATATATAAGAAAGTAACGTTTGTTCGTTACTTTTTCTTATATTTGCGGGATGGTTACTATAGTAACTTATACGAATTCGGTTTTTTCGCGAAACATTTTAACGAAACCTTTTATTTACTTATACGGATTTTATTAATTACCGAGCTGCTTTTTACTTCCGGAAACGGATTAATGTAATATCCGTGGAGTAAAAAAATGGATTTAAATTTATCGGAATTATATCGCGGTTATTAATCGTAAATATCGTATGCGGTAAAAACTTATTTTATTCCTAATATATATACGTTATAAAAATCCATAAATAAGTTGAAAACTTTTTAATTAACCTTTTTGGTAATATCGTCGGATTTTAAGTAAAAGGCCGGAAATAAATACTGCTTTTTCTTAATTAATTCGTTAAGTTTTTTTTAAAATGTTTTTATTTACTTATCTCCTTTATAGTTTAAAGGAATTCGGGAAAAAAACGTCAAATTATTATACGCTTTAACGAATATTTCCGTTTAAATTTTTACGTTTATTATAAGTAACCTCTTTAAAGTAATTAATTTAAAATACCGGTTTGTTATAGTTATCAGGAAATGCGGGTCGTATTTAGAAGAGGTTAATAATTCGGTTATAAACTTTATTAAAAGTTTATTATAATATCGTTCAAAAATCAGTAATGATTTAAATAACTCTTTTTTTTTTCTTCTTTTATATTTCTATTACCGTATACGTTATAACTTTTGCAAAAATATTTAATGATACGATATATTTTTAGTAATATATCGTTTTTCGAAAGTAGTATTATCGTAACTTTTTTATCGGGTTATTTTATTATATCTGAATTATTTATAATTTAAAATAAACCTGTTTTAAGCGCCTTTTAATATGGGATATTTAAAAAGTTATAGAATTAAGGAAGGTTATAATTTTTAACGAATGTTACGAAATAAATCTTATTAGCTTTAATTTTGTTAGCAATTTAAGTTATTTTGGCTAATGTTTTTAATAATATAAGCGTAATACTTGTTATATTTTAACGTTCCGTTTTTAACATTTTAAACATTTTTATGTTCCTAAAATATTTACATTTTTCTGGGAAATTCCTTTTTTTAATCCAATATTATTAACTGTTAACGGGCCGTTTATATTATTTTTATTTTTTATAAGAAACGAAAGAAGTAATTTTTTAAATCGCTAGAATTTACGGCGAGGTTTCTTATTATCCGTTTTTTTTAAGTATATTTTATTCCCTCCGTGAAAACATATCGGTTTAAATATTTCTGCGACCGTTATGAAACTTTAAATATAAGTTAAACCGTAAAAGTTCTTTTAATTATCGTAGTTAACGTTCGTTTAGTTTTTTAATTATTATAAAATATTATAAAATTTTATACACGGTAATTATCTTAAACGGCGTTATTACGTAACGTAATTATACGCTCTAAATTTTTAAGTAATTAATTACTATTAAGATATTATTATTATAAATTTTATAAATATAATTTTAAAATTTTATTTTTTAGAATAATAAACGATTAAGCGTAATATTTTTTATTTATTAGCTTAGGATAACTCCCTTCCGTATACGTATCCTAAGCAGTCCGTTTTTATTATTATAGGTTTTTTAAGATCTTATTTCGCAAAAACTGGTTCTGATATAAATTCGCTTTTAAATTATTCGAACGTGTTTTGTTTTTCTTTTTTTAAAAAAAAAACGGAACGGAGTTCCTTTTCGGCTTAAGGTAAGTAAGAGGGCCGTAAGTTTCACATAACGAGTTATAAAATTACGGTAAAGATTAACCAACGTTTAAAAATTCCGTACTTTTTTAAACGTTTTAAAAGCCTTTTATTCCCGCATCGCGCGTAGTGTTTGAAGATCCATGCGTATTTCCCGTTCCGTTTCTCTGATAAATTTTAAATATTTTGTTAATTTAATAGCGAATTCGTACTTGGATATATCGAAATTAAACCTCTTGTTTCAAAACGGTTTAAACCCTTTTTCACCTTTTATATATGATTCTGTTTGTATCTTAAGGAATCCATAATAACATCGTTTATATATATTAAATAAATGAAATTTAAAAAAAGATTATATTTCGTTAACATAAAGTTAAAACGTTAAAGAAATATTTCATAATTTAAGTAATGTTAGTAGTTGTTTATATAACCTAAAACGCGATCGGAAAGTGTTTTTTTAATCGTTTTCTTTTTTAAACCTAATTTTACGGAACGTTATTTAAATGATTATTTTTGTAAATTATTTTACGTGGGATGAGTTCCTTAAAGTTTCTGATATTAATAATAAAGTGTGCCGGTTTTTTTCCGTTATTTCGTTTAACGTTTGATAGTTATCATAAAAACGTAGTTTACCTCTCGTTTTCCTTACGAATAATACCAGAAGCCCTCCTAGCGAATTATTTATGCCGATATTTTCTTTTCTTAAAAATTCCACTGTAGTTTTTTTGATGTTACTAATTCTTTCCTTAACCTATTATATAAAGGTTTTTAAGGTACCGGTATTTGCAGCGCTTTTCCATTACGACATAATCGTTTTTAATAATTAACTTTAAAATGACAAAGTTATAAAACGGGGTTTAACTTCTTAACGAGAAAATTCCGAACAGTTTTTAATTTAAACGGAAGCTTTTCGTTTACCGGACCCTTTTTCTTTCGGTTTTAACGTTTTGTTAATATCGGTAAAAATAACCGAAAATAGCTAGATTTTGTACGGGATCGTTTTTCTTCTTTTAATCCGCCGAAATTCCGTTCTAAATGCGGTTATTTAAATTACTTTCGTTTTGTAAGTTATTTTTATACGGTTTCTCGAGTTTTCCTATCTTCTTTTATACATTCTTATATAGTTTATTACTTTTATCGTTAAAAAGTACTTTTTCGTTCTTTAAAAAATCTCGTAAATATTTATCCAGGGTTTCTTAATATTAAGGGATAATTTAAGCTTTTAATAATGTACCTTAAAGTTTTCATTTTAATCCCGTCTTTTATCTTTTTATCTTTTATTTCCATAATTCTTTTCCGACAAAACCGGCTTTTTTCCCGAATTTCTTTTAATCTATATAATTTAATTAAAAAACGCAAAGCTTAAACATTTTATAAATCTTTTACTTATTATTTTAAAATATCTAGACCTTTAATAAATAAAATCCGGTTTATATTTTATGTTGCAATTTTTTTTTCCGCCTATATTGTTTTATACCTTCGAATATAATAATATGCGGTAGTTACTTTTTTATTTTTCCGTCTTTCAATTTAAATTCGTCCAGATCGGGTGTTTTTAAAAAGTTAATTCCGTTTTATAACCATTTTGCTTTTAATTAAAAGAAACGCTGCGTTTTATAATTAATGCTGTTATAGTGTAAGTATAATCCTTTCGCCTTACGGATATCCCTGTTTTCTTAAAAGTTTTATTATACGTGCTATTTAAATATAAAGAACGTATTTTGGGCTTTTTCCTCTTATTATCCCGTAACCGAGATTTTTATTATGTTTATATCGCCCTGTTGCATCCATGGGGATTCCACTAAACCTAGAGAAGGAGCCAGGGGATTCCACTAAACCTAGAGAAGGAGCCAGGTGAATTGGGAGTGCTGAGGCCTCCACCCCGCCGGCTAAATCTCGGCTTTCGGCTTGTCTCTGTCTGTCTCCAGAAACAGAGAGAGACCACCCCTGTCCGTCTCTGTCTACCTCCAGAGACCTCCAGAAATCTCTGGAGACCAAGGGAAACAATAAAAATATATGTATCAGACAATTTCCTATATAAATAACCTTTTTTTAATTTCGCTTTTTAATTATCAATCTAAACTTTTAACCAAAAGTAACTATACCGTTCTTTAGTTAAGGGAAAAGTCCGCAAATTTCTTTAACGGATACTTTATTTATTATACTATTATTATCTGCAAATTAAAAACCCTTATTTCGGATATTACTTATACCTCCGGGTGGATATATAACAGGTTTGTTACATTTTAATAACTTCTTAATTAATAACTAACAAATAATTTAAGGCCTAATTAGGCATAAATTTTACTAAACTTAATAAAAGTAATATTACAAAATAACGATTAGCAAATAAATAACATATTCGATCTCCGTTATTAATTAATAAAAAATCAGTAACAAAATTATATAATTTATTCTTTATTAAAAAGGTTCTTTAATTAATCGATAACATATTACCAAAAGTTACTAAAACCAAAAGCCAGAAAAAATATTCTTTTTTTTAACAGCAACCAACCCTTACCCTTAAGAAGGCAAAAAAAATTATTAAGGTACGACCTAAAAAATTAAACCATAAGGAAAAAATTAAAAAAGTCCTTACTACGGAAACAGGAAAAAAAAAAGAACTTACGACTAACTAACGATTAAATCTTATAGCTAAGAAAGTCGTAAAACTTTAAAAAAAAAAAATTGCCAAACTCGTTTAATAATTAAAAAATATTTTACCGGTTTTAAGAACCACTTCTTATCCGAAAATTCCAGCACCCTTTTTTAAAGCACTTACCCCTTACATACAAACTTCTGCCCCTTTATTATTTAGCCGAAAACGAAAAGGAATTATACCTCCTCCTATCTACCATAAAATACCTAACATTAAAAGTTATAAATTAATTACTTCTAAACCTTATAATAAATCTATAAATATAAAAGAATTCCTAATTAAGGTTAAACTTTACTTCAAATCGTATAAAAGTTTTTTAACGGAAAATTACCAAAAGGTTATAACTATCTCCCAGTTACTTGCTGGAAAAATACTTAATTAATTCGAACCCATTTTCAGCAACTACTTAACAAATTTCCTTAATAATTACCTGGACGCCATTAATTACGTTTTTGGTAACTATAAGCACTTTAAAAAACGGATGCGAACCTTATACGGAAATACCAATAAATAATAATATACGGTTAAAAAAATACATAACCTAAAATAAATTAAGTTAACTACCAAATACGTAACTAAATTTAATCGACTAACTGCCATTTCCAAACTATTAAAGAAAACTTTATTCTTTCCTTTTTATAACGGCCTAAAGGAACAGATTAAAAATAAAATATTCCGAATCCCCAAAATTAAACCCTTTAAAGAATATATCGACAAAATTATCATTTCCGACCGACGCGTTTTTAATCGATACCTAAAAAAAAAAAGTACCAGCAAACGAAACGACGACAAACGTTCCAATAGCAAGAAAAAAATAAAGAACAAATTCCAAAAGGAAGCTAATATTACTTTAACGAAATCCAAAAAAAAAAAAAATAAATCCAAAATTAAATATTTTAACTATGGCAAAAAGGGCCATTTCAAAAACGAATATTATTTTCCATCGAAAAAAGGAAATTCCCAAAAAAGTTATCAAAAAGATAAAATTTCCCAGCCCAGAAAAAAAATCCACGCGGCCGAACGAAACATAAATAGCAAGGATAAAAATAAAAAGAAAATAAACGTTACTTCCGCTAATTAGGAATTTATTATTACTACGACCAAAAGGGTCAAAAATAACGACCCAAATTATAAGAATTACGTTATTTGCAAAAGTACTATAGCCAAAATTTGCAAATATTATCCAAAACGAACGAACTCCAAAATAACCATTACGTTAAAATACATTTATTACCTTAATATACAGAAATATAAAATATACAACCAAAATAATCAATTACGAAAAGATTTCGATAACCATAAATAATTATTTTCGGAACTTTACGAATTCCCAAAATATACGATACACTTTAAAACCCAATTACCAGCAGATAATTATGGAATTATACATTTTATTGCTTACTATAACGATAACTACCTTATCCATCGACGCGCCCAAAAAAAATAATACCTTTTGGCCAGAATATGATAAAAAAATACCCATAAAGCCGGATAATAAATACAAATGCACAGAAATTCCATAATAGCCGGATTACCCTAGGTTTTATTACCTACACCCCGAATCAGAACAAAGTTAAAAGGCCATAACGTAAGGATATTTATATTATGCGTTAATACCAGACGATAAATATAACTTCCTAGCTATAAAAGTACCCCCTTTAAAAGTTTACCTTTTTAACCCTATAATTCAAAAAATACCAGACTTAAAAAAAAACCAGAAAAAGATAATTATTTTTAAATACCAATTTAGCAATAAAAAATGGTTTAAGTATATAAATAATTATTATACCAAGCATATAGCAAAAAAAATACGCAAATAAAAACGCCTTTTAACCCTTAAAATATATCAATTAAAAAATTACGGAAATTTTCGAAAATAAGGTACGGAAAAGCCCTTACGTACAAAACTTTATACGAAACAAAAAAAAAAAAATACGGAATTAAATCGAAATTCCCATTTATTACGGAAACAAAATATTTAATGCCATAATTAATTCCGGAACAAAAGGAAATTTTATTTCCTTTAAAGTAACCGAAAAATATCAGATCCCTTAAAAATATAAGCAATAATCTTATAAGTTACAAACGGTAAATAAAAACTTATTTATTTACGATAACGGTCGAATTTTCCGAAAAATAAAAAAACTCGAAATTTAGATATAAAAATATTTAAAACGAATTATTTTTAATATTACTGATATTTTAGGATACGATAGTATTTTAGGAATATTATGGTTTCGTTCTAATAATTTATAAATTAACTAAAAAAAATAAACGTTTTTATAAAATAATTTTAAGAAAAAATTCCATAAAATTTGTTACATAATTAAAAAAGCCAGAATTTCCGACCCGATAATAACGGTACCTTTTAAATATCAACGGTTTAAAAAGTTATTTAAAAAACGAATTCGAAAAAAATTACTTAGCCATAATTAATAAGATTACAGGATTCCTATTAAAAAAAATTATTATTTAAAGCTTTATTAAATTTATTATATAAACCTTAAAAAAATTAAAACTTTTTAAAAAAGTTTTTAACGAAACTTAAAAAAAAGTTATATTTAAAAATCCGAATTACCTGCAAAATATTTAATTATAATAATATCTAAAATAAAAAATAATAAAATTAAAATCGATAAAAACGGAAATTTAATATATTAACGAATCCATAATTATAAATAATTTAACGATATTATTATTAAAAACGGATATTTTTTAATGCTAATAAATATTATAAGGGAAAATATTAATAAAGCCAAATAATTTATAACTTTAAACTTACCGAACAGTTATTACCTAATCCGAATGGTTAAAAGCAAAAAATAAAAAACTATTTTTAAAATTATTTATAAATATTATAAGTATAAAATTATATTATAAGGCCTAATTAATATTCCGGCCAACTTTAAGCATATACTTATTATTATCTTACGGAAGTTTTTGAACAAATTCGTTTTTATTTATCTAGACGATATTTTTATTTATTCAAAAACTTTAAAGGAATATAAAAAATATATTACTTAAATATTAAAAATACTTAAAAAAGTTAATTTGTTACTAAACGTTAAAAAAAGTATTTAATATATCCAAAAATTAAACTTTTTAAGTTTTATTATTATCCCAGATTAAATCCAGATCCAAAATTCCAAATTAAAAACTGTTAAAAATTGGCTAATTTTAAATAAGGTTATTATTATTAATATCCGCCAATTTTTGGGATTTATTAATTACGTATAACCCTTAATCCAAAATTACGGCAAACTTATTAATTTTTTAACCAAATTTATTACTAAAAAGTACGTTAAAAAAAAATTCGAACTTTTAAACGAAACCAAAAAAGCTTTTTAAGAAATTAAAGATAAAATTATTAATATCCCGATAAATAAGTTATTAAATTATAATAAAAAAAAACGATTTAAAATAAACGCTTTAAATTACGCTTTTAAAATAGTTTTAAAATAATTAAAAGATAATAAAAATTGATATTTAATAATATATTTTTCCAAAACTTTTAAAAATGCAAAATTTAAATACTTTATTTACGACAAAAAGTTATTAATAATTATTTTAATACTTAAGGAATAAAAATTATTCTTTAATAAAACTAAAAAATTATTTAATATTTATTTAAACCATAAAGATTTAACTAGATTTATAATTACCTAAAAACAAAATAAATATTATGAAAATTAAATAATTTTTTTATTTAAATTTAACTTTAAAATTTACCATATTAAAAGTAAAAAAAACATTTAAACGGATATTTTAAACCGAAAAAAAAATTACGATTCCAAAATTTTTAAGTAATATATATAAGTATTATATCATAAGGACGATAAGATAATATAATTATATATAACCTTAAAATAACTTATTTTAAAAAAATTAATTTAATTTAAAAATTTTTATAATTTAAAGGAACGAAAAAAAATTAAATAACTAAAAAAAAAAAATAAAAACCAATTATTATTTCGCGCCAAAATTTATATCCCTTATTAACAATAGAAAAAATTTACTAAAAAATTCCATAAAAATTTCTTATATAGATACCAGAAAATATTTAAAATTACCAAACAATTTTAAAAAAAATACGACTTTCCAGAATTCCGCCAGACGGTTAAATAAGTTATTAAGGATTATAATATTTACAATAAGGTAAAAATAACCTGCCATAAACCGTATGGTTTATTATAACCTATAAAAATACCTAATAAAACGTAAAATATTATAACTTAAAATTTTATTATTAATTTCTTTATATCGAAAAATACCGTTACCGGAATTAAATACGATATAATATGGATAATTATTAATAAATTTACCAAATATAAATACTTTTTACCTTTTAAAGGAACCGTAAAAATAAAACAACTAACTTATGCCTTTATTCGATATTATTTCGATAAATATAAAGTACCAAAAAAAATTATCTTTAATCGAAATAAACTTTTTATATCGAAATTCGGTACCAGTTTTTTTAAATAAATCGGTATTAAACTTAAGTTTTTAATAACTTATTATTTCCAAACAAACGGCTAAACGGAACGATTAAATTAAACTTTAAAATAATATTTTCGAAGTTATGTTAATTATTAGCAGGATAATTAGGTTAAGCTTTTACCGTTTATATAAATAACTTATAATACGTCCGTTAACGAGGATATAAATATATTATTTTATACAGCTATATATGGATACGATACGACGACCTATCGATTAAAGTAGCCAATATACAAAGTACCAATTATCACCGCCGTAATTTTACGAACAAAAATAATAATAATAAAAATCAAGATAATATAAGCCCGATTTTAAATTAAGCTATAATTTTTATAATAAAAAATAACCTAATACTATAATAAAAAAAAATTAAGGAACTAATTTTAACGAAAGAAGATAAAATTTACTTATTACGTTAAAAACAAAACGTAACGTTAAACCTTTCCTAAATTAAGATAAAAAGGTCCAGTAATAAGCTTAATTTTAAAAAATTTGGCCCGTTTAAAATTAAAAAATTTATTTTAAAAATTAACTATAAATTATCAGTACCCAAAACCATAAAAATATACCTTATATTCCATATTTTCTTATTAGAACCAGCTCCAAAAAATACCCTATTTAAGAAAAATCTCGAAATCGAAAAAAACGATAACGAATACGAAATCGAAAAAATACTAAACTTTAAAATAATTAAAAATAATATCCTGTATTTAGTTAAGTAAATAGATTACTTACTTAAGGATAACATTTGGAAACTACTTAAGCAGCTAACGAATACGATAAGCCTGGTTAAGGATTTTTACCGACAAAATCTTAACCGACCAAGATCGCGGACGGTAACGGCCCCTTATTTAAATTCAAATTTAAGGCATTTTAGTCGAAAAAATTAAATACCTTTATTAATATATTTAGCTTTAAGGCAAACTGCGTTCGCTTTTTTTCCTGACGATCTTTTTCCGTATTTAATTTTTTTTATTTCTTTAATTTATTTATATTTTTAAGCCCCCTTTAAATAAATAATATTTTTTTAAAATGTAATTATTTAAACTAACGATTTAACCAAACGATGTAATTAGATAACTTTTATAATTATTAAATAACTAATCGTTTTTCTTTATTTATTCGAAATTTTTCAGTCCGAATATTTTCAAAAAACGATAACGAAATATAATTTCTATTACAAATCTGAACGTTAGCCGATAAATAATTCTGATAATTTTTCCGGTTTTCCAGTATTTTATAAGGAAGCCCTTTTTCAAAATAACGTATATACGGCATAACTTTAAAGCTAAATTAAAAGATCGACTTTATAAGCTTATGACGACTTTTTGTAAAAGTTTTAAAACGTTTTTAAGGTTTGCCTGTTATGGTCAAAACATATTACGATATTGGAAAAAGAAGGAGGCTTACTTTTTAAAAATCTTTGGGATAAAGATTTTAAAAGGGAAGGAATAATGTTATATTTATAGGGATTCTATTAAATTTAAAAAAGGAGCCAAAGGATTCCATTAAACCTAGAAAAGGAGCCAGGTGAATTAGGAATGCTAAGGCCTCCACCCCGCCGGCTAAATTTCGGCTTTCGGCTTGTCTCTGTCTGTTTTTAGAAATAAAGAGAGATTACCCCTATCCGTTTTTGTCTACCTCCAGAGACCTCCAGAGATTTCTGGAGACTAAGGGAGACAGTAAAGATATATGTATCAGATAATTTCCTATGTAGATAGCCTCCTTTTAGTTTCGCTTTTTAGCTATCAATTTAAGCTTTTAACCGGAGGCAACTGTACCGTTTTTTAGTTAAGGGAAAAGTCCGCAAATCTCTTTAACGGACACCCTATTTATTGTGCTATTGTTACCTGCAAATCAAGAACCCCCATTTCGGATACTGCTCATACCTCCGGGTGGATGTATGACAGGTTCGTTACACGCGCTTCGGATCGGATAGGGGTTTGCTATAATCGGTATAAATAATTACTAAGCCGTTAGGCCTTTTTTAATATGATATATTTTCGAAACGTTTTGTAATTTTTATAATTTTATTTTTTAAGCGTTAATATTATTAGGTAAGTTTATAAGGATTAATTTATATGATCTTTTATTTACAACTTTTTTTTAATACACGTAAGTTTTATTTTTATAACTTAAATAATACCTTTTACGTTTATTAACGTCCTGTTAAATACTGGATAAAAAACGAAAACTTTGCGTTATTAGTTTGCATTAAGTTCTTAAACTGTGCGGTAAATTCTTTTTTCCGGTAACGATAATTATATTCTTTATAAAATGTTTTAAAAGCGCCGAAAGGCCGTAATTATTATTTAAGACTTTTTAATAGTATATATAATATATATACGTTATATATTACCTTTTAACTATTCGTATATAACGTAAATTTATTTTTAATTTTCTTTTACGAAAATGGTATTTATTTATAACTTATAATTTATCAAAACGTATTAGCCGGCAAATTTCTCCTTACTTTGATTGTATCTTTCGGGTTAAGGTAATAACTTTTGCTTGGTTCGGAACGCCGTTTAAGAGGTTTAAATTATTTCGAAAACCGGAGTGGGTTAAATTGGCGATAGCTTAATCGAAAGGATAAAAACTTTTCCTGAAAGGGTTAATTTTAAGCAATTAAGCGGTCGAAACTTTTTTTAAAACGATTTTTCCGTTTTTAAATTATTTGGTTACGATTGTTAACTTTTGGTTAATAATATGTTATTATCCGACGTAAATATTTATACATTGCTTTATAACGGATAACGAAAAGATTGAGGATTTTATTATCGCGTTTAATAACTTTTATACTTTTTTACCTTATAAAGGCCTTTTACTAGGCCTCGAAAGGAAATGTTAAAAGTCTTTTTATTTAATGGGCCATTTTTTAATTTGTTAATAAAACGTTAAAAAATATGTAAAACGTTTATGTTATACGATCTGTATTAAATGGCCTAAATGGGTTTTATTTTTTAACTAAAAAAGAAGAAGAAAATTAAAATTCTAAGTTTAACGTGAAAATATATAAGGTTACGTTCGCATTACGCGTTCCTAGCGGCTTGGCATCGGCGGAACTTCGGTGCCACAAT
The DNA here is from genome assembly GCA_004155925.1 of Monosporascus sp. MG133. Lineage (NCBI taxonomy): Eukaryota > Fungi > Ascomycota > Sordariomycetes > Xylariales > Monosporascus > Monosporascus sp. MG133. The sequence goes on along the minus strand of QJNX01000018.1, from coordinate 31,154 downwards.
AGGGGCTTAACGCAGCCCCATCACACTATATTTCGATATTATCGTAAATAAGATGCTATATCAGCGGTATAGGTAGAAATTAAAAGCGCTAACGAAAACCTGCGGAAATAGATCCGTTGTAGGAGCATAATGGAGCATGTTCGAAAGATGATGGATTAATTTAAGAACGTATTCGTAAATACGGTCGAACGTTTCATAAAAAAAAGAAAGACCCCCGCAATTTACCAATATATCCTTTTACGGTCGGTATTATACCGGTAAGGGATCGAAGAAATTATTTGGCAACGTTTTGAACGTTTTAAAACGGCGGTAAGGATAATACCGTTATATGAAAGGAATTATATCCCGGGGTAAGATAGCTAATAAAACTTGCGTTATAATAAGTTTTAAGTTTTCAATTACACTAAAAGAGCTGGTAAACGTGAGCTTATAAAGATAATCTAATATTTAAAATATAAAAACGTCGTTATATAAATAAAATAGCTTATCTTTAATATACATACATTCTTATACATTTTCATAACCTGTATTAACTGTTTAAATCTTACAACATACGTTATTACATAGGGTTTTTATTAATAATATAAAAATATTATTCTATATCGGTACGATATCTTATTATTATCGGTATTATAACGACCTGTAAGCTGTATAGCTAGTTGGTAAAATATGTCGTTAAAATTATAACTTTTATTTTTGCTTTATACATTATTGAAATCTGAAAGTTTGTTAGGACATTCGAATAAACGGATTTAATGTTAACTTAAATAATTCGCAACAAGGAGATATCCAGGATTTTATAATTAGTAATAATATTTAGAAGGTCTTTAATTTCTTAAAGAATTGGGCGTTATTTTTCGAATACGTTAATAATCTTTAATAATAATAATCGTAAATTTTAAAGTTATATTATATGAAGGTATATTTAACCAAAAAACCATGACCGGTCGTAATATACCTTACGTATCGTATAATAAAAAGAATTTCCTTTGACGTTTAATTTAAGCCATTAGCTTTTAAAATTCTACCGTAATAAGAGACGTATTAAAACAATATTAAACTTATAAAAAACCCGTTTATAAGACTATAATACTGCCTTTACATATTTCAAAAATAGACTACATTATTTAACCTTATTTATTAAGGCTGTAAAAGGCTTAATACTTTATAAAAACCCGTTTATAAATTGCCGGTAAAAATGCGTAAAGTTTAAAAAACGTTATAACCTTCGTAATAATCTAGGTTAATTTTATTAGTAAATACGATTCCTATTATTATAGTGTATATTTACACCATGAATGAAAAGTATTAGGCTTAATGAACGAAAATGTATAACCTTTAATTCTTGGTTAGGAATACTTATCGTAAGTTTTAGGTTAATATAATAATATGCTATTTCCCGTATATTCATTTTATATTCTACTTTACTCTTATTATATACTGAAATATCGTTAAGGGAAGTTCTAATTACTTTACTTTAAAGGCTTATTAAGATAGAGTTCATATAATATTTAAAGAGGTTTAATATATCGATTATGCTGAAATTTAGTATGAAGTATTCCCAAGACTTAATCGGACTATAAAAGTTATTTTTTATTCGTTTTAAAAACGATCTATAAGCGGTTAGATGTCGTAATAATATCTAACTTGGTACATATACGCGTCGGATAAAAAGTATTAAAACTTATAAATTAAAAAGATTAAGTATTAGTTCTTTATTAAAACGTTATTAAGGTTCCGATGATTTACATCAATATATATGTTACTTTTTTATGTTTTTACTAATAGAATAAAAATTATTCCGGCAATGCTGTTAAATAACATAAAGCCTTTTTTAAATAATAGTTAGTATGTTCCGTATAATTTATAACTCGTACGGGAATATAGCCCGTATTCTGTTATCAGAAAACGTTTAGCCCGAGAGCAGCTTAATTATAGGGTCGAAAGGGCGCTACGGCGATAAGACATTAACATTATTAAATACGAACGTTTTCGTTAAGTTATAATATTTAAAGAAAAGCTGTTCCAAAATATCGGTTGTTATTACCGGTAATTTGTTATCGAAATATTTTTATATATTCTTTCCGGTTATACGACATGATTAAGTCGTTTTAATTTATTTATTTATAGAAAGCCTATAACTTAAGGTGTTTAATATCCGCAACATAATTATCGTTTTAAAGAAAGAGAATATAAAAAACCGTATTCAGAGTTAATAATGCGGTTTTATTAATAAAAAACGGTTATAATAAAACACTAATAACGTTATATAAAGTATTTATAAGCGCAACAATTTAGTAAGGGATATAAAGTTTATTATAATATTTTTATTACCTCTAAACGTGTATAATTTAATTATATAAATAGAACGTATTTTAATCGGGTCGTTAATGTTTCAAGAAATGCAACGGAAATGATAAGATTAGGAAATATGCGTTTAGGGTCGATAAAGGTAATATTTCCTATATTACTATATAATTAATATGTATAACATTTGGTACTTAATTAAGTATTAAGTTATACTTCCAGAATTAAAATAAACAGGATATAATATAAAAATATTTAAAGTTTTAATACAAGGTAATTCTTAGCGTAAAAACCCTTATATAAAATTAAAATATATAAACAAAAATATCGGAACCGGTTATAATTATATCTGTTACCCGTAATAAAGACACTTAAAAATTAACTTATAAAGGAAAGTCTTTCTAAGATGAAATATTACTATGAATAAATTTTAATAATGCATAAACGTGCCTAATTATAAACTAGGCTAATAATATACCGTTGCCGAAAAAATTATAATTAAAACGAAAAGAAAACATAAGACCTATAAATGTATATGAAAGTAAAAATTATTCTTATTATAATAACTTAATAAAACCTTTAGTTATAACTTATTTCAAATTTTTTTTTTTTTACTACGTATTACCGACATTACGTAATAAGGTTATTACTAATACGGTGGCGTTAATAGGTTATAGATACCGTTTTGGGTAGATGAAAAAAAGTACTTCTTTTCCCATAATATTTATAAAAGTTTCTTGTATACCGGCGTTATTTTTCCTTCTTACTTAAAGGTTCTCGGAAGCCTTTATTTTTAACGTAACGGCATTTAATTACATAAGGTCTGGCTTTAACGTAACGCAAACGTTATTAGGTTATTAAAGCGCGGTAATGTTATTATTAATCTATCTGGTAATATACTTATTATATACTAGGTTCATTATATTATTTAAATGCTTTAAATAAACGGATTAATTCCATATTAATTGCGGAATTAGGTGGTTTTATTTATAAAAATAAATCCTTTTTAAAGTATGTGGTTAATTTCTTAATATTAAAAAATAATAGGGAAATCGGTAATTATTAACTTTAATTAATTAAACGTCAAAGATAATAAAAAATGTTAAACTTTATAAAAGCTTGTTATTAATTTGAAAATCTAAAAGACTTTATATTAATACGACGATGATAAAATAAATTTAATAATAAAATAGTAATATATCCTTTATATTATATTATCCATACGATTACGTATTAAAGTTTAAAGCAATTATTATGATTTTATTAACTTATTACATCCGAGTAAATTAACGCTCCCTTAAGAAGATTAAGTACAATATATAATACTGCTCCTAGGTAATAAGTGAAATTGCTGATTAATAGTGACTTCTAAATGTATTAAGGAATATTAATGAATATAGTTTTTTTAATAGCTTATCTACTTTTTACCATTTCGTTTATATACCGCCGCCCCGAATTACATAAGCGTTAATTTTCTATTAAACCTAAAAAAGGTTAACTTAGTAATAGAGTATAATTCGTATAACATTATTACTGGACTGTTAAAAATTAAACCGTAAAAGATACCGGGTTTAATTATAAAACTTTTTTTATCGCTTTATTATATACACCAGTCGCTTTCAACTTGTAACGGTTTTATTAAGGTATTAATAAATTTTATTAACGTCTTATAAAAAAATAAACTTTATGAAAGTAAATCTTTTATAATTATTAAACTTTCGCGTAATTCCGTATTTTTAAACTCGGTTTAATTTATTAATCGCTTCGCACGGTTAATTATTTCCGAAATTAATAACTTTCGTACAAAGATTATCTGGCTGATTCAAATGATTATTTACAGTTCTAAAACGTTTCCGCAATTCGGCTTATTCTTAATTTAAAGGTTTATACTTATTTTTTAAAAACTTTAAAAATATTCCTGTAAACGTTTTAAAGTTATTCGTTTATTTCTGAAGGTTATTTAAGCGGCATAAAATCATATATATCATCAATTATATCAATAATTAAACCCGATATTTATAAAAGGTTCTAAAAAATATATAAGTTACGAAAACAAGGCTATACCGCTATTTTACGCCTGTTCGGTAGTTAAAATGTTAATATTACTAGTATTTTCTGGATTTAAAATGTTAAGCAAAGGTATAATAAGGTTCCGACGTAATAATAACCGACCTAAAGTTTTACGAGGTTTGGGTTAAGGTACGGTAATAATAAGTTTCGGTAAAATTTTATTTTCTAAAGGCATAATAAATTATTACGGCGTTAATTATTTTTTAGAACAGGGTGAAATATTTTACTAGTATACGGACATAAAAGAGGGAATTATTTAATAGGTGCATTGTGTATATAATTATTTACCTCAGCTAGCTCAGGCCCCGCTGGCACGTTTTCCATTTTCTTCAAAGTTATTTAAGTACCACTCTATAACGCTCAAAATTAACTAATCAAATCCTAAATCCCCGTAACGCGCCAGCGAGGCCTAAGTTGTAATTGTGCGAAAAAGGCGTCCGTTTTTTATATTTGCTTCTTTAGAAAACAGAAAATCTGTAATAACTTAATAATAAAACGTTTCTTATAGATATATATATATTTATACGATTTACTTTATTATAGCTTATTATTAATCCCATACGGGTCCTAAATAGAACCTTTTTGGTATTCCTAGATATTAACGCGTCTATTAGCTATAACTTAAATACGTCGGATTATTATCCTCCCTTTTAAAATACGACGAATTCGAATTTTTCCAGTTTTATCGAACCATACCCTTAAAATAAAATATACGTATGTATATAATGAATTTCTGGTAACAATACCGAAAAACTTATACGACGTTTAAAAACTTTATCCGTAATTAGGTTTTTTGCGACGATAGCTGAATTACCAGTTTAACCGTTCGGATTAACCGATTAATTAACGTATTAAAAAAAAACAAGTATACGATAGGTTATTAATGTGCAAAAGTTAGCAGAAGTTTATTTTTTTATTAATTAGGACCTTATTATAAGTAGATATTATAATACGTTATACGGGGAACTTATAACTTTCGCAAAAAGGTTTAAATTTTGCCGTTTACCGGAAAAACTATTATTCGAAATTAAAATAATTTATATTACCTTAAACGAAAGTTAATAATTTATGAAAACGTTAATTTTTAATGAATTTAAGTTTTTAAACTAGGTAATTATATCCTTAAAAAATAGCAATAATATAATACGAAACGGAAAATAAAACGGTTTTATTATAATACCGATACGGATATTTTTACGTATCTTTTTTTTTAGTTTAAATTATTATGGTTAAAGTCGATTTTAAAATTAACGGTAATTATTTGCTTTATTTATTAGGCAGGTTTTTAATATCTTTAAGTATATTACGGGATAAGATTAATATATTAAGGGGGTTGGGAATTTACGAAAGTTATTATATGTTAAATAAAAATATAATCCGGTTATTAAAGGTAATTAAAATAACCGTATAACTTTTTTATAATAATAAAGTTTTAATTAAGATAAGTTACGTTTTACGGCCAAATATAATAGGATAATATTATATTTTAATACGATAATTTTAACGTTTAAAATTATGTTCGTAATATAACGTTTCGATACGGTTTTATTATACGAAACCTTATTACCGTTTTTATCCGTCGTTATAACCGTATTTTTAAAGGAAGGTTAAAGTAATTTATGTTTCGTTTTACTTAATATTATAAAGTAAAATAATTTTACGAAACGTTTTATAATATCTGGTATTATTTAATATTTTTTTTAATTCGTAATTAATATTATCCGGATTTTATTTTTTAATTATATTAATACGTTTTAAAAGTAAAATAAGTAAAAGTTTTAAAGTTTTTTTAAATTAAAACGTATATCGTATAATAGATACCGTTCCATTTCGTTAAATATAATTAATTAAGATAAAGGTACGGGTCGACGGTACTTATAACGTTTATCGAAAAAATTTTTAAAAAATATATAATTTTAAAATTTTTTTTTTTACCTGTTTTCGAAACGTTTTTATTTTATTTATGGGAATTAAAAGATAATAAATTATACCCGGAAAATATAAACCAGTTAAACCGAAATAACCGATTTATATAATAAGAAACGGTAGTTTTTACCTATTTTTACTTTATTTTATATATAAATAAATTTCTTACTTATTATTACAATATAGGAATAAGGGTTCCTGTTTTGGAGAAACCGGCCTCCGGAGCCTGGCATGGGCTCCTTACGGCTGAGCTTCGGGTGAGGAAAGCTTTGTTTTCCCCGCGCCAAAATATGGTGATCTGGTGGATCTGGGGGATTTGGAGGCAAATCTAATAAATCTTACATATCTACGATATATTTATTAAATCCAGATGGATATATATTAAACGGTTTTCTATGTAAATAGTACTTATAAAATTTCGCTTTTTAGCTATTAATTTAAATTCTTAATTAAAAGTATCGTTTTTCGATTAAGGAAAAAATCCGTAAACCTTTTTAACGAATACCTTATTTATTATATTATTATTACTGCAAATTAAAAACCCCATTTCGGATATTACTTATACCTTTAGGTAAATGTACGATAGGTTCGTTACATTTTAATAGTTTTTTAATTAATAGCTAACGAATAATTTAAAATCTAATTGGGTATAAGTTTTCCTAAATTTATTAAAAACGATATTATAAAATAACGTTTAATAAACAGATAACATATTTGATCCTTATTATTAGTTAATAAAGAATTAATAATCGGATTAAATAATTAACCTTCTATTAAAAAAGTTTCTTAATTAACGGATAATATAGTACTTATAATTACTAAAATTAAAGGCTAAGGAAAGGTTTTTTTTTCTAACCGTGACTTATTTCTGCCCCTAAAAAGATTATCGAGGTCCGACCTAAAGAACTTAATTAAAAAAAAGAAAAAAAGCTTACGATAAATAAACGATTAGACCTTATGGCCGAAAAGGTCGTAAGATTTAAAAAGGAAAATGTTAATTTTGCCCGACAGCTGAAAAAGAAAATCTTAATAGCCCTTTTATTTAATCGTAACTATGAAAAAATTATACTTATCCTTACTTATTATGGAATACCTGATATTAAAGGGTATAAGTTAATTATTTTCAAACCTTATGATAAATTTACGAATATAAAAGGCTTTTTGGTTAAAATTAAACTTTACCTTAAATGATATAAAAGATTTTTAACGGAAAAGTACCAAAAAATAATAGCTATTTTTTAATTACTTACTAAAAAAATGTTCGATTAATTTAAGCCCATTTTTAGCGATTATTTAACAAATTCCCCCGACGATTATTTAAACGTTACCAATTATATTTTTAGCAGTTATAAAAATTTCGAAAAACGAATACGGGTTTCGTTTAAAGATGTAAATAAGTAACAGTATATAGTTAAATAAATGCATAAATTTTAATAAACTTTATTAACAACTAAATATACGACTAAATTTAACCGGTTCGTAATTATCTTTAAGTTGCCCCAGAATATATTATTTTTCCTTTATTACGATAGTTTAAAACCTTAAGTTAAAAACGAAATGTTTAGGGTATTTAAAATAGGTTCTTTCAAAAAATATACAGATATGGTTATTATCGCCGACCGACACAGTTTTAACCGATACCTTAACAAAAAAGGTACCAGCAGACGAAATAACAATAAACGTTCCAGTAACAAAAAAAATTAAAAAATAAATCCTAAAAAGAAATTAATATTATTTTAATAAAATTTAAAAAAGATAAGTTTAAAGTTAAATATTTTAATTATGGTAAAAAGGGCCATTTTAAAAGCAAATATTATTTTCTAGCGAAAAAAGGAAATCCCTAGAAAAGTTTTTAAAGGGATAAAAGTTCCTAGCCCAAAAAAAAGGTCCGCGCGGCCGAATAAGATATAAATAGCGAGGACGAAAATAAAAAAGAAATAAACCTTATTTCCGTTAATTAGGAATTTATTATTCTTACGACCAGTAAAGTTAAAAACAGCGACCCAAATTATAAAAATTATGCCATTTGCAAAAATATTACAGCTAAAGCTTGTAAATATTATTTAGAAAGAGTTAATTCTAAGGTAACCATTATGCTAGAATGTATTTATTACCTTAATATATAGGAATATAAAAAATACGACCAAAATAATCAGTTACGAAAAGATTTCGGAAACCATAAACAGTTATTTCCGGAACTTTACGAACTTCCGGAATATACGATATATCCTAAATTCCAGTTACCAATAAACGATTATGGAATCCTGCATTTTGTTGCTTATTATAACGATAGCTACCTTATTTATCGATGCGCTAAAAAAATAACAACTTTTGGCCAGAATATAACGAAAAAACGTTTATAAAACCAGATAATAAGGGCAAATATATAAAAATTCCCTAGTAGCCAAATTGCCTTAAATTTTGTTACATATATCTTAAATTAAACAGAATTAAAGGGCTATAATATAAGGATATTTATAATATATACTAATACCTTACGACAAGCACGACTTTCTAGTTATAAAAATGCCCCTTTCGGAGATCTACCTTTTTAACCCAATAATTCGCGAAAAACAAAACCTAAAAAAAAAATTAGAAAAAGATAGTTATCTTTAAATACCAGTTCGGTAACAAAAAATGGTTTAAATATATGGATAATTACTATACCAAGCATATAGCTAAAAAGGTACGTAAATAAAAATGCCTTTTAACCTTTAAAATATATTAATTAAAAAACGGCAAAGGTTTTCGAAAATAAGGTACCAAAAAACCCTTATATATAAAACTTTATATAAGGCAAAAAAAAAAAAAAAATTCGAAATTAAATCGGGATTCCCGTTTATTATAAAAACAAAATATTTAACGTTATAATTAATTCCGGAACAAAAAAAAATTTTTTTTTTTCCTAAAATAATTAAAAGATACCTGATCCCTTAAAAATATAAATAATAATTATATAAGTTTCGAACAATTAATAAAAACCTATTTATATATAATAATAATTAAATTTTTCGAAAAATTAAAAAATTCGCAATTTATAAATAAAGCTATTTAAAACGGATTATTTTTAATATTATTAATACCTTAAAATACGATATTATTTTAAGAATACCATAATTTCGTTCTAGTAATTTACGAATTAACTAAAAAAATAAATACTTATATGGGATAATTTTAAAAAAAAGATTTTATAAAATTTATTATATAATTAAAAAAGTTAAAATTTCCAACCTAATATGAATAATACCCCTTAAATATTAACGATTTAAGAAATTATTTAAAAAATAAATTCGAAGAAAATTACATAATTATAATTAATAATATTATAAAATTTCCATTAAAAATAAATATTATTTAAAAATTTATTAAATTTATTACATAAACTTTAAAAAAATTAGAACTTTTTAAAAAAATTTCGAATAAAACCTTAAAAAAGGTTATATATAAAAATCCGAATTATTTATAAAATATTTAATTATAATAAAACCAAAAATAAAAGATAATAAAATTAAAATCGATAAAAATAAAAATTTAATATATAAATAAATTTATAATTATAAATAACTTCACAATATTATTATTAAAAATAAATATTTTTTAATATTAATAAATTTTATAAAAAAAATATTAATAAAATTAAATAATTTACAGCTTTAAATTTACCAAACGGTTATTACTTAATTCGAATAATTAAAAACGAAACATAAAAAATTACTTTTAAAATTATTTATAAATATTATAAATATAAAATTATACTATAAGGGTTAATTAATGTTTTAATTAACTTTTAATATATATTTATTATTATCTTACGAAAATTTTAAAATAAAATCGTTTTCGTTTATTTGGACGATATTTTTATTTATTTAAAAACCTTAAAGAAATACAAAAAATACGTTACTTAAATATTAAAAATTTTTAAAAAGGTTAATTTATTAATAAATATTAAAAAGAACGTTTAATATATCCAAAAGTTAAATTTTTTAAGTCTTATTATTATTCCGGAACAAATTTAAATCCAAAATTTTAAATTAAAAGTTATTAAAAATTAGCTAATTTTTAATAAAATTATTATTATTAATATCCGTTAATTTTTAAAATTTACCGGATACGTACCATTTTTAATTTAGGAATACTGTAAATTTATTAATCCTTTAATTAAACTTATTATTAAAAAGTATATTAAAAAAAATTCGACGTTTTAAATAAAGTTAAAAAAGTTTTCCAAAAAATTAAAAATAAAATTATTAAGGTCCCGGTAATTAAGTTACCAAATTATAACAAAAATAAATAATTTAAAATAAACGATTTAAATTACGCTTTCGGAATAATTTTAAAATAATTAAAAAATAATAAAAAATAATATTTAATAAGGTACTTTTTTAAAGTTTTTAAAAACGCAAAATTTAAAAATGATATTTACGATAAAAAATTATTAAGGATTATTTTAATATTTAAAAAATAAAAATTATTTTTTAATAAAAGTAAAAAACTTTTCGATATTTATTTAAATTACAAAAATTTAATTAAATTTATAATAATCCAAAAATTAAATAAATATTATAAAAATTAAATAATTTTCTTATTTAAATTTAATTTTAAAATTTATGACATTAAAAGTAAAAAGAAAAATTTTAACGGATATTTTAAGAAGAAAAGAAAATTATAATGAAAAAGTTTCTAAACGATATATATAAATATTTTATCGTAAAAATAATAAAATAATATAATTATATATAATTTTAAAATAACTTATTTTAAAGGAATTAATTTAATTTAAAAGCTTTTATAATTTAAACGAATAAAAAGAAATTAAATAATTAAAAAAAAACGACAAAAACCAATTATTATTCCGCGGCAAGATTTATATCTTCCGTTAATAACAAAAGGAATTTATTAAAAAATTTTATAAAAACTTTTTATATAAATACCAAAAATATTTAAAACTATGAAACAATTTTAAGAAAAATATAATTTCCTAAAATTTTATTAAATGGTTAAATAAATAATTAAAAATTATAAGGTTTATAATAAAATTAAAACAATTTTTTATAAACCGTATAATTTATTATAACTTATTAATATATTTAATAAAGCATAAGATATTATAATTTAGGATTTTATTATTAATTTTTTTATATTGAAAAATTTTATTATTAAAATTAAATATAATATAATATAGGTAATTATTAACAGATTTATTAAATATAAGTATTTTTTACCCTTTAAAGGAATTATAATAATAAAATAATTAATTTACGCCTTTATTTAGTATTATTTCGATAAATATAAAATACCAGAAAAAATTATTCTTAATTAAAATAAATTATTTACGTTTAAATTTAATATTAATTTTTTTTAAATATATCAGTATTAAGCTAAAATTTTTAATAATTTATTAGCCCTAAATAAAATATTTAATAAAATAATTAAATTAAACCTTAAAATAATATTTTCAAAATTACGTTAATTATTAATAAAATAATTAAGTTAAATTTTTATTATTTATATAAATAATTTATAATATATCCGTTAATAAAAATATAAATATATTACCTTATATAGTTATATATAAATACGACGTAATAATTTAAAAATTTAAAAAGTTAATATATAAAGTTTTAATTATTATTTAATAATTTTAAAAGCAAAAATAATAAAAATAAAAATTAAAATAATATAAATCCGATTTTAAATTAAATTATAATTTTTATAATAAAAAATGGCCTAATGTTATAATAAAAAGATATTAAAGGATTAATTTTAACAAAACGAAATAAAATTTCTTTATTATCCCAAAAATAAAACGTAATATTAAATTTTTTTTAAAATAAAAGGAAAAAACTTAACGATAAATTTAATTTTAAAAAAATTAATCCGTTTAAAATTAAAAGAATTATTTTAAAAATTAATTATAAATTATTATTACTTAAAACTATTAAAATATACCTTATATTTTATATTTCCTTATTAAAACCAGTTCTAAAAAGTATTCCGTTAAAAAAAATTTCGAGATCGAAAAAAACGATAACGAATACGAAATCGAAAAAATATTAAACTTTAAAATAATTAAAAATAAAATTTAATACTTAATTAAATAAATAAATTACTTATCGGAAGATAATATATATAAATTATTTAAGTACTTAATAAATACGATAAATTTAATTAAGGATTTTTACTAACAAAATTTTAACCGACCGTTTTTAATCTAACCAAAGTCGTAGGCAATAACGGTTCCCTGCCTAAATCCAGATTTAAAACGTTCCAGCCGAAAAAAGTAAATATTTTTATTATAATATTTATTTTAGAAATAAACCATATTTATTCCGTTTCCATACGATATTATTTTTTTTTTAACTTTTCCCGTTTTTTTAATTAATCCAACTTTAAACCTTTTTTTAATATTTCGATAACTTTCTTTTTAAACAGGTTTTATTAAAGACGTAAACGTTTTAATTTTTTAATAAATTCTTTTTATTTTTCCTTTTACCGGCGTGGTAATTCGTCCAGTTTCTTTTTTGCGACTTTTTGGTACTTTAGGAAGTTATCCTTAACCTTCCGTTACTTTTATTATAAACGTTATTAAATCTTATTTATTTTCTTTAACGAATTCATAATTTCCGCGTTATTGTAACGAACCTGTTATATATCCACCTGGTAGTATAAGCAGTATCCGAAATGGGGTTCTTAATTTGTAGGTAATAATAATATAATAAATAAGGTATTCGTTAAAGAGATTTGCCGATTTTTCCTTTAACTAAAAAACGATATAGTTATTTTTAATTAAAAGCTTAAATTATTAGTTAAAAAGCGAAACTAAATAGGTATTATTTATATAGGAAACCGTTCGTTATATATCTTATTTTAATAAGTAAATATATTATAGATTTGCTTAATTTATATAATTTAAATAATTTTGTTCCAGATTATTTAAATTACTTAAATTTATTAAATTACTTGAACTTTGGCGCGGAAAAGTTAAATTTTTTTTTGCCCGAGGGTTATCCGGTCGGAATTTTCCTTAAAAACTTCCGAGAATAAGTTTTTTTAAGATAGGAATTTTTGTTTTTATACTGTAATATTATTTTCCCTTTTTAAAAATTTTTATCTTAAAAATAAAACCGTAGGTAACCTTTTTGTTATTTGTTAAAAAAGTTCTTTTGAGCTTTTTTTTAGTTAACTTTATTATAATAAATCGTATTTTAAAGAAAAAAAGAAAATTACGTTCGAATTAACGCGACTTTCGTAATATTCGTACTGATTCGCTAAAAACATTTGGTATTAAAGTATTCCCTTACTTTAATTATATTCGTTTTAACGAAACCGACTGTTTTTTTATTTTAGGGAATTAAAGTTGTAACTGTTATATCCGCCGTTAACGTCCGTCTTGTAACGTTTTAATTATAAATTCCCTTCAGAAAATGAACGAAATTTAGGATCGCCTGTTTCGAAAGTAACGAAAAATTAAAGATAATTTTTTAATGTTTTAAGAGATTACGAAAAGGGAACAAAAGGTAATAGAAAAAAGGTTGGCTAAATTACGGTATTAGCAAAATGAAAAATAATAAGAATTTATTAGAAAATTAAAACGGTTACGTTTTTAATAAAACCTTTTTAAAAAAAGGGTTTTAAAAATATTAAAAAAAGGTTTAAAGTTGGATTAATTAAAAAAACGAGAAAGGTTAAAAAAGAAATAGCGTTATATGGAAGCGGAATAAGTACGGTTTACTTCCGAAATAGATATTACGGTAAAGGTATTTATTTTTTTCGGCTGGAATACCTTAGATTTAAATTTGGGCGGGGGGCCGTTATCGTCTATAACTTTAGCCGTATTAAAAACGGTCGGTTAGGATTTTGCCGATAAAAGTCCTTAATTATATTTATCGTATTCGTTAAGTATTTAAGTAATTCCCATATATTATTTTTAAGTAAGTAATTTATTTATTTAATTAAATACTGGATTTTGTTTTTAATTATTTTAAAATTTAGTATTTTTTTAATTTCGTAATCGTTATCGTTTTTTTCGATTTCGAGGTTTTTTTTAAACGGGGCGTTTTTTAAGGCTAATTTTAATAAGGAAATATAAAATATAAGATATATTTTTATGGTTTTAAGTAATAATAATTTATAATTAATTTTTAAAATAACTTTTTTAATTTCAAACGGGCTAAATTTTTTAAAATTAAGCTTATATTTAAACCTTTTCGTTTTAATTTAAAAAAAGTTTAATATTATATTTTGTTTTTAATATAATAAATAAATTTTTTTTTCATTAAAATTAATCCCTTGAATTTTTTTTATTATAATATTAAATTATTTTTTATTATAAAAAATATACCTTAATTTAAAATTTAGCTTATATTATTTTGATTTTTATTATTATAATTTTTGTTCTTAAAATTATCGTAATAATAATTAATCTTTTACGTATTAATTATTTTAATTATTAAATTATTATGTTATATTTATATATAATTATATAAAATAATATATTTATATTTTCGTTAATAGATATATTATAGGTTATTTATATAAACGGTAAAAGTTTAATTTAATTATTTTGTTAATAATTAACGTAATTTCGAAGATATTATTTTAAGGTTTAATTTAATCGTTAGGTTTAATTATTTATTTCGGGGTAATAAATTATTAAAGATTTAAACTTAATACCGATTTACTTAAAAAAGTTAGTATTAAATTTAGATATAAAAAGTTTATTTCGGTTAAAAATAATTTTTTTTAATATTCCGTATTTATCGAAATAATATCGAATAAAGGTATTAGTTAATTATTTTACCGTTACGGTTTTTTTAAAAAATAAAAAGTATTTATATTTAATAAATCTGTTAATAATTATTTATATTATATTATACTTAATTTTAATAATCGGATTTTTCGATACGGAAAAATTAATAATAAAATTTTAAATTATAATATTTTATATTTTATTAGGTATATTTATAAGTTATAATAAGCCATACGGTTTATAACGGGTTACTTTTATCTTATTATAAATATTATAATCCTTAATTATTTATTTAATTATTTTTCGGAATTTTGGGAAATGGTTTTTTTTTAAAATCGTTTAATAATTTTAAATATTTCCTAATATTTATATAACAAATCTTCGTAAAATTTTTAAACGAATTCCTTTTGTTACTAACGGGGGATATAAATTTTGCCGTAAAATAATAACTAATTCTTATTATTTCCTTTTAGTTACTTAATTTTTTTTGGTTTTTTTAACTCGTAAAAATTTTTGAATCAAATTAACTTTTTTAAAATAAGCTATTTTAAGGTTATATATAATTATATTATCTTATCGTTTTTACGATATAATACTTATATATATCGTTTGAAGATTTTTAAAACATAATTTCCTTTTTAATTTAAAATATTTATTTGGATATTTTTTTTTAAAATAATAAAATTTAAAATTAAATTTAAATAAAAAAACCATTTAATTTTTATAACGTTTATTTAATTTCTGGATTATTTTAAATCGAATAATGTTTTTATGATTTAAATAAATATTAAATAATTTCTTAATTTTATTAAAAAATAATTTTTATTTTTTAAATATTTAAATAATCCTTAATAATTTTTTATCGTAAATAAAATATTTAAATTCTGTATTTTTAAAAGCTTTAAAAAAATACGTTATTAAATATTATTTTCCGTTATTTTTTAATTACTTTAAAATTATTTTAAGGCCGTAATTTAAAACGTTTATTTTAAATCTTTTTTTTTATTATGGTTTGGTAATTTAATTACCGGAACGTCAATAATTTTAGTTTTAATTTTTTGAAAAACTTTTTTTACTTTTTTTAAAAATTTAAATTTTTTTCCGACATACTTTTTAATAATAAGCTTGGTTAAAGGTTTAGCAAATTTACCGTAATCCTGGATTAAAGGTCGTACGTAACCGGTAAATTTTAAAAATTAACAAATATTAATAATAATAACTTTATCAGGAATTAACCGATTTTTAATAACCTCCAGCTTAAAATCTTAAATTTAAATTTATCCTAAAGTAATAATAAAACCTAAAAAATTAAATTTTTAAATATACTAAACGTTTTTTTTAACGTTTACTAATAAATTAACCTTTTTAAAAGCTTTTAATATTTAAACGATAATTTTTTTATATTTCTTTAAAATATTTAAATAAATAAAAATATTATTTAAGTAAATAAAAACGAATTTATTTAAAAATTTCCGTAAAATAATAATAAATATATATTAAAAACTGACTGGAATATTAATTAAGCCTTATAATATAACTTTATATTTATAATATTTATAAATAATTTTAAAACCTTTTTTTTTTCGCTTTTAATTATTTAAATTAAGTAATAATTACTTAATAAATTTAACGTTATAAATTATTTAGTTTTATTAATATTTTTCTTTATAATATTTATTAATATTAAAAAATATTTATTTTTAATGATAATATTGTTAAATTATTTATAATCGTAAATTCGTTAATATATAAAATTTTTATTTTTATCGATTTTAATTTTACCATTTTTTATTTTTAATATTATTATAATTAAATATTTTATAAATAATTTAAAATTTTAAATATAACTTTTTTTAAAGTTTTATTAAAAACTCTTTTAAAATATTTTTAACCTTTTTAAGGTTTATATGGTAAATTTAATAAAGCTTTAAGTAATATTTTTCCTTAATAAGAATTTTATAATTTTATTAATTATAATTACGTAATTTTTTTCGAATTCGTTTTTTAAATAACTTTTAAATTACCGGTATTTAAAAAATACCGTTATTATTAAATTAAAAACCTTAATTTTTTTAATTACGTAATAAATTTTATAAAATCTTTTTTTAAAATTATCCTCTAAAAATATTTATTTCGTTTAATTAATACGTAAATTATTAAAACGAAATTATGGTATTTTTAGAATAATATTATATTTTAAGATATCGGCGATATTAAAAATAATTTATTTTAAAGATCTTTAAATTTAAATTACGAATTTTTTAATTTTTCGGATAATTCGGCCGTTATCGTAAATAAATACATTTCCGTTAACTGTTCGTAACTTATACGATTATTATTTATATTTTTAAAGGATTTAATATTTTTTGATTATTTTAAAAAAAATAAAAACTTTTTTTGCTCCGAAATTAATTATAACGTTAAATATTTTATTTTTATAATAAACAAAAATCTTAATTTAATTCCGTATTTTTTTCTTTATTTCGTATAAGGTTTTGTATATAAAGGCTTTTCGGTACCTTATTTTCGAAAACCTTTATTATTTTTTAATTAGTAAATCCTTAAGGTTAAAAACCGTTTTTATTTACGTACCTTCCGGGTTGCATATTTAATATAATAATTATCTATATACTTAAACCATTTTCTGTTACCAAATTAGCATTTAAAGATAATTATTTTCTTCTAATTTTTCCTTTAATCTGGTACTTCGTGAATTATCGGGTTAAAATGGTAAACCTACGAAAAAGGTATTTTTATAACTAAAAAGTCGTACTTACCGTCTGGTACTAACGCGTAACATAAATATCCTTACGTTATAACCCTCTAGCTTTATTTTAATTCAGGATATAAATAATAAAACTTAAGGTAATCTTGCTATTAAGGGGTTTTTATACAACCGCACTTATCGTCCGGCTTTATAGGCGTTTTTTTATTATATCCTGGCCAAAAGTTGTTATCCTTTTTAACGCGTTAATAAATAAGATAATTATAATTATAACAAAAAATAAAATATAAAAGCTTATAATCATTTATTAATTTAAGGTATATTATATATCCCGAAAAAATGCAATATTCGGGAAATAATTATTTATAATTATCGAAATCCTTTCGTAATTAACCGTTTTAATCATATATTTTATACTCCTATATATCGAGGTAACAAATATATCCTAAAGTAATAATTATTTTAAAGTTCGTTCGTCCTAAATAATATTTACAAATTTTAGCTATAATATTTTTACAAATAACATAATTTTTATAATTTAAATTGCTATTTTTAACCCTGTTAATTATAATAATAATAAATTCTTAATTGGCGGAAATAACGTTTACTTCTTTTTTATCCTTTCCTTTACTACCTATATCTCGTTCGGCCGTACAGAATTTTCTTTTGGGCTGGAAAATCTTATCTTTTTAAAAATTCTTCTGGAAATTTCCTTTTTTTGTTAAAAAATAATATTCGCTTTTAAAATAACCCTTTTTACCATAATTAAAATATTTAACTTTACATTTATTTTTCCTAAATTCCGTTAAAACCATATTAACTTCCTTTTGGAATTTATCCTTTATTTTCTTATTACTATTAAAACGTTTATTATTACTTTATTTACCGGTACTTTTTTTTTCGAAATATTAATTAAAAATGCGTCGATCGGAAATAATAACTTTGTTTATATATTCCTTAAAAAAGCTTATTTTAAGTATCTTAAATATTTTATCTTTAACTTAAGGTTTTAAACCGTTATAATAAGGAAAAAATAACGTATTTTAGGGTAACTTAAAGATAATTATTAACCGGTTAAACTTAATTATGTATTTGGTTATTAACGTAATTTGCTAAAATTTATATATTTGCTTAATCGCATATTATTATTTGTTTATATTTTTAAACGAAATTTATATTCGTTTTTCGAAATTTTTATAACTGTTAAAAATATAATTAATAGCATTTAAACAATCGTCGGAAGGGTTTATTAAGTAATTGCTAAAAATAGGCTCGAATTAATCGAGCATCCTTTTAGCAAGTAATTGGAAAATGGCCATTACTTTTTGGTAATCCTTCGTAAAAAAGTTTTTATACTATTTAAAATAAAATCTAGCTTTAATTAGGAATTTTTTTATATCCGTAAATCTATTATAAAGTTTCGGAGTAATTAATTTATAACTTTTAATATCAAATATTTTATGATAGGTAAAAGGGGGTATAGTTCCTTTCCGTTTTCGATTAAATAAGGGAAAGGTAAAAGTTCGCAAATAAAGGATAAATATCTTAAAGAAAAATGTTCACGTTCTTATTCGGAAAGCGATCCTTAAAAAAGCGGAAGCTTTTAATTATCGGGCAAGTTTAGCATTTTCTTTCTGGAATTTTACGACTTCCTTAGCCATAAGGTCCAGTCGTTAATTAATCGTAAGTTTTCTTTCTTTTTTTTTTCCCTATCCTGGGGCAAGGATTTTTTTAACCTTTTCTTTTTCGTGGTCGGATTTTTTAGGCCGTATCTCGATAATTTCCTTTATTTCCTTAAAGATAAAGGTTAATTATTATTAAAAAAAGGAAGGCTTTTCATAACCTTTAACTTTAATAACCTTTAATAATATATTATCGATTAACTAAAGAACTTTTTTAAAAAGGGGTAAATTATCTAATCTGGTTACCGATTTCTTACTGGCTAGTAACGGCAATCGAATATGCTATCTGTTTGCTAAACGTCGTTTTATAATATTGTTTTTATTAAATTCAGTAAAGCTTATGCTTAATTAGGCCTTAAATTATTCGTTAATTATTAATTAAGAAATTATTAATATGTAACGAACCTGTTATATATCCACCTAGAGGTATAAGCAGTATCCGAAATAAGGTTCTTAATTTGCAGGTAATAATAGCATAATAAGTAAAATATTCGTTAAAAAGATTTACGGATTTTTTCCTTAATTAAAGAACAGTATAATTATTTTTAATTAAATGTTTAAATTAATAATTAAAAAACGAAATTAAATAAGTATTATTTATATAAAAAACCGTTAGTTATATATTTTATTTTAATATAAAAATATGTCGTAAATCTGCTTAATTTATATAATTCAAGTAATCGAGTTCCAGATTATTTAGATTATTTAGATTTATGAAATTACTTAAACCTTGGCGCGGGGAAACTAAGCTTTTCCTTGCCCGAGGTTTACCCGGTCGGAGTTTCCCTTAAAGACTTCCGAAAATTGGTTTCTCTAAGACAGGAACCCCTGTTCCTGTACTGTAACAGTTATAAAAAAAACGTTAATAATACGTATACCAGTTACAACTTAAGTATTTTAAAGAAAAAAAATAATCGGTTTAATTAAACCAAATATAATTAAAATAAAATAAAACTTTAACTTTAAAAGTTCTAATTAAGTTAGTACGAATGTTATAAATATCGCGTTAATTTTTACGTAATTATTTTTTTAGCTTTTTTTTCGATTTATTATAATAAAGTTAATAAAAAAACTATAAAAAACCCTTTTAACAAAACCAAAAAATTACCTACGGTTCTTATCTTTAGGAAAGAAATCCTTGGAAAAAGGAAATGGTATTATAATATAGGAACAAAAGTTCTTATCTTAAAAAAACCGGCTTCCGGAACCTAATATGGACTTTTTACAGCTGATTTTCGGGTAAAGAAAGTTTGGTTTTCCCCGTGCCAAAATATGGTAATCTGGTAAATTTGGTAAATCTGGAGGTAAATTTAACAAATTCCATAAATTTACGACATATTTATTAAATCAAGATAGATATATATTAAACGGTTTCCTATATAAATAGTACTTATTTAATTTCGCTTTTAATTAGTAATTTAAGTCTTTAATTAAAAGTATCGTTTTCCGATTAAGGGAAAAGTCCGTAAACCTTTTTAACGAATACCCCATTTATTGTGCTATTATTACCTGCAAATCAAGAACCCCATTTCGGATACTGCTTATACCTCCAGGTAGATATACGACAGGTTCGTTACACTTATATTTATACGTATTTATTAACCTGAAAATATTAATAAAACGTATATAATATAAATAACTTTAAAAACGGAGCGTTAGTTTTGAAATAAGATAACGTAATTATCATAAAAATTACCGAAGTTTTATTTATTCGAACCCTTTATTGTTTATATTTATAATATTCGTATATTTCCGTTATTTTTACAAAAATTATGCGACCGCTACGAATTATAAGTAAAGGAAGCGTTTGGCGTATACGGAGCTGTTAGGAATATTTCGATCGAAAAATTATTTTCGAAAGTTTAATTTACCGATTTTATGGAATATATATACTTTCGGTTAACCGTTACCGAGTTCGAGATTATTGCGTATAATATAATTTCTAAGTATTTTGGTCGTACAAGATAAATAAGGAAGGTATTACGGATCCTAATTAGAAAACGTTAATAAATAACGGTTTATCTGACGAAAACTTTTTATCGTTTTTCTCTGATAATATATTATTTGGTAACATAAATAATTTAGTTAATAATTTGTAAATATTTTATTTTTTAACCTGGGAATATAGCTTATATTTATTATTTTTTAAATTACGTAATCTTAATTAAGGCGTATTAAATGCCGCCTTTCCGACAGCTGGTTATAAGGCCGGCCATATTTTTAATACGGATAATATTCCGTAAAGCGATAACTTTTTTAATCCGATTACGGATGATAACCGATCGTTTAATAATACCGTTTGTATTAATAAAAAATTTTAAATTATTATTAAATTTTTTTTTTAAAATCCAAGTTTATTTTTACCTTTTGTATATTATACGATATAGTAACGTTAGTTATATTAAACGGTTAATACCGATATTATTAATTTTTCTTTATAAAACCGGTTAATATAATTAAAACAAAAAGATAATTTTATTTTAATTAAATATTACGTTTTATAATAATAAATTTAATATTTATTAATTCGATTTTAATATCGAATTTGGCTTTTATAAAGTTTAAGGAAAAAATATAAAAAGTATTTAATTAAACAGGCATATATTATAAGTTATGGTTTATTAACGAATTCTGCCGGTTAAAAAATAATATATATAACGTTAATTTTATTTTTTTCCGAAATTCGTTTTTAATTAAATACCGTAATTTTTTATAACTTAAATTTTATATCCGTTATATTTTTTGGCGAAATAAACGTTACGTTATTTAAAATATTCGTAACGAAATCTTCGAATACGCTTATTTTTTATTTCGTAATTTTTAACTTATTAAGTATATTTATTTCGGATTTAAAAAATTAATTAAAAATTTAAATATATTTTAACCGTAAGCCATCAAGTTATAAAAGTTAAATTTATCGATTTTAATAATACCGTATCCGTTATTAACGATAAAAATAGGTTTTATTCATTAAATATAAAAAGGATAATAATTAATTTATAAATAATTTTAAAGTAATTATTTAAAAAGATTCCAGTAATAAATTCGTTAAAAATAATTTAATTTCGGATAATTATAATATTTTATATGCGGGAAAAAATTACGATTTTATAATATAAATTATGGATAATTCGGTAAATAATCTTAATCGGAACGGTTTGTTGTTTTTTTCATTATCGTTAAATAAATAACATAAAATTTTATCGAACGAAAACGAATTTATAATGTAATTTTTACTTTTTAATTATTTTTTGTATTTTATTATAATTAACATGTAAATTTTATTATAATTTTAATATTAATAAACATAAAAATATTACGATATTTTAATTAAGGCCGTCGTTTTTATATATCGTATTAATATTAATATTAAATAAAGTTTTCGTATTAAAATAAATTAACGTATTAATAATATCGTATTATTTATAATTAAATATATCGCAAAATTTTATATTAATTTATCTATCTTACGTAAAATTAATTTTTTTATTAAAGTTTTTACGTATTTTTTAAAATTTCTGTTTTTAGTTTTATTTTGTTACGTATTAATATAATTTATATATTAATTACCTTTTTTATAATATTAAAAGTTTAAAATATTTCCGTTTTAAGTATAATATCCGGGTTTAAATTTTTTTGGAAATTTTTATTTAAACCGTATAATAATATCGAATATTTAAGGCCCGCATATAAATACTTTTTGCCGCGGTTTTATATGTAATTTATATATTTATCGTTCTTATAATTCCGTAAATTATAATATTTATAAAATGGTTATATAATATATATTTTTTTGTTAATTAACCCGGTTTATAAGTTTATAAACCTTTTTTTAGATCGTTTGTAAAATATTCGGTTTATATATTTTTTTCGTTAAATTACGAAATCTTTAATTAATTAAAGGTTAAAAATTAATTTAGTAATTTAATAATTTATAAAGCCGGTATAATCCGTTAAAACGTAAATTTTATTTTATCAAACGTTATTATTAAAAATATTGCGAACGGTATTATTAATGTTTAATATTAATATAAATATTTTACCTTTTTTTGTTATCAAATGCTTTTTATAATATAAACCTTTAATAATAATATTAAGTGTAAAAATTATTATTAATCTTAAAATATTCTTAATTAATATACGTTCGATTTAGTATTAAAACGTAAAATATTTCAAATTTTTTAATTTTTTTTTATATTAATATAATTTTATAACATAAATTTAATATTTAAAATCCGTTACGTATAATATATACTTTCCGTAAAATTTATCCTAAATTTTAAAATAATCGAATATTATTTAATTAATACGAACTTATTTTAATTAAAATAATACCGTAAGTTATATTATATCTTAAATAAATTTAATAATAATTTTAGAAATTTTTTAATTTAAGATTTTATTATCCGTTTTTAAAATTATTTATTAAGGGGATTATTAACGAAAACGTTATTATCGAATTTAATTTACCTGGCTGGAAGTTTAAAATTTTCCGGGATTTAAGGGAGCTGGAGAAATATATTTATAATGTTCCGTATTTTAAAAAATTTGAAAATATATTATTAAAGATTATAAAAAGTTATAACGTTACGTTTTAACTTTTAGTATATTTTATTTATTAATAATTATAATTCCGATTCCGTTTCGAAACCGAACCTATTTTTTGTTACCCGTTTTAATTAAAACCGGCCGGGTTTCGTTTTTTTATTTTTAACCTGGTATTATGGTTATTATTATCGTCAGATAAGTACCGTTTATTTTTAACGTACGATTTTCCGATATATTATTCGTAACGTTAGGTTACGTATTATTATTTTTTGGTAATACCGGTAATTCCGGTAACGAAATAAAAATAAACGAATTAAATAAATACGGATGCGGTAATAAAGGCGGTTTTAATAAATTAAAAATATTAAGAAATTATAGGTTTTGGGCTAACGTTATAAATAAAAGAAATAAGGTAAGTTTTTAATTAAAATTATTTATTATATCGCGGATTATACGTACGGGTATAAATATTACGATAATCGGGGTCGTAATTCCGAGCCGTAAAGGTATATAAACCGTATACCGGGTCGGAATTTAAATTATTAAGATTACCGTTAAATTTTTAGGTATTAATTTAAACAGAACGGTTATAATTAAAAAGCTTTAATTAAAACGGGATACGGTTTGCGGTAATTATGTAATTTTTTCCGATATTTATCGGGTTTATAATATGGTTATAATCCGTAACTTATATAAATCGGTTCGGGATATAAAAATACGGCGTTATTATTTTAAATTAAACTTAATTTACCGTTTACGAAAGGTTTTTTATGTTTTTTATAACATAAAAAATACGGTTATTTCCAAAACAAAATATAACGCAAAAAAAGGTAATTTTTTAAAACGTTTTAATATTATTATTTATCGAATCCGAAAACCGTTATAATTAATTTAATTATGTTTTGGATTAAATAAAAAATGTTAATTTTATTTAACCTAATCGGAAACGTATTAAATAAAAATGGTTTAACTTTAATGGAAATATATATTGATTTTATTTTTTTACCGCCGAACGGAAATAATCGTATAAAAAATAATTTATTCGTTTGTCGTTTATATTATAATTTAATTATTTTTTAAATAACCGCTTTTAACGAACCGGTTCTTAATTATTTTCATGTAGATTTTTTCGGATTCGAAAATTCGGCTATATAAATAGAATTAAACGTATATAAGTTATAATAAGGTCCAGCCGGGATAAAATTATTACGATTTTTTTTAATATAATAATTTCGTTTTTTTTTAAATAGGTTAGAATCGTTTTACGTATATATTTGCCGTTAAATAATATACGTTAATAAGGTTTTATTTTCGTCCTATTTCGAAAATTAAAATTATTTTATTTAGGAAGTTTACGGATAATATAAATATTATTTTAATTGGCCGAAAGTTAAAATTTAGATTTAACTATTATTTCGTTTTAATTAAAGTTATTTACGATAAATAATTTATTATTTTGTTTATTATTCGAATCCGTAACGTCGATTTTTACTGTAACTTTTATGTTTTAATAAGTAATACGGTTTTTGGTTTGCCGGATTTAGGTTTTTTTTTTTTAGCTAATTTTATAATAAACCGTTCGGTTTTATATTTATCGAATATTTAATAAAATGCAAATAATATAGCATATTTATAATTAATTATATTTGATCGTTTATAATTACGAATCGTTCGATTAAATCGTTATTATAAATTTTTTATCGAAAAGTTTTCCGGTATTTTTGAATTATATTATTCGATTAATATCCGGAATATTCATACTTAATTTAAAAGCGACGGTAAATATTACGATACGGATAGAATTATTAAGCTTTTTTAATTTATAGTATACGTAAACTTGGTTTCCGTAATGTATTTCGGAATTATAAAACTTTATAATTTTTTTATAATTTTCGATAAATTTTTCCGGTTTATTATAATCTTAATTAAATAATTTCGAATATTTATAATTTTCGCCTTATCATTAATATAAATAATTGTTTTCATAATAATACGTAAATTATTAAGTTAAATTATTAGGGAATTATTTAATAATTTAAGTGCGTTAGTTAATAAAGAATTTAAATACCTTTAATTTAAACGTTAAGTTTTATATATAAAAAAGATAATAATATCGATTTTATTTTATAGTTATATTTAATTAAATTTTCGGCTTTATTAAAGCCTTTAGATTTCGTAATTTCTTTTTGTAACGCCGTTAATAATTATTATATACAAATTAATATACGTAAGCAAGAAAAATAAAACGTAAATTACGGATATTAATATATTTAGGCCGGAAGTTTTTTTATTTTAATAATAAATATATTTCGTTAATAATAATTAAACCATAATATCGTTCAAAAATAAAATTTAATATAATTATCTGGAATTAATCGTTTAATAATTATTTAGGACCAAAAATAATATAACTATATTATCCGGTAATTATATATTCGAATGTTTTTATATTAAATTCTTTTCGTTTTTGCGGATATTAAGGTAAAAATTAAATATGGTATTATTAATATAAACGTTCGTTATTTTTCGGCCCATTTAATTAAAAATGTAATTTGGATAATAATTAAATTTGTTATTAAAAAAAGGTTTAAATAATTAAAAACTTTTTAAAGTTTATTTTAATAACGAAAAAATATTAAGTTTTCCGAAAACTAGATAATGTATCATATTTATTTATTCCTTTCGTAAAATACCGTTTTATCCGTTAAGTATAACGTTTAATATAAAACAAATAAACCGACGGCGCAATATTTTTATAAAGTTATCGGCCGTATATTTAACGTTGGCGTATATGTTAATTACGTTTATATCGGTAAAAGCCCGGTAAAGGTATTAGATAAAAATAAACGTTTCGTTTTGGAAAGTTAAATATTTAAAGGTTTAAGGTATTTATTTTAAATCTTTTAATACGTCGCTTATATTTAATTAAAAAGGAAGAAAATATGTTTCGGAATTTGTTATAAACGATTTTAAGCTTTATATATTATTATTTTGGCTTATAAAATTATATTGTTATTATACTGGCCCGGAAGGGGTAAAGGGTTGTAATATATCCAGAACGAGATTTTTAGCCATTTATTCGGGCGCGTAATATTAATCTCGTCCTAATTAAGGTTAAATGTATATAGGAAAATAAAGATTTTAATCTTATATTAACTTTTCGTAATTATAAAATGAATGGCGTTAAATTAAAGGTATTTTCGAAAAATTCGAATTAATAATTTTTAAAGATTTATATGAAAATATATAAAACGGAGTTAAAAAATTACAACTTGTTATCAGGCCCTATTTTTAAGGTTTTGTTATTTTTGTCGAGCTTTTTTTTAAAAAGGTTTAATCGATATATCTTACCTTTACAGCTATTTTTTGATAAAAAGCGTTAGCTACGCCTGCGCCGCAGGCGCAACCCCAACCTCAAAAATAGGGCCTGATCTCGATGAGGTAAGTAATTATAAAGTTATAGGACTGCTTAGTTAAGCCCTAATATTGGTACTATAATACTATAATAATATTAATAGGTTTTTATTAATCGTATAAAGGTTTTATTTAGTTTTTAATTTTCGGATATTTTCTTTTCAAAAACAGAGCAATGGGTTCTGAATTTGTTAAAATTAACGCATATTAAAAGAAAATAAGACCGGTAAAGTTTTCGTTAATACCGACACGTTTTCGTAGTATTTCTATTATCTTATTAGCTTAATTTTATCCTTTATTAGACCGGATTTCCTGGTTCGTTTTATAAAAATATTAGTTAAAAAGTATTATAATATATTAGCTGTTAATAAATTATTATTTACACCAGGGTCCGGATCGATTATATTTCCGAACGTAATTACGAACCACTTTTAGATAATTTATATATAAACTTTTTTAAATTATACATATATATAGTACTTAAAGCACGTTATTATTTCGAGGTATTTTAATGTTTTATAACTTGTTTATTTCCGGTAATGATTTTGAAACTTATATTTTAATTATTAGGGACGTTATTAAAGGTTTTCATTAAGTTATTTGCTAATGTTTATATATCCTTAGCTTTTTTAACACCTTTGTAATATATATTTAATACCGTTATTTCCTATTATATTACTTATATTCGCTAATCGCTTAAACGCTTACTAAGAAACGTTATAACTATTCAGTATTTCTTTTTCGATTCCAGTTTTAATCTCTTTTAGCAAATAATACCAGTTTCTTTTAAATTATAATATTATTTATTTAAAGTCCTTATTAGCTCATAAATTATAATTCGTTAAATAAGATATACCGAAAAGAGGATTTAAATCGTTCATCCTTTAATACCTTTCTAGTAATGCTTATATTTTTATTTTCGTCTCCGTATATAGCCTAATATGTATTATAACTACATTTACTTTCGATAATTTCTTTTGTTACGGAAGGGGGCTGTTCGTTAATATTTATCCATTTAGCCGGGTTTAATACGACCTTTATACTGCCGACGGTAACTTTGGTAAACCTTTAATATAAAGTTAAAGCTAACGCTAATTAATATTCATTTAACTTTTTACGGTAATTCGTATTATAACTTTGTTTGGTTATTAATAACTTTATAATATTCTTATTTTGTTTGTAACTGATATAACATTATAAGTAAGTTTTAAATATCTGGTTAATTATTTCTGTTTAATCCTTTGCTTACGATTTACAAACGTTCGGAAACTTATGATTTAAATTTCACTGTGGGATAGGGCTTTACCAGAATTTTAAAGTACATATGGTGCCTTTATCGGATACGGTTCACATTAAAAATCCATCTGCGTTAATCTAATATTTGAAAAAGATAAAAGCTAACTGCTGTAAGTTTAAATCCTTTTTAACTGATAGAAAATAAGAAGACTTTATTAATCGGTCGATGATCATAAACATACTACAGTAATATACGTCCGTTATTAGGTTTTTTAATACTGGTAATTTGGTAATAACATTTAAGAAAAACTATGATTTATAATCGTTTTATAATAAATAATATTTATGTTTTGGCTTATATTTTATAACATCGTATTATTATTTTGATATACAGGTCGTATTTTCGTAAAACTTTTTATATTAATAACTTTATTTCCAGAAAATATTATGTAAGTTATAACAGTTTTATAGCTTTAAAATCTCAGGAATATTTATAATAACGGTATTTATATATATTACAAACTAGTTTTTTTAATATTTCTTTTATTATTACGGTTTCTTTAAACTTTTATAAAGATAATTAATTATTACATTATATAACCTTGTAGTATAAATTTAGTATTACGTTTTTAATTATTATATTTTATTATAATCTTATACATCATTTTTTTGTTAAGTTAAATATTTAATATAAATCTTTTAAATTTTTTCTTTTAAAGTTTAATCATTTAATACAAATTCAGTTTTGCCCTTTTCTAACCGTTTTATATAAATTAAAAGAAAATTAAATTTGTAAATTATTTCTTTAACGGAAATTTAATTTTGTTGGGATTTAAAAGTTAATTTATATTATAACGTTTTTATATTTTATATTTAAAATAAATTAATATATGTTTCTTTATACTTTATGTTAAAGGGTTTTAATAACGTTTATAATAACTAAAAAACATTATTTAAAATAACGTAATTTATTTTATATGTTTTATTATTTTATAAATTTAAAAAGTAATAAGGAATATAATATTTAACATATTATACTATCGCATTATAAGGCTTAAGGTATAATGCAATTTATCGGGTATAGCTTTATAAGACAAATTAAGCTATATAAAACTAATATTAATTTATTAATAAATACATTTTAAATCTTTAAAAAGGCTTTTTTATTATTACTGTTTATTAAATGCATTTTTTTTATATTAATTAAAATATTATAACTTTATTCAAAATATTAAACCATTTCTAGTAATATATTATAAATTTTAAAAACTTTTAAAATTTGGTAATTATAATAAATATATGTTAATTTTAAACCATTATTATTTTTATAAGCTTATTATAATATTTTTAAAGCTAAAAATATATTTTAAATATGATTATTATGTTTATTTAATGTCCCAATACCTTAATGGTCGCAAGCCTGGGTATCCTTTTTTCGCGCGCTTGCTGCAGGCCTGGGCAACCTCAACTTGCGATAGGACGGCTGGTTCGAATCCAGCTTGGGACAATATGCTCTGGGTGGCGCCTAGTTTAGTGTACGGACCATCTGAAGCTTCGGTTTTGCGTCGTATCAGGCGACAACTGGAGTGGTTAGGGGCGTTGGAGCTAGCTGGGGGGCTGTGGTTCTGGAACCAATTAAATTTATCATATACGTAACGATTTATTTGTTACCGTATTTATAACCCCTTTACGGTTTTTTACCCGGCCCGTCTTGGATACGGTTTTTAGAATATGTTCTCCGGTTACGTCGTATTACCAGTCGTATATATATATATTTAACCGCGACGCGTAATTAGACGACGACCGTGCATGTATATACTTACTGCCGTAGACCAGGCGTAGTATATATATAGCGCGATACCTTATTAATACCATTTTATCTTACATATTTATTTAATTCTTTTTTTAATATTAATTAACGTAGTAACATTTTATAAAGCTTAATAAACCTTAAAAATATATTTTTATGTAGGTTTTTAGATTTACAGGTAATATAACTTTTATTAAATCTCCCTCGAGAAAACGTAACCGTGTAAACAATTGGATAAAATGATAGATTGCTACCTCAATTCCTGTGCTTTACCCCATCCCTCTCGCAGACTGCCTAGCCCCGAGCCAGCTCCTATCCATGTCGATTCTTGTCGGAATTCTGGAGATTCTTCGCAATCCGGAGCAGCCGGGCAAACCATCGCTCGTGATGAAGGTAACTCGAGAAGGTGGCTGGTGCCAAGTACTCTTCACCTGGTTTATCGTACTGACATCTCCCTCTTAGCTGTGGGAATGATCAAGCCGTAAGACTGGCGAGGGCTCGCACAGCCTTTTATGCGCACTTAAGGTTCACCCTTAAGGTTTATCGTTAAGGTTTATTTTTAAGGTTTATTCTTTAAGGTTTATCTTTAAGGTTTATTCTTAAGGTTTATTCTTAAGGTTTATCCTTAAGGTTTACTGCGACCATGCGGAACCGTGGCTGGCATAAGGTTCATCAGAGTCGAAGCTT